>OZ038475.1:61253679-61383679 GCA_964036315.1 Acanthosepion esculentum | reverse complement strand
GATAAAATCCAGAGAGCTCAATGTAAATCAGAGATAATAATTTAATTAAAATCAGAGCAAATAATTTATTTAAAATATATATATATATATATATATATATATATATATATATATATATATGTGTGTGTGTGTGTGTATATGTGTGTGCGTGTGTGTGTTCGGAATATCCTTGTAGCTTTTCTTGAACCATTGATGTCCTAATGTTGCATACCTCTGTAATAAAAAAAAGCACACACACACACCCACGCGTAGGTTATTTGTACATATTTATATACACTTGAAAAATAGCATTATATATTTCCCCAATTTTAGTACCGTTTCACAGCAAATGAGTTTTGAAAAGGGTAATTGATCTTCGACATCATCCACGGAATTTATTGCCCATTTTACGTTTTAAAAGTAATGCAAAAAAATAATTTCAATCATTTATTCATAAGATCATTCACGTTTTTGTATCTAATTATCTATAATTTTACATCCAAGATATATATATCAACTGGATGAGAGGTTGTGACCCTCCGTTTCACGCTATTTGCGATTGCCAGTTTGTCTGACGATCGCAAATAGCGTGAAACCCAGGGTCACATCAATAAAACTAAATATGTCAGATCGATCACTGATATTGAGCGCGTTCCAATAAGTACCGCGCACATATAATATATATATATATATATATATATATATATATATATATATATATATATATATATATATATATAAATTGCATATATATATTTATATTTATATACATACACATTTTGCACATATATATATATATATATGTGTGTGTGTGTGTGTGTGTGTGTTTTTGTGTGTGTGTAGAATCTCCATGTATCTTTTCTTGAACCATTGGTGTCCTAATGTTGCATACCTCTTTAATGAATAGATGTCTTCTTTTGGGACATTAAATGAATCTTTTGTATTTTAATTCCAGTTCGTTGCTTTCGGCATATTCTCCGACGAATCGATAAACGAAACCCATTTGCCGATCAAATAATGTGCAATGTTTTCAAATACTTCGTTTTGAAGAATTCTAAGTTTGCCTCGTTTCAAAAATGCAAAATGAATTATCAGGCAATTCGCATTCAAAAGGTAACGGCAATGCAAATAGATTTGTACTGATTTATTTCAGCATGGATTTATCATCTTACGTTAAAATTACAGTCTGTCATGAATTTTAATTATATGTACTGTCAGAGACTTAAAATGTTTTAATTTTAATAAATTCAACGACAATATATCATAAAGCAAGAGCTTCTTGGTATTAAATTTAAGAAGAAATTGTTGAAAGTATATTTTTCATCTTACATAAACAAGTATTTAGATAATGGAGGGAAACCCTGTATAGAGACTAAAATATTCGTATGGACAGAAAATGGTCACTTGCTTATCGTAAAATAGCCTAAGATATATTTATTAAAAACAAACAAAAAAAACACCTCGCTATGAAGATTATTCTTCATTTCTTTTTATGTCATGTCCTTTCAGGACGTAGACTATCATGGCTCGCCACTTCTCTCTATCCCTTGCAGCTCTCAACAAGTTCCTTTAATCTGCTACCTCCCCCAGATAACGATCTGCCATTGATTAAGGCCGCTAGGTATGTCATGCGTTGTTTTCCCTTGTCTCTATTTCCCTCTATTCGTCCTGTGAGTATCAGATTCTCCAGGCCCCAATTCCTCATTATATATCCCACAAACTTCAGCTGCCTCTTCCTGATGTTAAGTATAAGCCTCCTACTTGTTTGAATCCTCTCTAAGACCTCATCGTTGCTCACACGCTCGGTCCATGATATCATTAGCATCCTTCTGTAGAACCACATCTCTGTCACCTTGTCAACTTTCACTTTCTCTTTTGGGTAATTTGCATTTCATAGACTTTTACATGCATGAATAAAGAAAATATTTTTCGGAATATTTTTTAATGAAGAAAATATACAAGTGGTCAGAAAAAAATTAAAAGATCGAATCCGGCAGATCATTGAAAAAGTTCTTTGATCTTATGTTTCTTCGATCTGATGCTAAAAATGCTATTTCTTGCTGAAAATGATGTGTAACCCTGTAGACCATTTGAGGTTTTTAATGGCAAACCCCCCCCCCAAAAAAAACCAAAAAAAAACGAAAAAACTGTACATTAACTGTGAATTAAATAAATCAACATAATTTACAACGTAAAATAGCACAAAAGAAAATCCTATTAAATGGCAGGGAAAGCTGGATAATTGCTAGTAGATAATGAAGAAACTTGTGGCAATCTTAGTTCTACCCAGGAATTATGAGAATTTCTAGAATAAGGAGTTACCATTTATTTGCAATATTTACATGCAAACTATTGTACTCATTTGTGTTTTTATCACAACTTTTCCGGCGTTATGCTCCAGGCTTTATCAGGTGCATGTTGATCCCGGTTACTCCTCAGGAATTACAAACTGAACCTTTTATTTAATCTACAGGTGTAGAAAGTTCTCGTTCAACTGCATATGTCGTTTTTGAATTGTTTTTGTTTACTAGTTTGTTTGAATATCCGCTGTTTCTTAGAGGTGATTCATATATTTTCTTATTTTCATTGAATATTTTTAAGCTACTAGAATTTGTTGAAATTCTTTCATTTATAGATATGGGTATTTGCTTTAATACGTTAGCTGGGTGATTGGAGTATTTGTTAATATATATTGAGTTGTTTGGTTTTCTATATGTTTTGTATGTTTCGTTGTTTACGTTGAATGTTATTGTAATTACAAAAGCACGCAGGTGTAGGCTTTAAGAAAGCTTTATTCAACAGGGGCTACAAGGTTAACGTATAGTGACCTTTTATAGTCTCAGTAAACAGAAATAGCTCTCTCGAAGAGGAGAGTAACGAAACAAGAGGAGACCACCCTTGAATATTCATAGCAGTTATATCTAAGAATTTTTTTTATTTTTTTGGTTGGATTTTATATCAATTGTAAATCCTAGGGTTTTGAATGTATTTATTATTTTTTCTTATTTGTTTTTCTGGAGATCTACTGTTGCAATAGGGGCGTCCTTGTTGTTCCTATCTGCTTTTCTTGTGCAGAGTATATCTGTGTGTAATGTGCTCGCACTCAAATTTCAACATACCATGCACATATAAAAAAGAAATAATAAAAAGAAAATAGGTGTCATTTTCCAATCCAAGTCGTACCTCGAAAATGAGGTAAATTACGAAATTGAAAGGATATATGAAAAAAAATCGGCCAATGATTTGCTGCGTGTTTGTGTAGTCCAAAGTAGAGAAGACGAGTTGCGAGTATAAAGGCGAAACAAAGTCGGCTGTTCAAAGAGAAAACATTATTTTTTTCATACATTACTGCAAAGAAATAAAAATAATAAAACATCCAAGAAAAAAAAACGAAGAAAAGAGGATCTTTTTCTGAAGGGAATCACTCATAGTGTTTGTTTAGACAAGAAGATACTTGTCTTTTGTGATTTGTGCAGGGCAGGCAACCGCAATTAAATGTCGTTCCATTGGGCGCGCTGTCATTTATTCCATTTCAACGTACGTAGATGTAAGTGACACAAGTGTTTGGTTTGTTTCGTTCAAACTTTCCTCTTCACGATTTTGTCTCTTGCTAGAGAAAAATCAAACACTCGGAAATATTTCACTGCCAGATTTCTACTTGGCAGAGGGTGAAGCAATCGACTAATTCATCCCAGAAGTCCCTCTGTTATTGACATAACACAGGCTATTCCAAATTCAAGAGAGTTGGCTATCAATCTCTTGAGACTTTCTATTTATTCGTTCTCCTCTTGACTGAGCGCTTTTATCCCTACTTTAAAAAAAAACGCGAAGGTTATTTGTACATATGTATATACACTTGAAAAATAACATTATTTATTTTCCCAATTTTAGTACCGTTTAACAGCAACTGAGTTTTGATTGTCCATTTTAGGGTATAAAGCAATGCAAAAAATAATTTCAGTCAATATTCATAAGATCATTAATGTTTTTGTAACTATTTATCTATCATTTTACCTACACGATATATATATATATATATATATATATATATATATATATATATATATATATATATATATATGGATTGATGAGAGTTTGTGACCATGTGTTTCACGCTATTTGCGATTGCCAGTTTGTCTGACGATCGCAAATAACTAAATATGTTAGCTCTATCACTGATATTGAGCGCTTTCCAATAAGTACCGCTCATATATAATATATAAATAATATATATATAAAATTGAATATATATATATATATGTGTGTGTGTGTGTGTGTGTGTGTGCATGCGTGCGTCTGGCCAATAATTAAGTAAGTGTAAACAAATGCTATTTTATGGAAAATGCTCTTTTTAATGAATGCAGATATTTAAACACGTATATGACAAAATGGATCTATATATATTCATCAAAATACACCCAACACACACACACACACACACACACACACACACACACACACACACACACACACACACATACATATATATATTATATAAAGTACATTGATGGCAAATTTAGTTTAATGATATTATGTTAAATAACATTGAGAATTTGCGCATACTATATTTTAAAACATGTTTATGTAATGGGCAGATTAACTTCGCATATTTTAGCAATTAAAATACGAATTCACTTTTATAATGAATTTCTCTTTCTTCTTCTAAATGGCATGTCCCTTTAAGACTTAGGGTATCACGGCTTCCTACAATCTTCTAATCTAACATAGTATTTTAATATTTAGGATAATAGGAGAACGAAATGGGATAGATAATAAATAGCCACATTTGTTGGTGGAAATATGTCCTATTTCTGAAATACGATATATTTTGCGGACTCACCTGAAGTTCCAACATGGAAAAAAGGTAAACAGCGGGATTCGGCGATGTGTTTTCATTGCTCTATGAGTCCACTAATCTGCAAAGAAAATGAAGTTGAGATATCCTGGTAATAAAAGAGTTCAAACCTCTCAAGCGAGATTTTTGTCTTTGTACCGAGCATGTGGCCTAGAGACAAGTCTCAAATAATATATTTCCCCCACTCACCATGCCCTGTCCCTTACTGATGAGTTTTCATTAACATTCCCCTGCAAGAAAAAAATTAAATTTGTCCGATAAGGACCCCGCGCTGTTTATTATTATTATAACAAGTAAACATTCCACCAGGTGAAAAGATGACTTTTGATTTACACCGAGAAATAAAGACTCTGGGTATTGGCCTAAAGACAGTTGATACGACCCACATAAAGGTGATGAATTTAGACTACCAAACAGGAATTCGAATTAGAGAGGATATAAATGGCAATGCTACACTATTCCTTTTAACCCATAGCGAAGTTAGTCATTTTGCCTAACCTCTCACTCTCGTTCCACCATTCATTCGCGCATGCCCGTAAGGTAGATGACCCATTACCTTCCTCTATCAATGTTGTCTATGATATCCAATGTGTGTTCGGATTTTGGGTCTTATTTCCCATTTCCCCAACAGATATTTATACTTTTGACTTTGTTTAATACTGACATCTAAAATTTGTAGTTCACATCTTGGACTATTTCTCTTGCTGACAACAACTGTTTTTCTCTTCATACGGTTTATGGTTGGTTCCTTTTTCTCACATTCTTTGACTACGCTCTCACCGATATCTTACAGTTTACTTACTCTATCTACCATCAACACAGTATCATCTGAAAATTATATTACTCAGATTACAATCAAGGATAATAAATGCTGGAAAAGTTTAGAAAATATTCCACTTAATGTTTGGATGAAAATTCGAAATTCAAGAATATCTGAAGCTGATTGTCTAACACTTTCGCCCCAGTCCCTCAACCTCCGACGTCTTACTATCTGGGTTGAGGTGTCTACTTGGTCCTAAGCAAACTTAAGGGAGTGGCCCTAGGTCCCCTGAGCATCCGTAGATCATTAGACCGGTCCACTGGTTTAATCCTGCTTCCTGCCCACGTTGTGATTTGTTTGATCCATGAAGCACAAGTGATGTTCATCCACTCACGGTCGACTGAAGATGTAGACACGGCTGGAGAATCTGCGCTAAGAAATTTAGAATGCAGCAAAAAAAAAAAAAAAACAATAATATCTGCAGAAAGCCGGACAAACAACTATTAAATGATTAAATTGTTAATGTGTTTTATATAGCAGAAAGAATAGTATAGAAAAGAAACGGGTTACAGAAAAGAAAAGTATTTGACGTAAAAACTCATACACTGGATTCTAGACAGAGAGAGTGTATTGTGATTAACTTTTTAAATCGTCTCAGAACGATATACGACTCTTGTGACGCACAAAAATGGGGCTGGAAGCCGTGGCGCCTTCCACGAAGACCCGGGCGAGGAGCCGTTTTGCTCGCCGACCGACGCGCCGGTAGCGACGGGGTGGCGCCGCGAGCGGAAACCCATAGCGCACACGACGCGCGCGGCGATAAGGGCCGGACAGAGAAAGGGGAGCAGAAAGACGACGAGCTTTAAGCCGCGAAAAACGGGTTGACTCGGAGTTCGTGAACGACGCATCGCGCACAGACGACGACCCCGCGAAGAGCCGCTGCCAGTTGCACGAACGCGCGTGCCCGTCCCCCCAACCTGAAAATCGCTGCCGTCCGCGTACCGTCGAACACCGCCAACCCCGACCCCTGCGACCCGACCGAACGCGCGCACGACGCCGCAACGCCGACGGACCGCTACGACACCTTGAACCCGCGCCGCAAAGCGCGAACGGAGCGAACGCTACAGCCCCGTACCGGTTCCTCGCTTCGCGCGGGCACGGCCCGACCGACCCGGTCCTCGGAGCCAATCCATCTTCCGAAGGTACGGATCCATTTTGCCGACTTCCCTTACCTACATTGATGTCATCGACGAGAGGCTGTACACCTTGGAGACCTGCTGCGGATGGTGGGTACGGACCGACTCGAGAGCTGCGAAAACCGGACCCGGATTTTCCAGGGCCGCCGAAAGCACACCGGACGCCGCGTTTGGTTCATCCCACAGCGCCAGTTCTGCTTACCAAAAGTGGCCCACTTGGCATTCGCATTCGTTTCCGTCGCCGCCGCCCGCGAAGACGACGGCAGGCAGAGAAGTGGGACAGCTCCGTATTCGGGAGAGTCGACCCGTTCCACGCGTTCACAGTTCGAGAGTAGGTCGAGGTCGTGAACGGCCCCGGGGCCTCCAATCGTTCGCTTTACCGGATGGAATTGCGACGATCGAACGCCAGCTATCATGAGGGAAACTTCGGAGGGAACCAGCTACTAGACGGCTCGATTGGTCTTTCGCCCCTACACCCGATTCCGACGATCGATTTGCACGTCAGAGGCGCTTCGGACTTCCAACAGAGTTTCCTCTGGCTTCATCCCGACCGGGCGTGGATCGCCATCTTTTGGGTCCCTGGCTGCTCGCTACGCCAGAGTCGGCCGAGTCGTACTCGGAGATAAAAATTTTCCGACCCGGGGGTGATGGGCCCGCGCGCAGCGCCTAAACTCGACGACCTAAATCGTGATTAGTTCAAGCCGCGGGATCTCATCGGTGGGTGGTGGGAGGAAAGTTTGAGTCTGCACCCCGCAAACGTCGACAGACCCCCGTGAGTTTTTCCCCCGCCACAGGCGCCCGAGCCACCCCGGTGCCCTCCCACGCACTCTCTCGCTTTCGCTGCGCCTTCGGGGTTCTTCGGGGCCCCTACGACTCGCGAACGGCCATAACTCCTCGGTCCGTGTTTCAAGACGAGTCGAGTGGGTTGCCGATGCATGTCGCGGACCCGAGGTGACGGGCGGCACCAAAGGCTCGCCGACCTATCGCGCTGGCAGGGCCTTCCCGCGCGCCCGGAATTTTTGGTCCCGGTTGCGGAGAAGACAACGCGGTGAGACGACGTCGCGCGCCGGCACGGGAATCGGCGCGGCCGCACCAGTTTCGAAGCTCCCGCGCACACCCGAGACGGTGGGGAGCCGAGGGCGCGCGAAACGCCGCGCGGATCGTCCGACGAGAAGAAACCGGATCGCCACGTGTCACGGATCGCGTTTTCGTTTCCTCCGTCCCCGGCAGAAGGGGACAGTACGCTCGCGGGCCCGACAGAAGACGCCTCAGGCCCGACACGCGAACGTGAAAGGTGGGAGTTTAGAGTGCGCCTTCTGCCCACGGACACCGCGCGTCGACCTGCACGCCGGGAACGGGTCGCGAAAACGGACCGGAGGTGAAGTGCGTCCGGTGCCGGCCGTGCGGATGTGAGCGTCGCGCCGAAGCGCCCGCGCCAGATGATGCCGAGCGAAGAAGAGGTGCGGGTGATCGCGTGGAATGGAGAGGAGAAGCCACGACGCCAGCGACGGCGTCCACGGAGGCAGCAGCAGCAGCAGCGACGCGAATCGCCACCACAGCGGCGGCAGCCGCGACAGCGGCGACCGCCGCGCTCTCCTCGTTCCCCGCGGCCCGTCTCTCTCGTCGGCGACGTGAGCGCAAAAGCAGAATCCGGAGGGCGTCGGGGATAAGATTTCTGTGCGGGGCTTAAAGTTTATAGTGGCGTTCCTCCTCAGCAGGAGTAACAGTAGTAGTAATATTCGTGGTAGCAGAAGCAGCAGTACTTATATCAACAGTACATGTTAGCGGACGCCTCGTTCCAATATCTAATATCACTTCCTCTCCCCCATCGAGTCTCCAACTCGACTCTCCACTGTCTCTAGCCCAACACTTGCCTGGGCTAATTCTCTTCTCCAGTCTCGCCAAGACTTTTTTCCCCGGATCTCACTTTCTCAGCATAACTACGCGTTTATATAGAAAAACCCGTCTGGTCATAACCGACCCATGGCTCTACTACTTCGCACGCGATTATCACGGGCTTCTGGCTGCTTCAACTAAAATCATGTGAATTCCAATGTTCCTTATAGCTTACTAAGTTCTATTTCAATTTTTAATCGATAATAATTATTTCGACCATTTACGTTGTCTTCTAATGACCCAGATACAATGGATACAACTTCTGTCCTAGATCAGATTTCCCATCAGTAAACAAAATGCTCTGACTAATTTCGCTACTCAGATCTACTCCAATTTCAATAAAAAATATATATGTTTGTGTGTGTGTGTGTGTGCTTCCCACACTCTCTGTCTGTCACATTGAGTTATTACCAAATTACGTAAGCGCGTCTAACAACGTTCATATATAACGGACGCACAAAAATGTCCTGTATTCTTAGTTGCAATCCGTTCAAATACCCAGCCACCAGGCTCACTCCATCATAATTTTGTGCGATTAATTTCCGACCACCTTTGAAATCATTAACACATTTTCGAACTCCTGTCAGTGATGCAGCTCATCTATCTTTACTGACATCGACATATCCCAAAATCCGTTCTGGTGGATTCTACTTCTCATTAAGAAATGGCGAAACGCGTTATAACTGAGATTTCAATCGATGAGCTGTAGTCTCAAAAAACTTAACAACAACAAATAATGGTTTTTCGATTATTGACAGAATTTCACCCTCAGCTGTGCCAGCAGTAAATTAATAATCTCGTTTTGAATATGACTTGAAATTCGGAATATGCAGTGTTGGCATTTTATCCAGGAAATCTAAGCGTAATCTTGCAAAAAACATCGTATTCCGCTACTGCTTCACATATCGACAGAAAATGACCCTTGTCACCCTTATTATTTAATTCTCCTGCTTCATCGACTCCACGAAATGGTAATTCTTGACAGGCCAATATTTCAATACAATGGATTAACCTTTTCAATATATCATACTTTTGTCTCAACTAATCTGTTATGAAACTGAATCGAAGCTGCTTTCCAATGATCAACCGATGTATCGAATCTTTGTCGGCCAAATCTTTTGAGAGCAATTCCGATATTCAGATGGTTTTGAGATTTTCGGGGTCACGTCAAAGCTGTAATCATATTGTTCAAATCCTAGTAGACGGTAGTTGTCCATGTGTTCATATGTTGACAAAATAACAGACATGGGAAACAGAGCAATTTTTATTTCAGAATGGTACATCCGTCATTTACTCACACTGTTCATAATACTTGGACTCAAAAAAACGATGATATTCCTTGCTGTCCATTTTGGTTTTGATGTTCAGTTCAAGCTTTGGCTTCTCTCTTCTAAGAATGATAATATTCTTCTGTAAGCAAATTCTTGTGGCGAAGTGTCGCTAAAGTAGACAGGAAACTAAGCTAATTGATTTTTTTCCCATTCTGTGGTAAATGAAACGCGCAAAATAGGTTATGATTTTTTTTGATGAACGAAAGTATTCTAATATCAAATTTAAGTGTTGTTTTACTTTTTTACGTAACTTAAAATAATTTTAAATATTTAAATTAAATTTTAAAACATTAGAAAGGAAAAAATAGATGAAAACTGCTTTATTAATCACGAAAAGTAAATTATTGTGGTTACTCTTTTTCGCCCCAAGTTTGAAACGGTCAACAGATAAATTCTGGGTACGAGTCACATGGCCGAATCCGGGTTTTAAGAATATTCTCCATAGGCTAAATCTTTTTAAAGATTATAAAAAAAAACTTTAGATGTGACATTATGTTCGCCGAAATTTACATATATACTATTCAGTAAATATAATCGTACGAAATAAACCAGACTCAACTATAAATCAGACTTGCAAGTTGACTAAATACATATTCCCAATCTAAATCTGTGATAAGATCTATAAGTCCTTTGAATAGTCAAGTCTTTGATGTTAGCCGAACGGGCAATAAAAACACTAGCGCTTCATGAGAAAAGATGTTGAGAACATTAATACGGCTTAATACGGCTGTAAGTCAATCAGCATCAATTCAACATTTTTCTGCCTTCCTCTCTCTGACCTCCCACACTTTTGTTTTTCTTTCAGTCTCCCACCTCAAAGGGAATAGAACAGGAAATCAATTAATTCACTGCTTTTCCTTCTTTTCTCCTTCAGCAAACAGGAATTTTCTCTACTTACACTCCTTAAATACTATCGCTTGTTTAAAATTTATACTAAAAAATGAAGGAATGGGAAATACAAAAATATTACGAATACAATGAAAATAATGAAAATTATCAATAATTAATAATATATTACCCAAAAATTATTCATTGAAAAACTGAACGCATGTCGCGCAGGCATTGCTTACATAGACCCTTCACCTTTGTTATATATATATATATATATATATATATATATATATATATATATATATATATATATATATATATAATCAAATGGATTATGTCCGACAATTATTTAATGTTTTCTGTTTATACGTGCTTTATAATCACGTATAATCAGAAAAGAAACTTGTAAATTATATCGACATAAGCAGATATATATTAATATATATATATACATATATATAAATATTTTGAGAATTATAACAATTGGGAAAAGGTTTTGTTACGCGTTTTCATTTGTCATAATATTTTCTCAATACAGTTTTTTGATATATAAAATTATATATCGTTATTTCATATATATATATATATATATGTTTGTGTGTGTGTGTGTGTGTGCGTGTGCGTGTGTTCGTTCGGGATATTGAATTTTGAAATTTAATATAACATTAATAAATTTTACCAGTGGCCCCAGGAAACGTAATTACAAAAAATATCTTAAACGTATTGCATGATAGGAAAACCGCGTTGAAGGTTTCAAAAAAGAAATAAAAGATGATACCAGAACAATGGACAGATCTTAAACTGTATTAAAAACTCATAAAAAGTGAAAGTCGAAACACGAAACTTTTTATAAAGAACAGTTGATTACCAAGCCTGGATTTCCCTGAAGAATCTGGTGTTGCGAATGGATGCAGAGAGGACCATTCAGAATATGAAGAATATTGGCTCAAGGCAGGCAGCCAGACAAATTAATTAATAGATTTTAAGTAATCATGTGAATCAGAAGCGTGCAATTAGCTGGAAGAAATACATGAAGTCTGATTTCTCATCAGTAATTATTTATGATGAATGTAGGACCTGATAGAAGTTTGAGAGTTTGTCCTTCTGTCAAACATACGGGAAGTGAAGTGAATTTTTTTTCCACAACTGAATGAAGGTAAATATTAAACATTCTAAAGCTTTTTGATTAATACAGTTTACAACCGATACTTTTCAGGCGAAATATCATATACACACAAGACTAAGCTACTTCGAATACTGTAAACCTATTTTTAGAATGGAATTCAGCAGATATTAGTCCATTATGAATACTTATGCTCATTCATTAAAAATAGATATTTATTAAAATATAAAACTATATTCCGGCCAAAATAATGAAAATCAATGAACACTGCTAAAATTAACGATAAAACCGAAATAGTGGAACACTTATCAATTTTAATTCAATTGTGTCGAACCCACATTAATAAGTAGTATAATGAGTTGATAAATCTGTTCATGAATCTAGGATATGACTTTGTGGCAGACCGTGGGGGTGAAGATGTGAAGAGATATCAGAAGGTTAAAATTTCCTGCTGGCGGGTCCAGCTACATCAGAATGTTGGCCTTTAATTAAGTCCAAAGAAGACAAAGAAAACAAACAAGACCGATATACATGGGTAAACAAATATATATTAATAACAAAACAAGTTAAACAAAGACATGGACTGTTACATAGAGTTTGTATGGAGAAATTATGTGTGTGTGTTGTGAGTGTTCGTACGTTCGTGTATTGTTCTTAGCGTGTTCCCAGAATTTGGGAAACGCTGTACCTGAGAGACGTCACATATTGGCCTAAATGAAAAAGGGAGAGATTTTACCTCACCTCCGACCGAGGTAGCGACCCAAGGCCTAAGTCGAAGAGAGAGAGAGAGAGAGAGAGAGAGAGAGAGAGAGAGAGAGAGAGAGAGAGAGAGAGAGAGACAAGGGTCAGCCAGTATTTATAGCCAGGGGAGAGACCCCTGTTGAAGGATTAAAGAACTGAGGAGGAGCTAACTGCCACAACTTTAATTCAATATAGATGTATATATTTTGAACTGGTTAATAAATAAAGGTATATGTTGCTTTATGCATAATTAATCCTGAGGTTATTAAAGTTACTATAAATAACCTTCTCAGGATAGATTTTTTTAGGTGAAACTTACAGGATATACTGTTCACTTACCAATATAACAACCACCTGACATACTGCGTATATATAGGTTGGCGAAGCAAAACTTTTAAAATCATTCCGACCTTGGAAACAGGAACAAATCTAGATTTTAATAGGAAATGTTATTCATGAAACGAAAAAAAAAAAACAATATTGAAATGAACATAAGATAATATTGAAAGATATATTTTCATTGTGGTTTCAATTATTTTTAATTTACAACCATAAGGAACCTTGAAAATATACGCAACTTTTAAACAGTTTTTAGCTAATGATGTTAGAGTGGGTAGTTTGTTGCTAAGCAGCCTCCTTAAACCTCACATAGGTGAGTTCTTGTTGAGACTGTAGGGGGATCAGTGGTCAGTTAACCAAATAAAGACAACGATAGATATACAGAAGTCTTGAATCTTTCAGTTAAGCTGAGGAAATGTCTATTTATGTGCGTGTATACAATCACAACCCATGAGAAAATTACCACTGTTAATTGATTGTATTTTTTTGTTTTTTTACTTCAAATCAAATTTGTATTTTTATGACAAATTCTGAATTAGTCCGTGAACGGAAGAGATGGCAGAAATATTGAAAGGGAAAACGCAATTAGATGTATGTAATTTTCTAAAGAAATAATACGCTGTCGATTTGATAATGAACAATCATGTCTCCTTAAACTGAGTAACTCATCATTTATAATTGTTTTAACGAGTTCCTAAGGTAAACAGTTTCCGCCTTCCTTTTGCCTCACCATCGTTGCAGTGAACTTTTTCTTCTTAAGTAAAATGAAAACAGCAACAAATTGCAAATGATGATAATGGGACTTTGATTTTATTGATTGTTCGTTATCGTTAATTGTACATAACGTATTATTTTTTAATGAGATTTTGAAGATGAGGGAAGAAATCTTTAGAAGAGAAAATAAAGTAAACAGAAACAAGTAAAAATAATGAGAAAAAAATAAAATTAGAAAGAAAGTTTGAAAATGAGTGAGGTAAAGCAGCACAAAAAGAAGGAGAGAAAATGGAGGCGATAAAAAAATTTAAAAAAATAGGGTAACAGAGAAGGGAACGAACAGAAATGACAATTTATTACAGAAGAAAATAAAGTAACAAAAGAATTACAGTGGAAACTAAAAATAAATATAAACGTTGAGATTACCACCTGAATTTCTGAATACCATCTGAGAATTAAATCTGAATATTTGGTTGTTTTATTTAGTGGCATATCAAACCCTATGGATTATTTAATGCCGAAATAAAAATATCTTCTACGTAATTTTATTTCTCTTGTAGATAATAATGGTTTTAGTAATAAAAGTACTAGTAATTAACCCGTAGCTAGCGGAGAATAGGCGGATACATACCTTTCTTCAAGGGTATCTTGCGCGTAAGTGAATATAACGAAACTAATTGAAATTGGAAATCGACTCTCCGATTAACAATTCCGATCCATTATAAATTGCACCACCCGCACATCCAAGTTTACATGATCTGATATTCCCAAGCTTAACCAATCTCGGTACTGAACAGGCTCGGTGTTATTTAACTTCGGTGATAATCTGGAACCGATATTTCAACGGGATGTAGACGAAAGCTCCTTGATTTTCTGGGATGAGAAGTTATCATTATTTACTCTATTTATATTCAGACAAGTTGCCACAGCATTTCGGGTTTTTTGCTCTTCGGCCTTCATCAGGTGTATACATGGGTAACATACATGGAATTCTGAACTGAAACCTTTATTTAATTTACGTCGGTCGAGTGTTTTCGGTATATTGTAACTGTATATAAGATAAAGGGATCAGTTCGGAAAACCCTGTATTTTACCCAGACAGATATACACATGATGAATACTGAAGGGAACAGCGACCGAAAACTTGTGATAACAACAACAAAAATGGGGACAATATTTCGAACCTTAAGGGACTACGTTCCTAACGAAACCGGACTCATAAATAATTACATCGGTTACACAACCACATGCTTATCCAGACGTCTTATGTTACACCTATCCGATCACAGCTCCATTAGAACCCATTTAAACACACACAAAAAAATTACCAAACTCCATTAGAAATATACTAGTAGAAAACAGAAATATATTAATTGCTTCTACCTGTAAAAATAGGTTACAAATAATGGAGGCTTTAATAATAAAAAAGAAAAAGCCTACCCATAACAATATTAACTATGAACAAAGCCACAACGTGCTAACCGTATTCGGAAATTAAAACACCACTACTACACACTAAGACATATACATAATGCACACACTCAATTAAGCTGAAAAATCAAATCATCCTTGATAATGGCTAAAGATATAGCCGAAAGCGCTGGGAAAAATAAAACATTTGGACAGTTCTTACACACCCTTTGTCCCGCAAAGAAAGCTCTTGTTCGTACACAAGAAAAATTAAATAAAAAACCTAACCGTAGTACCTTGTCTGTCGTTTTTAATGAAACTTGCATAAAAGAAGGATTGCTGCCTAAATATACAACTATATATATATATATATATATATATATATATATATATATATTGCTTGTATATTTTTAGCTATTAAATTTGAAGTAAAATCTATTAGATTTAGACGCTGAGTCTTGTATATCTGTTTGTTCATGTTGTTGACTGGTGTATGCTGGATACATACACACAAGCACATACACACATATTACGTATGTTTCCCATTTAACTGTCTAAAAACAAATAATTCACGCGCGCATATGTGGTGAGTATATATTTTATATACAAATGCTATCGAGATTTTCAACAGCCCTTTTGTTTAGAAAGTATAATTATTTTTGCGTAATAATTCGATTGAGATGGTAAGTAGCTATTAACTCCGCCCCCGTCAAGATTGAGTGAAATCGCACCGCAGTGAAGACGGTGATGCTATCTAATGTATTTACTGTGATCATATGGTAGACCATTTTATTTGGAAATATACATACAGGGCAATTCTTTCACTAAAATGCATAAATCTGATGTGAGTTTAAGCTTAGTAAACATCTCCATTTCTCTATAAATATTGAGGAATCTTGCAGAGAAAACAACTGACTGAAATGTACAGAAAATGCACAAATAAAACAGAATTAACGTAGCGTTAATCCCCTTTGAATCCGACGGCAATATAAAAGATAAAAAAAAAACGAAATGGAAGACGTAAGCCTCACCTGACAGATTAGTGATATTTTAAAAGAAGGTTAAGTCGATATTTTAGGCAGAGAAAAAGAATGTTTTAAATTTCCTTCCTTAATATCGACAAATGAAAAAATAAAAGTTAAAGAAAAAAATCGATTCAGTCTTCAATATCGGAAAAAAAAAAGTTTAGATCTAATCAGTATTCTTTCTGCACTGGTAGATTGTATTATCACTGTTCATCGATTGCGTCCCTTCCCTAGATGCATGCACTAATCTGTACACATATAATCTGCTTATTTATCTGCAGGCTTATCATAATTTCCAAAACATCAAATCAGGGCAGTTTTAAGTTTTTTGTTATAGGTTAATATTATTGTAAGATAATGATTTTTCATGTCTCAAAAATTCGTAACCTATTAATGACCAAAATCCCATAGATGTTGTGGAATAATTACAGGACAGATTGGGTTATATAGCGTTGGATGGAAAAAGTCTTGGAGAAAGACAACTCTGAAAGGAAAATCAATCGTGTGTAGGCTTAGCACCTCCGAACTGTGAAAAGCTAAATTCTACTAAGAAATAACATCAGGAACAGTTTTATTTGTGAGGGTGTGATACTATAATCCACAGTTTTGATATATACATACATACATACATACATATATATATATATATATATATATATATATATATATATATATATATATATATATATATGCTGTATATATATATATACATATATGTGTATATATATATATATATATATTTGCTTTAAATATATATATATATTTATATATATGCTTTAAATTTTATATAATTGTAGATACACATGTATGAGTAGATGTGTTTTTGGTGTAAACATAATTCTTACCGTGTAAAAGCTTAACTACTCACTAATTATAAGAAATATTATGAAATAATATCATCTTAAAATAATACCATCAATAATTTATATATATATACATACATATATATATATATATATATATATATATATATATATATATATATATATATATATATATGTATATATATACACACACATATACATACACACGCATACACACACACACACACACACACATATATATATATATATATATATATATATAATGGCTAGCTACTCGGTTTGGGGCATACCTATTTGCCAAGGCGTCTAGCTAATCCCTATTACAGACGCCCGCTCACTCAAGTGATATTTATACTACAGCTATCCTGAGCAGGCCTTAATTAAACACCCTGGAAGAGAGAGAGCATTATCAATTTCTTGACTAAAAACAGCATGCTCAAACCATCGGTCACGATGATTTGGGACTTCGTACTTCAAGTACATATACCGGTTGTAACACCAAAATTGTTCAAATCGTGTAACACTATAATTATCCACTCCACAAAATTTTTAAATTGTAAAAATACTCTACACTAATTGGGGTTCTTTTTTGCCACGTTTTCATATAAGACTTGTAGCCATCTTGGCATCATTTATCGAAGAATCACTGAAAAGCCCATTGACTTATTCATCTGGAAAGATAACAGTTTAAAAACGTTTTGTGCCAGTTCCACTGTCTTCTCAATTGACTAAAGCTGAGTGGAAAAAATATCATTCAAGTCTTCAGTAATGGTACCAAAATTTATACTCTGGCTTCCACCTTCAATGTCAACTCAAGAACCATCAATAAAACGGTGGATAATTTTAAAAAAAGAGGGAAGAGTAGAGAGGAAAACGGGATCAGGATGTCACAACAGGAAGAGGGATCATCATTTCAACTTAGAGCAAAAGAGATCAATTACAAAAGATCCAACTCAATCCATAAGATATTTGGCACGGGAGAGATTAGTTTCAGCTATGACAGTCCAAATAGAAGTGAAAATAGTCTTGAAAATGAGATCGTGCGTGAAAACTGGGAGGAAATTTGCTATTCCAGGAGAGAAAGAAGGTTAGAGAGGGTGAGATTACCTTGAATAAGTTTGAAAATGATCCTGCAATAATATATATACTTCAACTTTATTTTACTCCTTCATGAGCTTCCGATCCTTAGCTATGTTTAATTGAGGAACATGTTTTTTTCGTTTATGATCGATTTCATCACGATTTTTCTATTAAGCTTGGAGAGTAATTATAATATTCTTATCGCACAATGTAGAGAGCATTAAAGTTAGAAAACCTTCGGAGAATTCCAGTAAGATGTCTTTAATCATTTCTAAGACGCAACGGTTCAGAGCTTAATCTAGGAAATGGATATTTTTGCTGTTACACCATATATATATATATATATATATATATATATATATATATATATATATATATATATATATATATATATATATATATATATGAGAAAAGTTGAATCAAATAAGAAAATGACGAGAAATACCATAATCATTCAACTTTTGAAGTCTAGCATACCAAACCTTATGAAATGCTTTATCTAATGCAAAAGCAAGTATTTCTTTCACCAATAATCATTAAAAGATCAACTGTAATGAAGTGAAACGAAAAATATTTTTGTTATTTTTTAAAGAAGATCCTGAAAGTAGAGATTCTTACCAAATTAGGAATTTATTAAAGCTACTAGTACTTTCCTAAAAACAGAAGATTAATGGATCGATAGTTCAAAGGATCAGACGATTCACCAAAATTCTTGAAAAACCGGGAACTACAGAAGAGGATTTCCAACAAGAACGAAAGAAACAGCACGGTATCTAATATAGATTTTGGAGCGAACAGGGGCCATCTCAGAAGCACATTTATAAAGGCAGAGAATCCCTTGTATTCCCATGCTTTGTTGGGATTGATTTTGGATGTGTTAGCGAAATAGATTCACGGAGTTATATACAAAATACATAGTAAAGATCTAGGTGGAAAGTTAGACAAAGTTACTTCTGATGTGACAAGTGTAGAATTGGAAGAGAATGCACGTTCTGTTTTACAAGACGATGATAACACTTAAGGATGATTGAAAAGAGCTGGAATTTATTATTTATCATTATTTAAAAGACTCTTATAGAAACGCATCTAGACGGAATCGTGAAAGGCTATATGGTGTCTCACGGTGGAGTAATAGATAGCGGCTCATATTGAGGAATTCGATAGGCGAGTTCGAAATCCAGTCGAATTCGCTTACTTGCTAATACCCTTGGGAAAGGTATGAATCCTTTTGTGCCCCCCCAGCTATGGGTAAATAGCAGGACAAACCGGGTTCTATAGTCTTGGGTGGCAACTGGTCTACCGCAGAAAGAAATCGCAACCTACTGCAGGAAAAATCTGCATCGCCAGTCATGTATCAAATTTTACATGATCGCTTTAGCGTGTATAACTGAATGACATGATGTCTAACATAAACGTAAGTAACACACACACATACACACACACACACATATATATATAAATATCCTTTTTAGTGAATGCTATATATATATATATATATATATATATATATATATATATATATATATATATATATATATATATATATATAGCATTCACTAAAAAGGATATTTTACATTTTATTTTTGAAATAATTAGTGGATTGAAAATCTTTCACACACACATGCAGAAGAAAGCTATCATCTCAATGTTGAAATGAGACTTTGCCAAGCATCCTCGCTCCTGCATACCTTTTCACATATGTGAGACACGAAGTCTTTTGGGCGGTGTTGAAAGTGACCTTCTTGTTCACTCTAGTGTGCCTGCACATTCTATGACTAAACTGACATAAATACTCTGCATGTCTGTCAGTAAGGCTATCCACATAGTTTACATTAGACTGCCGACTTTCATATGAACTTAGATGATTGGTAAATTCGGCACGACATAGAAACAAATCCCTGCAGTTTTTACAAACAAGTTCAGGACCTACTGAATATCTTTATGGATCGAGCCTTTATAAGCTTTCTAAAGATCGTTTTATCTTCCACTGCTTAACCCTTTTGACCTTAACGTGATTGCAACCATCAAAAAATGTGTTTGTGTGTATCAGTTATAACGTGTGTATGTTTATCATGTATTATATGTGTGCTTAGACACACACGTACAAACACACACACACACATATATATATATATATATATATATATATATATATATATATATATATATATGTATGTATGTATATATATATATATTTAATTTTGCTTAGTTGTATAATCTAGAGATGTTATGTCTATTTAATTTTATATTAATCCTCTCAGATTCACGTATCAATTTCTTAGTGTTGTTACAAAAGTGATCAAGAAAGAGGCGGGTAGTTTTGAATATTTGTTTTATTTTCAACCACTTTAATCCCATCCAAGATCATCTTCCGTGGTGAAATGTTTGTAAATAGGCATGAAACCGCCCCCCGTTATACTCAATTTAAAATTATTGTAAGAATATGTAAGAGAGGTAACTCAATTCATATTTCTTACTATTAATGAAGATGATCATGGATTAGATTGGGAAAATAAAAGAAATATCCAAAACTATGACGTCTTTCTTAATCAGTTCTTTAACAACACTAATAAACTGATCCGTGGATTTGAGAGAATTAACAAAACATAAATAGACATTTTGTCTAGATCATTCTACCAAACATGCTTGAATGAAGATGGGCTGCCAAATACGCACACACACACACACACACACACACACACATATATATATATATATATATATATATATATATATATATTATATATAAATGTGTCTGTATGTTTGTATTTGTGTACGCAAGTGTGTATACTGAAACCGTGCTTTATACATGCGTTAGAGAATTCCTCGTCTTTAGTTAATGAAAAATAATCTATCGCTGTTTCCTCTTCGGCCCTCGGCTAATATTTATCTTCCCGAGGGACGTGCGTGCACCAATATATCTCAGCTTCACAGACCATTATCTTTGACCTTGTTCTTTATTCATTTCTTCGCTTTTCAGTCCCGGTGACAGGATATCCTTTATAGCATTAAATAAATATTGCCTTGCATCCAGCGGATTTGCCAATAAGTAATTGATGGTGTTTTGAGTCCATATCTATTCATATAATGAGACCATTAACACTCGGAGAAACAGTTTGTACTGTCATTTCATGTCTTGTCGATACGATTCGGTGTGCGAAGTTTCTATATTAAGCTTTACGCTGCATCACTTTATATGAATGTTTTGCAATATTTGGAATTTTCGTATTTGGCGGTTAAATATATTTTCCCAGATAACAAATAGTATGAATATGGAGGTAATAAGACAAGATGGAAAAACTATTCAGCTACGCGTTTCACCCATTACAGTATGCGTCATAAGTGTGGAATGAGTGACAGATATGCTTGAGGAAAATGTTTCGGGATATAGAGAAGCGTTATGTAAAAATATATATAAATAAAGTTTATATAAATACAAATAAAAAAAATGTTGCAGCCCTCGAGTTGGTGATTTTCGTATTGAAGCCACTAATGTTGGATTTTAAATTTAGCCCTCTGAAAGAAGTCCTGCTTTTTTTCCCCTGTGCTTGTCAGTATGCCAAACTGTGCAAACTAGTAGATTTGCGACGATTCGGAAATATTGTATAGACGCCTGGATTTGCTTGAGTATAGAGCATTGTCAGAACAGCGCACATTAAATACATTTTCTTCAAAGTAAATACTTTTTTTCTTTTCATCAGACTGGCATTTTTAGTTTGAAATTGTGTCAGAGGATCTTTAAAAATTTAACCCAAACAAGGGAATAAAGCCACTAAGATGTAACATTATTGAGTGTGAGAGAATATGAAAAAAAATAAAATATTATTAATGACAGTGAACAATAAAATAACAGGAATTAAGGAGATATAAAATAATGATGGGTATTGCATCTAAATTTTTGAAGATCAAAGTTGCCTGGGTAGTAAGAAGCCGGAAGTGTTCTTTCAGGGATAAGTGCGGGAGAGGAAACTATTAGCAGAGAATTTACGGTTTCATCTAGCCATTTCATTTGTATAATGATGAGACATTGCTTTCAACCTGGTAATTTGCTTAAATTCATGTCTAGATACCAAAGTAATATTTATTTTGAATAATGCAAAAATGTGGTGGAAGGCGAAATGGCGGAGGATAGGGGAAGGCATGTCTTTAATCTGTCTTATCTTAAACTTAGTAAGCCATGATTTCTGACCCCAAAATACCAGAGTATTTCTTCCACCAAAACAATACATTCTTACTTACCATTCTTACTACAGTCACCATAATACCTCGGTGTCTCTATGTAGTCCTTAGTATTTCCAAGGAAGGTTCATCAGAACAACTGCCATGAAAATAATTATAGAAAATCACAGGGAAGCTACGTTGCCGCGGTTGGAAAGTGACTGAAGACGAGATGCCAAGACAGTATCAAACATATTACTGATTCTTCTTTGTATATTATCAAGAATCTTTAAATACATGGAAATATTACCAGATAGCAATATTAAATGCATGGACGAATAGTATATTTCTAAGATAGATTCTAGCGAGAAAAAACAACTTTCCTGTTAGCAGCCCTAGCTAGTTTAAAGTGATCATTTCAATAGACATTTGCGATGATCTTTTACGCCCTTTTACGTTCGTATATTGTTTTTATCTAATTCCATGATTTTGAGCAATATAAGTAACAATATTAGAAGCCTAAAAATGACAGATTGTAAGCACAATGGGAATTTCCAGTTCAATGATAATTGTTTGGTATTTTTTTTATTTTTACGTTCGTATATAATTTTGTATCTAAATTCATGATGATTTAGCGTTTTCCTTGAGATATGAACAACGAGGAAATTTCAGTAAGGAAGAAACACATTTTAAACGTAGATTGTCAGGATTTTTTTGTAAATAAAATAGAACCATGACATGTAAACTGACATTTTCAGAATAAAAGGCAAAATATTCGAACTTTTCCGTTAGACAAGGATTCAAGAAGTAAGCATTTTAACGAATATCGTCAAAATCAATAATACACATATACAAATTACGAGCAGATGGGACTAATTGTTCTGTGAGTGTAGTTGACATAAGAGAAGGAAAACAATACTTTCAAACGCCAGCTGCTTTGTAGCATTATACAAACATGAAAAAGACTTCAGGAATATATACTGAGGTTAAAATCTGGAGCCGGTTTTCCATAGGCGGTCCGACGTTATAGCAACGACTGTGACGACACCGGCGCCAAACTGTATCGGCAACAGTCTTCAAACATCGGTGGAAAGGAAAAGGAAGGTGTACTTCATGGACAACTCTCTATCTCCGATTGAAAAAAAAATGCACAGACTTACGCTGAGTACAAGATACCCCAGCATCGCCACACCTGTATCCGATTGATAAACAGAAAATGCAACAATACCAAGAAAGTTCTTAAGATATAAATGGTGCAGATCCGTGATCTCTCGTGATCAACGGATGCCACATATAGACAGTGTGATAGATAGATACGTGAACGGAAGTAAACATAAGTCTTCTATTCTAATAATACAACTGATGAAATAAATATATGATAGCAATAAGAAATATATACTGGTTGGCATAAATGCAATTAACATTTTTAAAGATAATCCACACTCATATATATATATATATATATATATATATATATATATATATATATATATATATATATATATATATATATATATATATATATGTATATATATATATATATATATATATATATATATATATATATATATATATATATATAAAAGAAACGAATGAATATATGTAACAAGCTAATACTTATATTAAGTGTCAAAAGTTTGAAAAATAAAATCGGTGAAATTCTTTCTTATATATATATATATATATATATATATATATATATAGGCAGCTTGACAATTGCGTCTAGCATGAAACAACCTGTCGCCTCTGAGTGTTGACTTCAATGTTCACTTATATATAAACATAAAACATTAGGCAGTATGTATTTTATATACAAAGAAATAATCACACATAGAATCAAACAGCGATATTAATACGATTATTGGCGATATCACATCGCTAGTAGAATATAATGTATGTCTGAGGATGAATAAAGGATTATTCGAAAGTACTAGCATTTTAAAAAATATACACTGGAAACAACTGACAACAGTTTTGTGAATGAGGATCACATCATTTTATGGATTAACAGTATTTTAATGCATACATTATATTCTACTAGCGATGTGATATCGCCAATAATCGCATTAATATTGCTGATTGATTCTAAGCGTGATTATTTTTTGTATATATATATGTATATACATATATATATATATATATGAAATATATATATATGTATGTATATAGATAAGATATATATAAATATACAAGAAATATATATATATATATATATATATATATATATATATATATATATATATATATATATATATATATATATATATATATTTATATGAGAACTTCTCCGATTTCAATTTTCAAGCTTTGTGCACTTAATAAATGTATTAGCTTGTTACATATATTCGTTCGTTTATTTTGATGTTCATCAAATTATATCCAAATACAATATTTCGTAGCATTTTTTCTGCTTATGAGAAACTCCAGTCATCATATGAAACAGTTGTCTAATATTATTGAATTTTATTTCGCATTAGATACCGTTTTAAAAGGGAATGCCAGATAGTCAAGAATGTATATGTTCGACATCGCCATCACTTTGCTTGTAATCAAGGTCACAAAGCTGCCAAAGCTGCTCGGGACTTTTTTTTTTTACGGACTAAATAGCACATAAATGGTTTTCCCGTTTGACGGAGAGGAAGTTCGAATTGACACATTCTCTGCGTTTTGGTCTAATTGTAAATAAAATTTCATGATTCGTAGAACGCAAGAAAACCAGAGGAACGAATATATATATATATGTATATATATATATATATATATATATATATATATATATATATATATATATATATATATATATATATGTGTGTGTTGAGTCTTGACTCAATGTTGAATCTCGCCTATTGCATGGAATAATAATGCAACACAAAATGTACTTAGAACAAGAATGTATTATAACAAGAAAGTGTACACAATAAGTACATATAGTATTTCTGTATATTTCTGGGAAGACGTTCCTGGAGAATGTGTTGACTAGTCGCAGTCGATCAGAGTCTCTAGTTGGATCTCGTGATTCCCTTCTTCTCGTCTTCCGGTATCAACCATTATTTATATAGTTGGTAGTCACCTATGCAGATTAGGTGGATCCCACCACAACAATATGTAACAACGAAAAATAAGAGTACATCTATATATTTTCTAATTAGCTATCTCCTGACATTTCCTCTAATTGGGACAGATTTATGTTGATTAGGACTTGGATGTATATACATTTTAATTTTTTATACGTATATTTTTCTCGTTTTAGCAGAACATTTTTGTGCAGACGTTTTACGGTTTAGGAACTGTCTGTTGAACAGATGTTTACTTCAGTTTAGATTCAAGTTTTGTGCAATTGCGCATGCTCAATACGACATAAAAAAGGTTAACATCTATCGTAACGATAAGCTACTCTGTTATTTTCGTTCAACAAACGGACCCTTTCAATTCAATCTTCAACAGTTAGTTCGAGTTTATTAATTCTGTGCATCGTTTGAGATATATTTTATGCTGGGTATCAACAACCAAAACTGTTTCTTACCGATTCGTTTTTATATGACTACTTATATTATATTTCATAATCTAGAGTTATTGTTAAGGCTTACATTGATAACCGGATGTATATGTTCAAAATCTTGCTTTGTTGTAACAATCCTACGCCACCAAATCTGGACGCTGAATTGAGTCCTGTTCTTGGAGACAACCAAGATGATTGGGTATTATCCTGACCAACAGTAGCAATCCAGCAGCCACCGACTAGCAACAGCAACAACATTCACCATTAGTAGTAGCCGACTTGCTAGCTTAATCTCTCCCGGCGCAATAACCAGCAGCAGCCGTCAACACAAACATTTGCTCTCTCGGCTACCAGACCAACTAACTCCCACCGGACACGTCTTCTACTAATCAACTCGGCGACTCACGTTTCACTCCCTACTGCAAATCATCTCGCGGATCACAGTGGTTTCAACCTCTTACACTAGGCTAAGACTGCCTGCTAGTACAAGCTCAACATGCTGACTGTCCATCGACATTCGTTGACTGCTAATTGTCCTTCGTCACCTCCCAAGCGGTTTCGTCTTCATCTACTGGTTACCAACTATCGGCTGCTCTGGGTTACGACTGCTAACTAATACAAACCCAATGCTCCAAATGTTTATCAACCTACGGCGCCACACAAGCTTCTCCGGTCATCATCAACTATTGGCCTATCTAAGGCAAAATTAACTACCAGTACCCAGGGTATTTAAAACATCTGGATTCTTATTTTTTTCCAGTAATAAATTTTGGCATATTTTATCTAAACTTCTTGTTCTCCTTATCCTTGCCTTTGCTTGTATTTACTTCTTTAATTTTAATGTTTGCGGGGTTCGTCTAACATCGAAATCCGGACCACACAATACATACTTGCAAGACATACATTGACAACGCACGATCTGTCTAACGTATTTTTCTTCATATTCTCTTTGTCATACTAAACTAAGCGTGATATCGATGTAAAGTCAAAAATCTGTTTCTGAAGACAAGATGTTTGGCTCAAATAAGATTTTTCTGGTTAACAATTACAGGTTATACTCAGGCTTTATATTTGGAGTAATGGAAGTGTTTTATTGTGCTTTATTTACTTTGAGAAATATAACTTTAAATATGACAAAGGATCTTTGGCTGTGAATATATGCAACTAACACGATTACCTTGTTATTATATGAGTATTATACTTCAGTTTTGAAATAAATTCTTTGGAACTGAACTCGGCAATACAAGGGCATACTACTCTCATGATATGGCTAATAATTGCAGAGATATTTAACGTAAGACTACGAAGAAAAATTCATTGGATTCAAGTTTGTTGCAATATGATACAAAATTAAAATAACCGTACAGAAGCATACGTATATAGGCAATCTTTTCAAAAGAATTTTCATTCAAAATAAGGCCAATGAAACATTGAGTGTAGAGGAGTACAGATGATGTTGTATTGATGAATGAGGATTGATTGATTGATTTGGTTTTAAGTGTTATCAAGTTTTTGCAGGTTATTTAAAGCCAGTAAATATTTTTAGACTGTAAGAAAGCTTTGGAGATATTAAGGATTTACTGATACAAGTCATGCAAATTAATCTATAGCTGAGGGAGTAGAATTGTTGGATGCATAACTTTCCCAAAGGGATTTGTGCGTAAGCGAATATACCGAACCAAACTGGAATTGGAACTTTGCTCTACGATTTCAAATTCTGAGTCATCATCCAATACACTATCCGCACATTTAAGCTTGCAGCACCTGGTATTACCAAACGGTTACTCATCTAGGTACTGACTATCCACGATGTTCGCTATCCTACGAGATACGGTGTTTCAAATTGATATGACCGTAAGCCCGACGAATGACGAGGAAGTGCAGACCATGAAGATATGTTGGGTAGCTAACACTTGACTCTATACGTTTCAAATCATTTTAACATCATTTCACCCCAATCAAGGCAATAAACTCGCTTAGGCACTAGAGGTTAGCGAATGTGGGAGAATTTGATTAAAAATAATTATAGAGAAAACAATAAAAAAGAACTAGAATTATGTAGAATTTAAGATGAAATATAGGTAACTTGAAGAGGTGAAAATTGTAGGCCTCGAGAAAACCCCTTCTCTGTATTCTGGAGAAATATATCTGAATGTATCTTGCTTCGTAGTAATGGAATAAGAACGGAATGAGACTAGTGCGTGCAGAGAATTATATGACATATGCATATAGATTGCAGCTCTCGATATTAGCTACTTTTAATAATTTCTAATTATCCGAAAGCTAATAAAGTGAATTAACGGTCATATTCCCAATATTGACGAGCAGGATATTTCACATCTGTATACATTATAAATGACATGCCAATCTTACGATGAGACAACTGTTTAATAAATTATTTACAGATCAAAGTTCGCTGAAAATTCTATAAAGCTTGTGTTGCCATTTAAATTTACAAGTACATAAGTTAGCAAACATTTCAAAAACAAATAGTTTGAACAATAAATTGAAAACAGTGTTATTAGAATGAAGTCAAAATGATATGAAAAATTAACGTGAATAGTATGTTCTGAAAATGTGAACTAATTCGTCCTTTAGGACTAAATTTGTTACGTTGGTGTGACTACGCATGCGCACGAAAGAGTGAGGATGGAAATGTTAAATTGATTTTTTTTTTCTTTTTGGGTGGGTGTGTATAAAATCTAGCTGATTTCATCTAGATTTTTTACTTTTTGTTTCCATCAATTTTGTTATTAGATATCCCACACTGTGTTAATAGAAGATCTGCCAGGAATGGTGGCATGTTGGAAAAGCAATGGCGCAAATTTTCTTGTGATGAATGAATTCCCAAAACATTTTCATGAATTGTTTTCGACTTTGATCAGAGTAGTTTTTAATGTCAAAACTCTGGTTATATACACCTAAAAAAATAATTAAAATTTAAAATTCTCAGCATCCCTCATTCGTGCACAGGCGAACTCGCACCAATGTAACAAAATTAGTCCGATCTAGTCATAAAGAAAGAAACGCATCACGCGAAATATTTCTCCAATTTTTTCATAGATGTTTGCCTCAATATTGTTTTTATATATATATATATATATATATATATATATATATATATATATATATATATATATATATATATATATATATATATATATATATATGTATATATATATATATATATATATATGTATATATATATATATATATATGTATATATATATATATATATATATCTGTCTATATTTCTGAGATGAGGTATTACGTTTCAGTCGTTGTACGCCCGGGCCTTTATCAGGTGGTTGGAATGTCGGAACCCTTTATTTCGCTCACTGGGGTAGACTCTTCTAGTTCCACGTGCCATGTTTCATGGATGTCAGTTATCAGTTATCTCCTGTTAATTCCCCTCTGCAAGTTCTCCACTGCCTTAACCGGGTATTGAACTGACTCTCTTTGGGTCCTTGAGGTCTCATGGACCTGTGGATTAGGGCCTTGGCTAGATTCAGTGACAGAACCCAAAGAGTGTGAGTTCAATACGCGGTTAATATATATACAGGACCGATTAAAAGCTTGCAGCCAACTCTGGTAATTTTTTAAATTGGTGTAAAAAGTAGTTGCTTTTTACTTTAAATAAGATAATATTATAATGGTTACAAAAAGTGAGACATGTCTTTTTACTAGATATATTTTTATGCCAAAAAAAAAAACAATCATGATTAAATTTTGGTCTCATCAAAATGTCCTCCTTTAGCCTTGATTGCTGCAGTATAATTGTGTGACATTCAAATTTCTTTGATAATTGATTCCATTCTTTTCTCAACAGCTCTTTTTCGTTCTTTTTTTTCTTTCAATTTTGCATCCAGTTCATCCCATGCTGATTCTGGTGGTGGCCACAAATTTTTGAACTATAGTATATGTATATATGTACATATATGTATGTGCGTGTGTTTCAGTGTGTGCACATATGTGTCTATATAATTTGAATATACTCATATATGTATGGATATTTATGCATATATATATATATGTATATATATATATGTATATATATATATATATATTTATGCATATATATATATTTATGCATATATATATATATATATATATATATATATATATATATTTACATATATATATGCATAAATACACATGAGTATATTCAAATTATATAGACCCATACGTGCACACACTGAAACACTCGCACATACATATATGTGTGCGTCGGTGAGCAAATTAGAAAGAATGGAGGAGAGAGAATTGCTGCAGTTATAAGTGTTAATTTCTTTTCTGTGTTTCTCATTTGTTTAGCATGTAACAACGAAGTGTAGAGTGTTCAAGTATGAGTTTTTCCCCTCACAAATAACCATATTCTCATGAATCTTATCTCATGTGTTCGGAAATATGCTTTTTTCTTAAGGCAACGAAATTGCGTAATTTATGCAAAATACTTATAACATATTGCTTGATATCTTTCTAAAAGGAAAGTCATACCGTATCAAAACAATGCATACACATTACAACAAATTTCCTCATCAAGTTCCATAGAAGAATATTGCATTATAATCAAACTATTGTATATTTTATGCTTACTATTTTAATAATAATAATGTTTCATAATAATAATAATAATAATAATATTAATAATATATATATATATATATATATATATATATATATATATATATATATGTATATATATATATATATATATATGTATATGTAATGTTATATTACTTGTGTTTTTGTAATTATTCTTATGAGTTCATTGAGGAAAATATTAAAAATATCTGATTGATTTTAGCGTCATTCTCCTGTTATATGCAGTCACGAGTTTAGTATAAATATAATTAGATTTTGGAATTTATGATAACTAATAAAGTAAAATTATGTTTATATATATATATATATATATATATATATATATATATATATATATATATTCTCATACATATACGGATATATATAAATAAATATATATGTATATGATATTAAATAGTTCAAAACATTGAAACAATTAACTTTGTTGCGATAATTTTAATAATCATGAAAAGTACTTAGTTTATCCCCGTTACATGTTAACACAAAATATTCAATTAAATATAAATAATTTTATTTTCTGTTATATCAGCAATATAGTAAAATTCATTCAAAATAAAAAAATAAATAATATTATATATATTTAAATTTGTAAATAGCCTGTAATATTGAATAATTATGTAGTTTACATTTTTAGCAATAAAATACATTTCTACACATATATTTATTTTTTCTTCAGACAGTATTTGAAGTAGAAACTCGTATTCGAGTAGACGCCCCGTTCATTGTAAACAATATTTATTCTATCAGGCTGCGTATCGAGTATCCAAATAAATAAAGTGAACGCTCAAGTTTTCTCGAGTACAGAAGACGGTAGATGACTTGAATACTGCTTATAGTGAACGCAGCCTTTATTCAAGTACAGGTATCGACTAAAAATAAAATTAAAAGAAATTAAAAAGATGTAGGAAAACAAATTCCATTAATTCTTCAGGAAATGCTTTGTTTAGACACATGCGTGCACACACATTTTTGTATGTGAGTGTATTTGTGTGTGTGTCAGTGTATGTGTGCGTATGAATCGAATTAGTAGGTTTTTAATCATTTTAATAAAATAATGGAATTAGCAGTCGCCATTCTTTAATTTGCATATATATTAAGCATTCATACAAGCATAGTCTCCTCGTAATGAAATATTATTTTCTGTCACCGATGAGAGAAATATAACGGCACTTCCACTGGGGCTATGATATGTATTGTGTAATTATATTTATGATAACAATAACTAGATAAGTTATAAATTTCATATATATATGTATATATCTTTTTGGGTAAAATGAGAACAAATGGATTATAATTTCACTGTAAGTAATATTTTATTTATAAGGGAGTTCAATACATAGTCGAGCTAAATATGATTTATTTTAGGATATTAAAATATGTTAAAACTCGCGACATAATGACAATCATGCTTGAAGGAGACACATTTGAAGTATTGAAACACAATTGCTATTATATAGCGATTTTTAATGTTTTACTATCCTAAAATATATATAGAGAGAAATATAAAAGTGAACATATCTTGAACTCTGTACCAATGACACATCTTTCAACTCGATGTTGCTGTGATAGATTTTTGTGACTTCCATTGACAACATATTCTTTTAATTTTCCGTTTTTAATTTTCAACATATTCTTTTAATTTTCCGTTTTTATAACTGATATAGAGGACGCAATATATATATATATATATATATATATATATATATATATATATATATATATATATATATATATATATTCAGTCGTATGGATATGAGATTGTAACCCTAGGTTTCACGCTTTCGCGAATGATGATCGCAAAAGCGTGAAACCCAGGCTTACAAACTCATATCCATACGACCGAATATATTAGCTCTATCACTGATATTGAGTGTTTTCCAATAACTACCGCGCATATATAATATATATAGAAATTATACATACACACACACACACACACACACATATATATATATATATATATATATATATATATATATATATATATATATATATATATGTATATATGTATTTATATCAGAATAAAGATCGATATATATAGATCTGTCGTTCTGTCCACCCTTCTCTGTGGTGCTGAAACATGGACTCTGTATCGCAAGCATATAAATCAACTTGACTCCTTTCACATGCGCTGTCTTTGCGCTATCTTTGCGCTATATGTGATATAAAATGTGTTGACAGATGCAACAACATTGCAGGCATTGAATCCATTCTAGCAAAGATACAACTTAGGTGGTTTGGTCATGGTGTGAGAATTTCTGAGCATAGGCTTCCAGAAAATTTCGGTATGGACAACTACCAAACTCCTAGCGTTCAGTTGGATCTCCACTATTTGGCTACGACGACAAATTGAAATACAAGTTGAAACGTCTTACCTTTGATCTGAAAACCTGGGAAATCTAAACATCAAACTGAAAGGAGTGGCTTAAGTCATGTTTTATTAATTAATGGTTTTTAAAATAGTGGACTGAAGAACCGTGATCAGCTTCGTCAAGCTCTGAAGCAGAGACACCATCGAAATCCTGCCTTAACAAATTTAATCTGTCAGTGCGGCTTTGTCGCTCGCAGCAAAGCTGGGCTGGTATCGCACAAAGGAAATATGTCTTTCCTTTACCTGATTTTCTCCACAATAGCCCCTGCTGGCATGCATAAGTGTAAAACTAAAGACACCATCCACTGCTGACCCACATTTATCGTTTACAATAGGAGAGTCCACCCTATATGCAATGGATTAGATCCGACAAATATTTTAATATATTTTCTGTTTATACGTTATTTTTATGGATACACTTTTTTTCAGTAATTGCCCTTATATTTACCGATCAGAATATTCGAGAAATCACATAGAAAATATGCGTCCTCCGACAGGAATCGAATTTGTACCCGACAACAAACGGTCATTTTGCCAGACATGCTATTAACCAATTCAACCACAGAGGACCTCGGGTTTATGTTTTGGAGCGGAAATGAATTATCGAGAAAGGTAGTTGAATGTGCGCATTTATAACAGTAATTCGAACTTTGTCTCGTACAAACACAACAATAAAAATAAATTAACAACTGACATTTATTAACAAAAGCCTGTGTGTGTGTGTGTGTGTGTGTGTGTGCTAGCACAAAGTCACAATTCATCGTGGCTGAGGCCTTGAGCGTGCTGGCCTTGTTCAAAACTTTGATCACGTTAGATAACAAGCTGTTTTTCAGAAATTGTAACTAAGGTCTGCTCAGCATAGTTGAAGTATAAACCACAGGTGAGCTATATGGATATTGAGTAAGCACAAATGCATCACAGCAAGCGTCATTGGCTAGCCGGCATACTAGACGGGTATCCTCGAATACGAGTGACCGACTATATATATATATATATATATATATATATATATATATATATATATATATATATATATATATAGATATATATATATATACCCAAGACTAGGATTGGTGTATACGGAATAAATTCCAATAACCAACAATTACTATTCTTAAAAGAGTGCTCAATACAGAGTAGAGCAGATATAATTGTTTATTTAAAAATTATAACATAAATATGTTATAAAATCACTACAAAAATAACCATTTTGTTTCAACACCTCCGGTGACTTATCAAGTGATGACATTCAACATCATCACTTGATAAGACACCGGAGGTGTTGAAACAAAATGGCTATTTTTGTAGCGATTTTATAACATATTTATGTTATAATTTTTAAATAAACATTATATATATATATATATATATATATATATATATATATATATATATATATATATATATATATATATATATATGAGATTTTTCTCGTGTCTGCATTGAATTTATAGAAGTTATTTGTTAAGTATTTCTAATGCAATCTTTGATAAGTAACATCGTTTTACATTTATATTGCGATCACAATTCTCCCCGTAAAAGATTAAGGCCGTTGGTGCGATTAATGAGGAGTCAATGGCAGTGGGTTTATCTACTATTAAGTCATAGCCCATCTCTGTTAATCGGGATTTTGAAGTCGGAATTTTCCTACTTATGTAATGAATTCACTAACAAGGCAAAAATACCACATTTACCTTGCCATTTAAAACCATAGCTGGAGGTAGATGCATTCATGTCTTTACATGTACTTATTTACATGTATATATTTAATTTAGATATAATTATAATCGGTGTTTGTAAAAATGTTCAGTGATTTTTTAAATATTGAATGTTTTATTAAAAATAATAAATTACCAGCAATATTTGTGAAATTAGATAATTTTTTTAGGCTCAACGTTTTGGTTTTTGTCGGAATAAGGGCATTAAAAATAAATCCATATTTAAATAAAATACACATTATATTCTATATGACTACAAAGTTTATATGCATCCTTATAACATATCTAGGTGAGAAGAAAAACACCACTTCACAGACCATCGGATATCTAATAAGGAAACAAAATGATAATATAATATTAAAACCAACTAAACCCATAAGGGCTATACAGACGAAAATTCTAGAACCCTAAAAGTTTGCACCTATGAACACTAGGAAAACCTCCGTAGAAAAACACACTGCACTCTCTCGTAACAGAGGGAAATAAAAAAAGCCATGATTTTTATTAAGAAATACCACCCTAACAAAAAATAACTTATCTCATTAAGAAGAAAATATAAAGAGGAATAATTAATAGGCCTCCATCGATAAACACACGCCAGAGGTACTATATACATATCACCAACATTCATAAAACTCACACATAGATAATTAATATCCAGATACTTCAGACGATGTAACATAAGTGTTTCACTCCAACTCACCAAATAATTACCGGTAACCTCAAAAGTTAAAGATTATAACAATCAAGATATCAATAATAAATAAGTTAAACCTACCTACCTATCCCCAATATATATATATATATATATATATATATATATATATATATATATATATATATATATATATATATATATGTAACAAATTACTTGCTAACTATAACGAGATTGACCACAAATTTTTACATAAAAATGACACTCTCATTAAAAGAGGGAAGAATTCACGAAACCGAAAATCATTAGAAAGTGATTTAATCGGTAGTTCATTCACAGTAAATGTTTGCGTTGCTTCTTACAAAATTTCACGATTCGAGGCAGATCTTCTGTTATCAAAATGAGGGATATTTAATAACAACGATGATGGAAACTAAAATAAAAAGAATGTAAATGAAATTGGATAGATTATATAGCAGAAATAGATATTATATATATATATATATATATATATATATATATATAAAATAATATCGATATATAAAACTGTACGATATTATATATAGTTTTATCACATATATATATATCGTTATATCACACACACTCACGCACACACATATATATATATATGTGTGTGTGTGTGTGTAACCCGATGAAGTCCTAAAGGACGAAACGCGCCTGACGAATTCTTTTTACACTTTGTCATACATCTTTCCCCAATAGGTATATATATTGTTGAGTCTTGACTCAATGTTGAATCTCGCCTATTGCATGGAATAATAATGCAACACAAAATGTACTTAGAACAAGAATGTATTATAACAAGAAAGTGTACACAATAAGTACATATAGTATTTCTGTATATTTCTGGGAAGACGTTCCTGGAGAATGTGTTGACTAGTCGCAGTCGATCGGAGTCTCAAGATGGATCTCGTGATTCCTCTCCCCGTCTTCCGGTATCAACCATTATTTATATAGTTGGTAGTCACCTATGCAGATTAGGTGGATCCCACCACAACACCCCCTCCCAAGCCTTGGAATCCTTTTGGATTTCAACTGGCTTCTATATGGGATGATGATTATGGTTATTCCTTTGTAGATCCCCTTTGCATAGTTCATATATATATATCTGTTTTTTTTTTTTTCAATATCTTTTTCGTTTTGGATTCACGTCCAATGGGTCCGTGAACTTTCGTTTCCTACCGGATCTTCTCGGTTCATGAGCACTCTGCGGAGGTTCTACTTGAAAAGTATCATACATCACATCAATGAGATCTTCCTCCTCATCCGGTATACTCTCTTCATGCTCTAGCACGTAGCATTTTTTGAGTTGGTTCTGGTGCCTTTTATGAGTATTCTTCGGCCCTTTTATTATGTAAATCAGGTCACCGATTCTCTTGTCCACTATGCCTCGCTCCCAGAACTCAATGTTGTTTCTATAGCACTTGAAAAAGACCTTCTCTCCGGAGGTGTATCTTTTTCTAGCTGTATACATAGTGTTCTTTATTCTATTTCTTCCTGGCAAAAGCTTGTCAAACACTGACTTAACTTTCCTAGCGAACATTAGTTCAGCTGGTGCCATGTTTGATGGTGTTCTCTGGTTAGGCGTGATTCTGTATACTTGTAGGAATTGCTGAAGCGCCTTTTCCGTTGGAACTCCTGAGGCTTTCTTCAGAGCGCGCTTTAACGTATCTACAAATCTTTCTGCGAGTCCATTGGATCTCGGATGATACGGCGGCGTCGTTATGTGGTTAATTTGATATAACTCACAAAATTCCTTAAATTCGTCAGAAATGAATTGTGTACCATTGTCACTCACAATACACTCTGGCACACCGAACCGTGCAAATAGTTCATGCAAAAAGTTGTTGTGTTATTGGACGTAGGCTTTTTGCAGCGTAGTACTTCCGGCCATTTTGTGAAGCTATCTACCACTATTAAGTAGTAATAATCTTCTACTGGACCAGCGAAATCAATGTGTAATCTTTCCCACGGATGATCCGTCTTTGGCCATGGTTTGTGTACTATAGGTGGTGCCTTAGCTGCTAACGCACACCCTTTACATCGATGAACCATGTTTTCGATATCCACATCCATTCCTTTCCAATATACAAAGCTTCGCATTAAGCTTTTTGTTCTATTAATCCCCGGGTGACCCATATGAAAGTCCCGTAGGATTCTTTTCTGCAACTTTTTTGGTACTACTACTTTCTCTACACTTGCGAAAGGCACGTTTCGTTTCTTTTTAAATATAGGCATAGTATTTTCTTTTAATTCAAATTTAGTTTCAAACTTGTTACATCTTCCAAGACCAGGTGTAAAGGTTTCCGGAAACTTTTTCTTTAATTCATCTTTAATGTCCTGTCTTGATTGCGTATTACTTTCTATTTTTCTGCAGAAAGAGTTTAAAGGTTTATCCCACAATTCGAATATTTCAATAAAATCTGTACCCAACAAGTTTTCTCCATTTCTCAGAATGAAAACTTTTCTTTTTTTAACGATCCCATTCAATTTCATTGGAAGTACAACCTCGCCTTCGAAGTTAATTTGCTTTCCAGTTACCGTTCGAGCGAGTTTCGTTGACTTCATTATTGTAGGCCTTTTTAAAATTTTCCATGTTTTATCGTTCATTATTGTTAAATCTGAGCTTGAATCGAGTTGAAATTTGATATTCTTTTTGAATATTTCAGTCATCACATATTTCCTCAAATCTCTATCTGATTTGATATTCGAATTTGTTTGTCTAATTCGGTTCTTGCATTTTTTCGTTTTACAACAAGATCCTTTGTGACCATTCTTTTGGCACACGAAACATTTCTTATTTCTATATGGGCAATTTATCTCCCAATGTCTTTCGTTACAACGTCTGCAATTATATGGTGGGACTTTTTTATTTTCGTTCTTTTTATTTTCTTGTCTATTATTAAAGTACGCTGAATTTTTTCTCCAATTTTTCTCTACTGGGTACTTTGACTGCTTTTTTATTTTTTTAATATAAGCAATACCAGCTTCTTTGATTTTTTGCGACTCTATCTTTAACTTTACGGCCCGTTGACACTCCTCTGCTAACTTTTGCAGGGTAAGGCCTTGTTCAGATTCGAGTTTAGACAAAACTCTACGTCTTATTTCGGCACTCTTACTGGATACCAGTCCTTGAGCAAAAATTAAGCACTTGAATTCTTCAACCGTAATCTCTGCCAATCTTAAATTGTCACAATGTCTATTCACTATAGGTGCATATGTTAAGTAATCGTGATCGTCGGATTTAGAGACATTTATGCATAACCATCGCTTATGCCAAAGCGACATATTTGCTCCAAACAGCTCTTTTAGCAATTTCACTGTTTCCGAGAATTCCAATTCAGTTGTTTTTCTCGGTAGAATAAAATCTACAAATTTGCTATGTTCTGCTGTACCTAGCTTTCTTAGTAATAGACTGACTTTTCTTGAATTCGACCAGTTTTCACAGTCTGTGTAGAAAATATCTTCATAACGTTTAAAGTACGCTTCAAACGTTTTTTCTTCGTCTGGCACATAGTTGAAAGTTTCCAGCGAATTAAATATGGTGTTATTAGAATATGAAGAATTTCCCTCATTTGCCTGATAGTAGTTTAATTTCTCCAGTGTTAACTTTTGAATTTCCAAAAGTCTTTCTTCTTGTTTTTCTTGATATTTTTGCAGCGCTATTTGTTGTTTTTGTTGTCTTTCATCTTGTTTCTCTTGATATTTCTGTTGTCTTTCATCTTGTTTAACTTGATATTTTTGCAGAGCTATCTGTTGTTCCCTTATTAATAAGGCAAACTGTTCCTGCTGTGCTATCTGTTGTTCTTGCTGTGCTATCTGTTGTTCTTGCTGACGTTGTTGACTCAACTGCTGGGATTTTAATAATTCAGATATGACTTTGGATAGTTACTCCATTTTTAGCTGATAGTGTTCATGCAACAAAGAATATACTTTTAATTTGTGTATCCACGAATATCTATAAGCTGACCAAAAAAATCGAAACAACGTACGACTTTTCTATTTTATGTCTTGCTTTTACATTCACGCCCATGCTAATCAACTTTGGTATTTTTTTTCGTGAACAGAGAGCGTCGGACTTTTTTTTTCGTTTTCGACTTCTGTTCGCTTATTTCAATGACAACGTCTGATTTTCTTATCAGAGGTAATTCGTCACTATATTGTTGAACAAATAATTTAAAAAAAATAATTTTTTAAAGTTTGTTACCTTTCAAAGTCGACACGGTGTATTTGTGCTCTTTTTAATCCATGCATGTTTTTGTAGTCGGCCAATTTTTCTTTTTAGAGGGTGTCTCGTTGTAGATAATTTTTTAATTTAAAATTACCGTTATTCGATTACGACACCTTTCAATTTTTCCGAGTGAACGTTCCTTTATGCTTAGTCGTCTTTTAACGAATTCTACATATCCAGAAGTTTAGAATCCTTCGTCGTTATGTTAACGTTGGACTTTGAATTAATATTTTTTTTTTTTCAGCCTGGGTTCTTCAATGACTTGTCCCAATTGTTGAAAACTCTCACTATTAATTCTTTCTTCTTTCCGTATGGTTCGTTCTACTTCTTTGCCTTTGTTGAAACTTGGCGTATGGTTCGTTCTACTTTGTGGCCATTGTTGAAACTTGACGTATGGTTCGTTCTACTTCGTCGCCATTGTTGAGTCTTGACTCAATGTTGAATCTCGCCTATTGCATGGAATAATAATGCAACACAAAATGTACTTAGAACAAGAATGTATTATAACAAGAAAGTGTACACAATAAGTACATATAGTATTTCTGTATATTTCTGGGAAGACGTTCCTGGAGAATGTGTTGACTAGTCGCAGTCGATCGGAGTCTCTAGATGGATCTCGTGATTCCTCTCCCCGTCTTCCGGTATCAACCATTATTTATATAGTTGGTAGTCACCTATGCAGATTAGGTGGATCCCACCACAACATATATATATATATATATATATATATATATATATATATATATATATATATATATGTATGTGTGTGTGTTTGTATATACCACATATGTGTGCGTATACCAAATATTTCCAAAGCCATATTTTATTCAACAAACGTTATAAAAAATAATTATTATTATCATAATAAAATTAAGCGAAAATACACACAACGACAGTTCTCCAAATACACACGTTTTGTTCCTCAACAATTATACTTGCCTTAATTTTAATGACGTACCTTTAACCAACATTTAACACACATATGTTCAATATCAACTTCCTCAAGACCAACATGAAATTCGGTACACACACATATACGCAAACCATTCCTATTTTCCTTTCATTAACAAGTACAGTAATTAAACACAGAGATACCACCAGACAGACAAAAAATGCAAGCTATTATCTACACATACATACACACACACGCGCCTCAGAATAGACCTAGACACGTGAGATATACCTTAACAATGAGTAAAACATTACTGAAAATAGAGGAAAATTCTCTTATAACTTATTTTCCAAAAATTCTGATGAAGTTTAAATAAAAGCGAAACACGTTAAATTTATAAACGTTTCGAATTTTTTCCTTATTCTCTTATTATATCGGATATAATCCATATTTGTCAACAATTCATACATACTGATGTACACCAAATTCTGTATGCATTTCAGATATTGGTATCATTTATCCAGTATTATTAGCATAAAGCTATCACTCGATAAAGAAAAACAGGAATAAAGCTTAGATTTCAAGCTATCTTTAAAACTTTCGGCGATTCTGCTATCATCATTATAAATATTTCGTTAGATTATTTATATCGATCCGTTGCCTTTGACGGTGGCCATCCTCTGACATATTGTCAACTAATTTTCCTTGGAGGCCTATCATTGTCTATGTTACAAAATGCATTGTTTCAGCAATCAGTCTGGAAACACTTTTTCTTACAACTAGAAGACAATGCTGTCATATCATCTGAGAGCTGTGTAGATTGAAAAGATCTTTGTTGTGTTTGTCCTCAAATCAATTAATCAGTGTATTCGAATAAATGTGCTGAAACATACTAGCCTTTGATTAGTAACTTTTGTCTTTTATTCTGTGAGAAACGCTAATAACATATAGAATAAAAATATAAAAAATGTAATTTCTATATGTAATTTTATTCCATACAGTCCTGTGTTATATGAAATTTCGAGATGAAAGTAGAAGACAATATTTATTTATATTTTAGCCTATTATAACTAATTTTACTAACTCATGAACATTTAAACAAAATAAAGTATTGTCCTAAACGTGTCCTATCGCTTCAATGCCTGATCGATGATGGCTCTCCACAATTTCCTGTTCTTTGTAGCTCTGAATAAATTTTACTATTTTAGAATCCGCCCTACTACTTTTGTTGACAATTATGTATAGAAAACCATTAGGTCAATTTTATCGCTGCTTTTCTCTGTCCCTTTTGCCGTCAATATGTCCCATGAGTGTCAAACTCTCCAAGCCATCTTTCCGCATTATGTGCCCGAGGTGTTTCAATAGTCTATTTCTGATTCTAAATAATAAGTGCTTTCCTTCAAACTACGTCTTTGCTCAAATATTCAGTCCATGAAATCCTCTTTAGTTCCACATTTCCGTTGTTTGAAGTCTCTCCTTTATCGGTGAGGAGATTGTTTAACATTGACTGCCATATAGGAGGACCAATATTATATAACATTTCAGCACATTTTTCTTTGATTCTAACAAAATTCTCCTGTTTCCTAATGCTTTTCTTATCTGTTTAAAGTCATTTTCTCTATTTCAATTACATTTGGATTTTATTTTGTTACATTTTCCGTATACTATATTTTTAAACGTTTATATAAAAATTATATCTATTATTTTAAGCTCTGATTTGTAAATATACTATTATTAGCGTTGATACGTAATGTGTATATGCAATGTTCTCAGAGTTCATAAAGAACTTCTACTTTAATTTTTTTCAATAATTGATATATATCTACAACCTGTTAATATATGGAGTCATTTATTATATAAAGGCATCGACCCAGTCCTCAAATAAATTATAACGGAATAAAACACAAGGTTAGGTGAATATCGGGTGACGCACATATGTATTAGGTCATCCCATAAGTTCTGTCCGAATTTTAACTTTTTGTTAAAATGAACGAAATTTAAAGACTATTTTATAATGTCTAATGGAGCTGAACATTATTTGTATGTTTAGATGCATTGAAACTCATCAAATTTTATGTCAGAGAACAATAAAATAAAATTTTGTTTGATTAAAACCCTGCTAACATGGAAGTATCCAAGAATAATTTGAGGCACATAATGCTTTACGAGTTCAAGAAAGGAAACTCAGCAGCCGAAGCTGCTAGAAACATTCACTCAATTTATGGAGAGGAATGTGTGAATGAAAGAACTTGCAGAAGATGGTTTGCAAAATTCACCCTTGAAGCTGAAGATCGAACCGGACGTCCAGTTGAGTTTGATGAAAAGCTTCTTGAAGAAGCCCTTGAAGAAAATCCAGCTTTATCAGTTGAGGAATTGGCAGTGGTTCCCAATTCAAACCATACAACTGTTCATCGCCATCATCAACAACTTGTAAAAGTTCCTAACCTTGGAAAATGGGTGCCTCATGAATTGTCTGAAAACAATCTCAAATCCCGAGTTGACATCTGCTCTTCTCTCCATTCTCGCCAACTTGTTTCACCTTTTTTGGATAGACTTGTGACTGTCGACGAAAAATGGATCTTTTATCGAAATGTTAAGCGTCGTAGACAGTGGCTTTGTAAAGGGGAAGGACCCGAGCCACAGCCGAGAAGGGAACTTCATATGCAAAAGATTCTTCTTTCAATCTGGTGGGATTGCCAAGGAATAATCCACTTTGAATTCTTACCACCTAATGCAACAATTAATGCTCAAATATACTGTCAGCAATTAGTGCGTTTGAACCAAGCTTTGAGGAAAAAAAGACCTGCTCTAGTGAATCGAAAACGGGTGATGTTTCATCAGGACAATGCGCGACCACACACAGCAAGAATCACGTCACAAAAGATCGAAGAACTTGTTTGGGAGAAAATTCCTCATCCACCTTATTCTCTCGACCTTGATCCTTCAGACTACCATTTGTTTCGTAGCTTATAGAATCCTTTGGAAGAAACAGCTTTTGTAACACAGGAAGAGGTTAAAACTGAGATTTGTGAATTCTTCGAATCAAAGCCAAAAGAATTTTACAGTAATGGAATTAGTAAACTTGTAATAGATGGAAGGAATCATAGATAATCAGGGAAAATACATTGTTGGTTGAATCTGTAATTAAATGTAATATTTGATCACTTGTTTACTTTATTCAAAATTTGGACAGAACTTATGAGATGACCTGATAGGAGCATTTCCATATATTGTCAAATTACTTCGGCATTTTCTAGTTTTCAGGCTGTTTTGGGTATCAATTTTTATACTGCGCCAAAAGACTGATTCCTACTCTATTTTTATCATTTGTTCTGCCAACTGTACTTTGTCGTTTATTGTTTTGTTCTCTGATCTTGGTGAATTTTTGAGTTTAATTCTATTTTATATGAGTGTACGTTATATCTGGCAATATATATTCAGTGTACACTTTACTTGTGAGCTTGGCCGTGGTGAGAATGTTAGCTTTCCGACTACGAGAAACGGTTTCGAAACCCGTCATTTAGGAAGGTGACTCACTTGTCTTTGTAACTTAATGAACATTGGTAATGTAAAAATTGAATTAAAAGTGAAACTTATTTTGATAATTACTGAACACGGTTAAAACCTAACTGCCATAAATAGAATGAATATAGGACAGAATATGTAGGATTACTTGACGTTAAACCTGAGGAAAAATTTCATTCTCAGAAGGAAAATATGTTCTAATATGATCGAAATGAATATTGTCGATTACGGGTAGAAAAATTGAACAGCTTTTGTGGGACGAACGAAAATAACAGGGAACATATGAATAGTAGTTTTGAAATTAGAATAAAGAAAGTGAAGCTAATAAGTGGCAAAAAGAAAGGGAAATAAAAAGAGTAATGAAAATAGAGTAGGAAATATGAAGCGAAACGAAACTGATAACGCAGAAATCAAACTAATAAAGAAACAAAGGAAAATGTAGGTTCTACCTGGAAAATTTAGATAATATCTGGAAAGTTAGGAGCTTGAAACATGAATGATCAACCACCCACACAGACAGAATCAAATTTATTGGAAAAAGAATGAGAGAATCAGAAAATGTAAGGGCTTTATATATATATATATATATATATATATATATATATATATATATATATATATATATATATATATATATATATATACATACATATATATATATATATACACGCACACGCACACACACACATACACATATATATATATACACGAATACATGCACACACACATATATATATACACACATAAATATGTATAAACATACACACACACACACAAATATATATATATACATATTATATACATATATATATATATATATATTTATATATATATATATATGCATATATATATATGTAGAATAACGATATGCAAACGTGTATACTTGAAATAAAAATAAATATACCGAAAACACTAACTGAGGCAATTACAAGAAATGTCCCTGCGGTAAGAACAGACAAAATAATATTTGTGCTTCAAAATGTGAAATACAGAAAAAGCAGCAACTGAAGATGTCATATTAATAGACGTTTTGAAATATGCATGAGAAGAACGGCACGATGAATATAGATCCTTACCCAGTGTATCCGAATGGAAAAAAAAGGTCCTTACATCTTCCTGTGAGAAATATTAATCCTACTTTACAGAGGAGGAGATAATAAAAAAGCTTTGACAACAATAGTAATATCATATTGCCATTGTAAATATACAAATAACTGTCAAATGTACTTACAAACTGAGTAAATCGAAAAATGGAAAGTTGACATTCACAGGACATACTGATGGCCAAAGGGTCAGAGGGGAAACAGAAAAAAAATTTGGGATTGCGAGGCTCGGTTAATCGAGAAAACTTATTAAAGTCTACAAAAGATGTTGAGAGTTATGATTGCTTACTTCTTGAAGGAACACGATATAGTAAAAAGAAGAAGGAAGGAAGGTAGGGACGAGAAGAAGAAGGTGAAAAAGAAGATAAAAAGGAAAAGAGGGGTGATAATAATAATAATAATAATAATAATAATAATAATAATAATAATAATAATAATAATAATAATAATAAGAAGAAGAAGAAGAAGAAGAAGAAGAAGAAGATGATGATGATGATGATGAAGACGATGATGACGACAGGTAAACTAATAAATGTTAGGATGGGGAAACTTAACCAGTACCCACCTGCAAACAATAATTCACTTAAAACACGGCAGTCAACTCATCATGAGATATGGTTATTAACATGAGCTTTATAAAGGTTATTGAAAATATAACATGAAACGACTAAAATAATTAAACTATATAATGATATAAATAGAGATAAATAATAAACAATTTGAAACACAATGAAGCAAGATGGTAGGATTTCACCTAAACTACTTACAAGAGGCAATGGAAGTATCATGCGAAGAATTACAGTACTAAATGAGAGTACTAAATGGAGAATATTTAAACCGTCTACGAATCCCAGACATTTTACTAATGTCTGTCTCGTTGGAGGAATTGCAAGAAATACTAAATGACATAAGTTGGAAATCTGCCAATAGAAATGTAAAGAAAAGCAAACATACAACAAAGGTAACGTCCAAATGTAATGTTATAAAAAATATAAAAATAGATATAGAACTGGAAGAAATCCAAACATCAATATGTAGAATATTTAGAAAGACGACGGAAATGAAATAAACATGTAGATAACGATAATATGGAAGAACTTTAAGAAAAAAAAAAGATATAATGAAAAACGTCTCGACAATATAATTAAAACGTAAAATGCACAATCAGTATATATACAGGTATGATATATGAGGCCGTAACATAGTAATTAACAACATCACTAGAAAACAAACTTACAAGTGCACCAATATCAGAGAATTCAACAAGAAATGGGTATAATATAAGAGAATAGAGGTGAAGATGACAGATAGAGCACAAGGTTTCTTTTACGCCATCTTAGGTTCTGTACTACCGTTTGCATTGAGAAGGTCAAACTTTCGATCGTAACTGAGTCGTGCTGTTTCACTTGGACTCTGCTACTTGCATATGTAACACAAATATATCTGCTCAACAATTTTTATAAATACGGTGCCTCCTAACATGTGGCCTCTTAGCTCACCTAATTTGAATCTCCTAATGAATCTCTGAAGCTTCGTCGAGAAAGATCTAACCGACGACACTATAATAGCAAGCATTATTTGAAGGCTGCCATCGAGGAGATCACGACGAATATGGACGTTAACCATATGATCATTGTGCGCAGAGAGAAAAAAAATCAGCTTTTTCTTCAGTGGTCGAGACAGTTTCTATTGGACACTTCTTCTATATTTCTATATGGAACAGGAGCCAAATCTAGTTTGAAATATATTGACTTTTTTCTATCGGGCATTTAAAAAAATTAATGGCTTACAAACACGCGCACATATATCCATAGACACAAACTCACAGACACACAAACACATATATCACAAAAATAATTTTATGAAATAATTATGTTTAATTTTTCCCATGGAATAAAAAAAATCTCAAACGAAAATGCTTGTGTTTCTTCTCTTATTACTGTAAATTAATTCAGATGCATGGAGTAAACGAATGTGTGTTAATGTTCATTATTAGACAAAGAGTATTTAGTTCCCAAAGTGCTTTATACATAAAAGATGTATTTGGCCTAGCTATTTTTCTGTTGTTACTTTGATCATTTCTGACGAAACTCAATTGAAATCAGAAGTCAACTTTAAACAAAGAATTAAATATTAATTTATTGCATCAATAATTTCTGTCTGAATTATTGGGTTATGGATTTATAATTTTTTATATTATTTACCATCAGACTATTGTCCTCATCGTTGTTGTTGTTATCATAATGTTTCGGCCATTCTGCTCTCCGGCCTTCATCAGTTGTATATCGATCCGGTTAACCTTCCGGGAATTTCGAAACATTTATTTAATCTACGGTGGTAGACTGTTATCGTTCCAATGCTCGTCTCCAGTGATATGTGACCTAATTCTTATGTTTAGTACTGACCAGTTATTGCTCGGCTTTTTTCACTGAGTGCAAGTACGCACGGTCTACCCTGCAAGAATAACATCGGCGTCTGCAGATGAAACAGAAGGGACAAAGAGGAAGACCAGATAATTACTATTGTCTGTCTGCCTTACGTCAAGGGTTTTTCTGTAAAGATAAAGAATATCTCCTCTCCATACAATATCAGGACGTCATTCAGAAGCAGCTCCACTCTACGGAGAAACTTTTGCCGCGTCAAGCCTACCACGTGGAAGTCAGAATAAAGAACTGTGTGTACTCTATTCCTTGCATTTGCGGTAAAGAATATAATGAGAAACAGGCTGCCGCTTAAATTTAAGGCTTAAGGAAAATAAAAAAGCTGTACTGAGGGGAGAAGCAATGACATCTAATATGTCTGATCATGTCCATGGTTTTCCAGGGAAAAGCGTAGTCATCAACCCATGTGGAATGAAGTGAAAATACTGGAGAAGGAAAGACACTAGAGAACTAGACTTCTGTAAGAAAGTTTCTCTCTGATTTTGCAATAGCTTTAGACGTTAAAAGCTGTATTATCTCAGATTTCTGTGATAAGCAGTTAAAAAGAATCGGTTTATAAAATAATAATGCTGAGAATGCTTCACCTAAATACATTGATAGAATATATTATTAAATAAATTGGGCGAACGCATTCGAAAAATGTGGGGATATATAAATGTGGGTCTGTATATGTTGAGCGCATTTATTTAGAAATTGTTGGAATAAAATGCTTAATAAAAGTTTGTTAAAGTGTGAATATAAACAACGATGTCAATGAAACAGAAATACTGATTTTGTAAAGGAGAAGATAATTACAAAGTTGGATTTTTCTCTGGATTCTGTGCAGACTCTCAGCGAAATTTAGGGTTTGAAATATGCAGGCGCTAGATACTATTTTATTCCCATAATTAAAAGTCTATTCTCATCGGGAATGGATGATTATTTATAGTCAGGAATGGCACGTCCTCTAGCGATGTCTAATAGTTCTAGTTTCAGTGACGAGCACTCACCGTAACAGAATAACTAACCAATGGTCTGCATTTTATCATTAAGTCTTAGGTGACATTTGTAAAACCACGTCCATGAAAGACGGAATTTCGTGGTATAGTGCAGAAATTCCAGATTTGTCGAAACCTACTCGTCTATGACAACGGCTTCTGCTCGATTTCTTCTTCTTCTTCTTCTTCTTCTTCTTCTTCTTCTTCTTCTTCTTCTTCTTCTTCTTCTTCTTCTTCTTCTTCTTCTTCTTCTTCTTCTTCTCCTTCTTCTTCTCCTCCTCCTCCTCTTCCTTCTTCTTCTTCTTCTTCTTCTTCTTCTTCTTCTTCTTCTTCTTCTTCTTCTTCTTCTTCTTCTTCTTCTTCTTCTTCTTCTTCTTCTTCTTCTTCTTCTTCTCCATAATTTCCTATGATTTTAGCTCTTAAAAAAATGTCATTTTGCTATCTTTCCTAAACCTTTTCCCCATTCTCATGTACTCTAGGTAGGTTATGTATTGTTTTCCTACCCCTCTTGCCTTCAAGCCCTTCTGTGAGTATCAAATTTGACAATCCCTATTTCCTAATTATGTTCCATTGAAAACTGAACTGTCTCTTGCGGATGTTGTATATAAGTTTCCTTTTTTCACATTTTCTCTAAAACTTCGTTGCTGACCACATGTTCGGTCCATGGTATCCGCAACACCATTCAGTAGAACCACATTGCTTCAAGTCTTGAGGAGATTGTCCAGCAATCTCTGCCATACAAGAGGAGAGATAACACTTAATTTAGTTTTCTATTCATTGTTTCCAGTGAAATTTTACTGATTCGTAGTATACGGTTAGGCTTTTGGAATGTGTCTTTATGTATCCCAATATGTTTTCGAATTTCAGTGTCACACCTTTCGTCCTCTGCTAATAAAATACTACCCAGCTATTTATGCTTTTGCACTTTTTTGTATACAGGTCTGAAAATACGATTTACGAATTTCAGTTTTTGGTAACTCTCAAAACTTATGTATTTCCTTTGGGATTTTAATGGTAATTCTAATATAATTTCCAGTATAGAACGAATTATGGATTGAACAATAGACTGAAGATATATATCGGTTACCATTGCTCTGCAAAACATTCTCTTTTTGGCGAACGAAAATATCTTTCTACAAATATTATGTAGCCTTCCTTACAAGTAACAATCCTAAAGCATATATTTTACTTCGGCGCCGGATATCTCAACTCGAGTCCATATTAAATCTACGCATATGAATGCTAATTGTCGCGATAAAGACAGTGATCTCCCCACTCACACTTGGAAAATGACAATGCCTTTGCATACAGGACACTTCTGGCATTCATCTTTCGAAAGGTTATAGTTACTGTCACTTAAAATAGCTTGAAATAGCTTCTGAGGGAAATAGTCTTCTGAGAGAAATAGACTTTCTACCACTGAGCGGAAGCTTGACACCTATATGGGTTTAGATTAGGTGATGCTCTTTAACAGCATGATACGATTTTTTAATTTGGATTTGTAAAAATGGCGCATTAATATCTTACACACTCCATTGTTCTATAGTGAGGTAAGCTTGATAAATAGGCTTAAAGCAATATTGCAGTTCAATTGAATATTCCAATGATTATAATTAGTCTCTTTGTTAGTATTTATTATTTGCTTATATCTTGATTCTCAGGCGTTACAAGCTTCAAACCATTTGGTTACTGATCCACCGACTGAGATCGATGGTCAATTTAATCGTTTCCATTAAGCCTATTTATTGGATTCAAATCAAGGAGTTATAACGGAATGGACGCAGTTTTTAGTGGAAAATCACGAACTTCCTCTTGCAAATGAATCTCCTTAATTCTCACGTTTCCAGGATCTGGCAGTGAAAGGCAGCTTTGTAACTGATGTGCAGATTTAATTCCGAGAAATTCGGATATTACTCAGTTCTCTTATTGGTCAACAATTAAATTTCTTCCTGATTTATTTACATTCTTCTACCATTTACTTTTAATCTCTTGTTTATAGACAAGCCACTACGTGTCTTCCTTTCGATGCATTTAACCCTCTGACCATCGTTGAAAGACATAAGCTCTAATGGCGAAGGTTGAATTACGGAATTAGTGATAACTGTCGAAATTTAAATGATCATCTCCTAAACGGCGTAAAGTTCGAGAAACCTTGCTTCTCATCTAAATGGGCAAAGCTTTAAAATATCGAATACACTTTTAAACAATAGTTGAATTACTAACCGCTTTTATGATTAAAAGATTAACGCAAATGTTCATTAAATATTAGTTTACTAGCATTTCGTTCATCCTATTCCTCTTGTGGAATAATGAATAGTGGCTCGAATTGAGGAATCGGAGAGCCGAGTTCGAATTCCAGTCGAATCCATTGCATTTACATGCGTGATAATACCCTTGGGAAAGGTATGAATTATTTTATTCTCCCCCCAGCTGTGGGTAAATAGTAGGACAGGCCGGGTTCTATAGCATTAGATGGCAATTGGTCTACTGCAGAAAGAAATGGCAACCTACTGCGGGAAAATCTGCCTCGTCAGTCATGTCTCGAAAGCGTGTACCACTCATGGCACATAACTGACTCATCCCTGTTGCTATTCATCTCAAATCTGAGACCATAATAATATTTGTTCTAGTTGGTGGAAATTTCTTTTGCACTTTTAGACTGGAGATAAAATCCGAACGTTCACCTTGGTGAACAAATCACAAATCTCTGTTTCTCGTATCGCCATTTTGAAAAGTTAATCTTGCATAGTAAACATGTTTACTTATGATGTACTATACGCCTTATTTAATCAATATTAAATAATTTACATTTAAAAACTGCATCCCCATTCTTTATTTCGCTTTATAATTTAATACCTCACAATTCTACTCCACTTATTTCATACATTAAATGCCCTATGCCTTAAGCATTTTTTTACGTAATGTATTCTGAAAGGTAATTTGATAAATATAATAAGTGGTATTCTAAAGAGACACTTCATTGACACGCTTGGTTGAATGAAAGCGATAAATAAAGCCAGGCAACGTACAGTGCTGTTCGATAAAAGTGACTCACCGGATGTTTTTACTTAAACAATTTTTTGCCTACTGTTTTTGGGGTCAAACTGATTTTTAATTTTACTAATATAAAGACCCCTTCCCGACCACCAAGTAAAACAGTTTACTTACCCTAAGGTATTCTATTAATAATTATAATTTTGGATATAAATGAGATTTAGGGAAAAACTCTGTGCAAAAAAAAAGTAATCAATAGAAACATAACCGAACAGCTTTAAATAAAGAATAATAGAGGTATAATTTATTTATAATAGGTAATATAATTCGAAATATTTAATAACCTATGGGTCCACCTTTATTTTGAAATTACTTTTCGACCTTTTTTGGCATTGGCTTGATTAGGTTCTGGCAAATCTCATCTCCAAGCATTGAAGTCCATCGGATATGAAATTCACAATCAAATCCTCTTTGTTTCTCAACTGCTTTCTCGAGAGCATGTACTTTATAATGATCCATAAGTTTCCTATGCGGTTGAGGTCAGGAGATTGGGGCGGCCATGTCATAACACTCACATGCTTCTCATCAAAGTATTCCTTCATCAATTTTGATTTGTGACAAGGAGCATTATCCTGCATAAAAATGAGCTTGGTGGAGTAGATTTGCACCTTATCAGCAGACAAAATTCTAAAATTCTCTTGTACTGCTCGCCCCTAAGGGTCTTCGGAATAGGTTTTAAGAAACCAGTTCCATGAAAAGAAAAGCATCGCCAGAGCATTATACTGAACGGATGCTTCACAGTACTTACTGCTAAATTGAAAGAGCATTCAAAGCTACTTCTTCGGATTTTAGATCGCTTATCCTTTGAATTGAACTAAACTTTCGTTTAATTGGAGAAGAGAACATTTAGTGAAAAAAATCAGGTGAGTCACTTTTATCGAACAGCACTGTATATGAAGCGTAGTATTAGTTAGCTTTCACATTGGAACGCCTATCTAAAACGAACCAATCAAAAAGATCTTTGCTAAATAATAGAAACCACATAACTTGAGAACTATCAAAATAAACAAAACTAAAATGGATAGCATACGCAGCGCGAAAAGAAAATAATCTAATAATCAAGATGTTGATATGCCACGCTACTTTAAACAAGAGGATAGGAAGGAAATCCCCATCAATACAAGAAAGAACGCAAACTGTTACTGGCGCTACAGTACTATGTAAAAATAAAATCATGCCCAACTAATCGAGAAACTTTAAATCGAATTACTGCGATCTATTCCGACAAAAATATAATGTTACACAACCCTTCGGACTCAGGGTGAAATACATTGCTTAAGAGTTAGGCACCACACTCTCAAATATACGACTACAGCTAGTATTCAACCATAGACTATCAAGCAACCCGAAATACTGATAGAATTACATTATCTCCCCAAATAAATAAAATGCACCCACTCACATTCCAGAATAAGTTTCAGAACATATGGGCAAACATTCCTAACCATACACTCATCTATACAGACAGGTCAAAATGTGAGGACAAGATAAATGTTCAGCACTGTACCAAAATATTAAAAAGGAGGCGGGGGCTCCCAAAGGGAATCTCTATTTTCACTGCCGCGGCTTATGCAATCGAGCTTGCTCTCAACTTTATTTCAGAAAGCAAACATAAATATTTTCTAGTTTTCCGGACTCACTATCCGTCGTACAGGCTTTGATGAAAGAAAACCAACAAGCGAATTATTATGAAAATATTATGCATAATAAGCACTATTAACAAGTATAAAGACATTAAGCTAAGAACGCGAAAAGAAAATAATCTCATAATCAAGATTTTGATATTCCTTGCTACTTTAAACGAGAGATTATGAAGGAAAACCGCATCAGTACAAGAAAGAATGCCAACTGTTACTGAATTTCGGAAACGTATAATGGATAGCAGCTCGGATTGAGGAATCGAAGAACCGAGTTCGAACCCCACCCAAATCCACTACATTCACTTTGCTAATACCTTTGGGAAAGGTATGAATCCACTTTGTCTCCCCCCACCAGTTATGAGTAAATAGCAGGACAGACCGAGTTCTGTAGCCTTGGCAACTGGTCTACTGCAGAAAAATGGCAATCTGCCTCGTCAGTCATATCTCGAAACATACAAAATCGCCTACGTGTGTATCAGTCATGGCACATAACTGACTCATTCCTGTTGCTATTCATCGCAAATCTGAGACCATAATTCTTGAACAATTATCAGTAGGATGCATCATAAATAAATAAATAAATAAAACACCGGTGTAATACTGGCACACGCATTCCTCATTCTTTCCAAATCTACTTGTCTGGAAAAATTGTGTTAAGAATAAGAACTGGTTAAATTAGGCAAATTTAAACCTACACCATTAATTTATTATTTTTCTGTTCGTTTCTTTCGCTTACATTAATTTTTATTTTAGTAGTCTATCTTTCCTGGTACTGGGTCTATGCAAATACGGTAACTTGCATTACATGGAATAATGACCACAGATTTGATTCCTGCAATGCCGTCTTTACAGCTTCTTAGTAAAAATATTACCGTGATGGCGTATTTTGAGCTTGTCACTGTATTTAAATTTGATACTTTATTGAATTTTGTTAAGTAAAACTACTATATATGCAACTATTTTAATTGTCAATTAATATTTTTCCATAATTTATAAATGGAGTAATTTAATTATTTTAATTGAAAAATTAATTCCTCCAACATATATTAGCTGTTGCTGCTTCGCTTCTTTTATACTTTATCTTTTTTTCCTTTTGTTTCCAAAGATTTTTGCTTTGTTTCATCTTGTTTCTATTTGTCTTGATTAGAGCATAATTAAAAACACGTGGTGGAGGGTTAGTTAACTTGACTGTTAACATAAATGAAAATGGCCTCAGCCTGTCGAGTTCAAACTCCAGTCGATACGGGTTGTGTAAAAGTTGTACAAATATCGTTAGAAAAAGTAATAGATCGATGCATTTTAAAATGGCACGGCAGAGAAAGACAACGCTGAATTAAAAGCTGTGTTTTGTTGACTAACTATAACTACACGAATTAAAAAACCAAACGAAAAAAATAATTGCTTCTGAAATCATAGTTTGGTTGCACCAGGAGTCTGCAGGAACCAACTATATATTAGTTCGTAATTTCATTTAAATAATACTTTTAGAAAACATTGTGTGTAAAATAAAATTCAAGGATTATATTTGTCATATTTAATCCTTGCTTTCAAATATTTTGCCTTATGTTGCTTCATTTTGTTCTTGCCATAAAATATAGACGATTTCAAAAACTCAGAAAACGCTTCCAGTTCTTCGCTGTAGATTATCCAGATCGACATACACTAGAGGGTACAACAGACGAACATTTGTGATAGCAACAGTAAAGATTAAGACAATAGACCGCGTGTAAATGATGTAAATAATAAGTTAGAAGCTACAAATGTATAAGGACTTGACAGTAATTAATAGATCTCATATTCTATTATTAAATATTGATATAGTCATTTTGATGATATTTTTGGTGCTTATAATCATAATCGTCTTTCGGAGAATATTTTACATTCCTCAGATATCTATCGTTAGCGAGATCGGAAAATGCATTTTAACCAAACCGTTTATTCGATACACGAAATAATTTATCTTCATTTAATTGTATGTTATATATATATTTCGTATCTGAATATTTGTCAGGTTATGAATTATTTGAATAGTGAGTAAAAAAATATCTTTAGTTCTACAAAATACAAATTTTCTTTACAAATAATCTCGTCAATGGAACTATCGTTTGAATGTATCCATTTATTTGCTAACGTGAATACTACCTTGGTACTGGCACTGAACAATGAATTAAACTTAAATTTGCTAGTTACAAACGACACTAGTTATCGACGTTCTTGGTCCCAAAGGATGCCGATTCTTCGGAAACTGACAATAGTTTTTAAATGTATAAAATATTCGGAATAATACTTTTATTCTATTAAGTGACGTGTACGAGCACTTTTAATAAAGCTATGCAGATATTACACAGAACGTTTTACGTACCGCTTTCGCTTAGAGGTTATACAGTCACTTTATTATGTACTCACTTCAGGTATCGGACTGTTGCCTTTAGAACTATCACAGTTGTTCTTTGCATGGATTCGATGATGATCTGGAAAAACTCAAAATTTGGATTGATGCTGTCAATATGCCATGCTGCAATCCTATATTGGGTAGAAGGACACACTGGACTCGATTTAATTTCAAACAGAAAACTAATTTGTTTATTTCATGAACTACTCTCCCACTAATTTTTTATTTATTTGTGAAATGATACATTGTCCTACGTAAATTAGCCACCATAGTATGTGTTAGCTGGTGTCATAAACTGAGGCGTTTACATTTAAATAATTTTTATTTGTTTGATAGTACTAATGGTGGTCCGAAAGTCATGTCCCCCACTGCCTCCCTTCCAAATTGTAGGAACTCGTATCAGCTATCTGAAACAGAAAATTTTATTACGTATGGGTGACAAAACTTTCGGACCGCCATGTATTTTAAGAAAACATTTTCCATACCATTACACCAGTATAAATAAAAGGCGGCATTGATCCATACTTTCGTGTAGTTTATGCCGACCTTTGGTAATATTATTCACAGCAGAAATCGAAACCCATCGAAAGAGGCAATAGTTTTCCAATGGATCCTCTAATATATATGATGCTTAATGAATTGTAGCATTATTTTTCTTGTTCTTATATAGACGGAAGGTGGTAATGAACGTAGTCATCTGGTCCTGTAGCCTGTGTGCTTCAAGGTTAGATGGGTTGTAAATTCAGAAATGTTCAATATTTCTCTATTGTTATTTGTAATTATTTCAGCTACAGTTGTTTGTTTTATATCAGTTTGAATTATTCCCGTCCGTCCTCTTTCATCAATATATATATATATATATATATATATATATATATATATATATATATATATATATATATATATATATATATATATTTCTTCCCCATAATCGCCGCTGACTGGATTTCTTTCTATTTCTGACCATTCACTTCTATAAATACTAGAGTTGGTTTTGTGAATATATCCTAGTAGATTAACAGTTTTTGTAATTCGTAGACACGTCCGTCTGCCACCAACAATCATGTCGCTTGCAAAGTCACTTACATAAGTTATTATTTGTTGACGTGTACAACGAGATTACGAAACTTGTATATAATCTAGGTTTATTTACACAGTGAAACAAAACAGATGAACTTAAAAAGTCATCACCGAAGAATTTTTTGTATTAAAATCGTACAGTTGCTTCTGTCTGTCTCCTGATAATTTTTTTTATATAAAAGACATCGAAAGCTGGAAATACTCCATGGTGAGGTAGACAAGATGGGGTTGATATCAAGAGAATAATAAATATTATGCAGACTGCCAATATACACAATATCTGAAAATCAAGGTTTGAAAATCATTGGCAGAAGCTTGCTTCTTTTATTCATTTTTATGGGGACTACCACAGAAGTGAAGCGATAAACGAAAACAAATATTTGGCCACATTTCAGTCAGCGGCTTATGATTTAAAAGTAGCAAACATATTAAGTTTCTGAAATAAATTTTTCTGTACATACTTATAACGACCTGGAATTTTAAGTAAGAAAAAAAAAGGCTTACGGTCATATCCCGTTGAAACAACGGTTCTCGTACAATCACCCAAGTTAACCAACGTCTAACCGGGTCTGTAACTAAATGGGTGACCGCTTGGGAATTCCAGGTGCTGTAAGCTTGGATGTGTGAGTGGTGTAAATAGGTAATGGCTCGCAATTGGAAATGGGAGAACTGAGTAAATCATAAAATCAAAAGTTGACCCTCACAGGACATAGTGATGGCCAAAGTGTCAGAGGGGAAACGGAGTCAAATAACAAACAAAATCGTGGGATTGCGAGGCACGGTTTCAATTCCACTTGGGTTCGTTATATTCACTTACGGGAAAAATACTTGGGAAAGGCATGACTCGTTCTCTTCTCCCACAGGCAGTTGTGGGTTAATTTCTATCAGTAGAATATTATTATCTGTCTTCCTTTTCCCAAATTCTTACACTCTAAAAATATTTTTGACTTAATATATCCTGCATGTGGTTAAAAAGCTGTAAGAAAATAAATCAACTACCATCAACCGTGGCAAAAGCCGTTTTTCATCAAGATAAGGTGATCCTATGTCTATATAAAGAATATAATGGAATATTTCCACTATGGGTACTTCCTAAGAACTGAAATAATGATTCGAACAAGTACTGTTCCTTATTGAATAAAGTGAATATATCAGATGATGAAAAACGTGCATCCCGAATCAATCCTTTTTGTACTGTCGGAATTTTAAAACATACAGGCTATCCTTTTTATTTTATTTCTCTAGCCTTAATCTCCCTGTTATTTTTTGTGGTGTAACGAATAAGGCCAGAAACATAAAAATAAAATAGCCATATATATTTTGTGTTCATTAAATCACAGGATTGATGTGTCGAAAATAGTTTTTGATTATTTTTATCACTTTGATCTACACGTTTTATGGTAAGATATGGATGATGCAGCTAACTTGTTCAGATTAAAGTGAACTCATTTATTCATAACTTGAATTTAAAAAGAATCTGAAGAAGCCTGCGGTTTGTTTTTTTCTGCATTTATAATATTAAACAATAAAAAAAACTTTTTGTTTAGATTTTGATTCCATAAATAGGCGGGAAATATACCACCAGGTTACTGTTCCTTGGTAATAGCAATGGTAAAATTACATTTTTCCTCATAAGCAATTTTTCTTTCAATCTTTTCTCTCATCGGTTTGGTATTAAACGTTTCCTGTCTTGTATGGATGATATATTATAACATAGATGTTTATCAAAACTACACTTGATTCCCTTTACCCTTCTAGAGTAAATATACATTTCGTAGTTGCATTTGGCATACAGTGACCATTGTTCTCACAAGAAATTTTTTCTTCGATCGCCGAACGACAGATACCATTGTGTAAAAATTAAATGTAAATGGAATTATTACCAGTTTCTTTATAAGGAAAAGTTTAGCATTCATTGACCAAGCAGTCAATGCTACTGAATTTATATTTTTCTTCAGTTACTGGTCAGCGATCTGTGCTCAAAATATAGAATCCGTTCTATTCCCCTTTAATGATATTGGTAATATTAGCTGCTTCCTTATAAGGAAACAGTGGGCATTCATTGGCCGAGCAGCCATTGGTACTCTCCGTTGAAATTTATAAAATCTTTCTATTAAAACATGTTTTTCAGAAAAATCAGCCAGTTATGTGCCATGCGTGATACACGCTTAGGCGATTATATATCTTCCGAGACGTGACTGACGAGGCAGATTTTTTCAACAGTAGGTTGCCATTTTTCTGCAGTAGACCAGTTGCCATACAAGGCTATAGAACCGGGTCTGTCCTGCTATTTACCTATAACTGGGGGGAGATATATAGAATTCATACCTTTCCCAAAGGTATTAGCACGTAAGTAAATGTAGTGGATTTGAGTGGGATTCGAACTCGGTTCTTCGATTCCTCAATCCGAGCTGCTATCCATTATACGTTTCTGAAATTCAGTAACAGTTGGCATTCTTTCTTGTATTGATGCGGTTTTCCTTCATAATCTCTCGTTTAAAGTAGCAAGTAATATCAAAATCTTGATTATGAGATTATTTTCTTTTCGCGTTCTTAGCTTAATGTCTTTATACTTGTTAATAGTGCTTATTATGCATAATATTTTCATAATAATTGGCATGTTGGTTTTCTTTCATCAAAGCCTGTACGACGGATAGGGAGTCCGGAAAACTAGAAAATATTTATGTTTGCTTTCTGAAATAAAGTTGAGAGCAAGCTCGATTGCATAAGCCGCGGCAGTGAAAATAGAGATTCCCTTTGGGAGCCCCCGCCTCCTTTTTAATATTTTGGTACAGTGCTGAACATTTATCTTGTCCTCACATTTTGACCTGTCTGTATAGATGAGTGTATGGTTCGGAATGTTTCCCCATATGTCCTGAAACTTATTCTGGAATGTGAGTGGGTGCATTTTATTTATTTGGGGAGATAATGTAATTCTATCAGTATTTCGGGTTGCTTGATAGTCTATGGTTGAATACTAGCTGTAGTCGTATATTTGAGAGTGTGGTGCCTAACTCTTAAGCAATGGATTTCACCCTGAGTCCGAAGGGTTGTGTAGGATTATATTTTTGTCGGAATAGATCGTAGTAATTTGATTCAAAGTTTCTCGATTAGTTGGGCATGATTTTATTTTTACATAGTACTGTAGTGCCAGTAACAGTTTGCGTTCTTTCTTGTATTGATGGGGATTTTCTTCCTAACATCTTGTTTAAAGTAGCGTGGAATATCAACATCTTGATTATAAGATTATTTTCTTTTCGCGCTGCATATGCTATCCATTTTAGTTTTGCTTATTTTGAGAGTTCTCAAGTCATGTGGTTTCTATTATTCAGCAAAGATCTTTTTGATTGGTTCGTTTTATATAGGCGTTCCAATGTGAAATCTAAATAATACTACGCTTCATATACGTTGCCTGGCTTTATGTATTGCCCTCATTCAACCAGGCGTGTCAGTGAAGTGTCTCTTTAGAATACCACTTATTTTATTTATCTAATTACCTTTCAGAATACATTACGTGATAAAATGCTTAAGGCATAGTGCATTTAATGTATGAAATAAGTGATGTAAAAATGATAGGTATTAAATTATAAAGCAAAATAAAGAATGGGGATGCAGTTGTAAATGTAAATTATTTAATATTGATTAAATAAGGCGTATAGTACATTATAAGTAAACATGTTTACTATGCAAGATTAACTTTTCAAAATGGCGACACGGGAAACAGAGATTTGTGATTTGTGCACCAAGGTGAACGTTCGGATTTTATCTTCAGTCTAAAAGTGCAAAAGAAATTTCCACCAACTAGAACAAATATTATCTCACTTTTGGGAGATTGATATCTTTTTTCCCCAGATATCTCATAAGTGTTGATAAATGCAATAAATAAAGAAAGATAACTCATTGCAAGTTGACTGTAACTTCAAACATTTACAAAATACAAAAAAAAAAAAAATTGTGTAAAATTGCTTTTTTTATGCAACGAAATAAAAAAAAGCAATATATTCGAAGTGTACATAACGAAGGATTCAATTGATAATATACGTATTTGTATATATTTCTGAGATGCGGTATTATGTACACTAGCTACATTATTCGGACTATTGTCCTCATCTTTGCCGCCATATTTATTACAAGGCTTTGGCCGTTGTACGCTCCGGCCTTCTTCAGTTGGTTGGAATGTCGACATGAACCCTTTATTTCGCTCACTGGGGTAGACTGTTCTAGTTCCACGTGCCATGGATGCCAGTTATCAGTTATCTCCTGTTAATTTCCCTCTGAAAGTTCTACACTGCCTTAGCCGGGTATTGATCTCACACTCTTTGGGTCCTGTCAATGGATCTAACTAACGCCTTTATCCACTGTGCCATGTGTCTTTGAGGCGACAAAGATGAGGGCAATAATCCGAATAATGTAAATAATGTGATAATATTTGTTTTTCAGTAGTCATTCTTATCAAATATATAAAAGGTTAGAGAGGCACCTCGAGGTGGTGCAATGATTAGCAATCTTGTCTCGCTAGAACAATTACGACTGAGTAGTGAGTTCGATACTCACTGGGTGTCCCTTAATTTCGGCCTTGTGCCACATCTAAGCTACGCTTGGAAAATCAATATAAAAGGCTAGAGGCTATTTCAGGTTGAAACACTGATGCTTGGACGATCACTGAAGTTAAGAAACGTCAGCTCAGTACATAGATGGGTAACAAGTTGGGAATATCTAATGCTGTAAGCTCGGATGTGCCGGTGGTTTAATGGACAACCGCTCGGAATTGGAAATCAATGAGTAGGCTTCTAATTCTAGCTGAGTTCGTTATATTTATTTATGCGCAAGTGTATTGGGCAAGCTATGAATCTATCTCTTCCTCTCTCCCAGCTTTGTGTTAATTAGTCGGACATATATCAGTAAATCATTATTGTCTCCGAACAATATTTACAAATCCATCAATCAGATATTCGATATATGTAAAGAAAAACACAGTGAAAACATTTTCGACGAAATTCTGAATCTGATTTCCATTACATAATGTAAATAAACGTTTTGTTCAGGTTCTTTTGAATATGGTGTGTGGTGTAGAACAAATAAAATCGTCGTGTACATTTTTCTGTGTTGTTTCTGCCTGTAGACTTGCGTTTTCAGAAAGGATAACAATACTTCTGTTTCTATTGTGGAGCGCATTATATGCGAACAAAAAAGCACAAAAATCCTGCTGGACGTATCAATTTGCATTTAGTGTTTCATTGCATTTTAAGAATTCTAAAAACATCCCAATGCAACGATGCCACTACACATCCAATATTATCTTCCATTCTGAAGTCGATTGTTGGAAATTATTCTTGTCAGTCCAACGATGTTTTGCTTTAACATTGTCGTATGTTATTATACTCCAAATTTAGTATTTACTTCTAGATACATGCAGTAGTTAGGATGTTATATTCATCATTACACTTGATTTGCCAAGACGGACATTTTTTATGACTCAACATAAAATGATATAACCAAACTCTATGCAAATTATTAATCTGTTAGCGATACGTTATTGTCTATGAATTGTGGTTATTCCCTTCCTAATTTGGACGATCATGTCTCCCCAACTTCCAATGGCAGCTCGTAGGAATATCTTTCTTCTTACTATGTATTCATCTCTCTACTCTGCTTCCCCCTCAGTTACACAAGCTCATTAATTAACTGACTGATTCCATCTTTCCCTCATGTCCTCAATATGTACTGAGAGTGCCACATATTCAAACATTCTTATCTATTATGGGTCCCAGAAATTTCAACTCTCCCCTTAATTTCTTATATAATCACACTGGGTGTTCCATTTTTCTTTTTAATCAGTCCACCATAAGACGCAAGGGGATAAGCCACTAAGACGCAAGGGGTTAATGAATGTTAGATAATAGGAACAATTATATGGAGAAATGAGAGTAAAAGAACGAGAATTTAAAAAAAAACCAGTAGATAACGAGTGACCTTGTATTTAAAATTTTTGATGATTAATGTTGACTGGGAAGTAAGAAACCAGAATAGAGTTCCACAAATGCGAGAAGAAACTGTCAGCATAGAACTTACGGTTGCATCTAGACATTTCAACAGTAAATTGATGAGATTGCCACCAATTTGTTACTGCGCTTAAATTCATTAAGTGTAAGTAATATAGAGGAATGTCCATCCCGGCAATTACCATGGAAGTATCTATATAAAACGCCCAGGGGAGCTACATTGTGACGGTGGGTAAGTGACTGAAGGCGAGATGCCAGCTCACGAACAATAACATTGCAGATTGTTCATTGAATTTTATCAAGATTCTCTAAACATATATAGCAGGAGCATCAAAACTAACGTGCCAGTAGTCAGAACCCATACTAGTATATCATTTATCCGTTGCCTCAAGTCACCAAGGCATATGAGTGGAAATTATCCAGCTGGCACTGGCATAGAGAAGGATTTATGTTAGAGCACCATTTCTTTATTTCTATTAAAACTTCATGTTTCTCTATACTGTATTTTTGTCGAAGGTATCTTTTGCTATTCCAATACGCGTTTGAATTTCACTGTCACATTTTCCGTTATCTGGTAAAGAAAATCTTAGATATTTTACTTCTATATTTGATTTCTAATTTGAGGCTCGCGTCTTGGGCTTTTTCTCCTGCCGAAGATATACTTTCAGTCCATTTATCGTGTAATAAGCATGCATAAATATTAGTTTTAAACAGTATTCTATTGGCGTAAAGCTTGCAGAGGATTTTTGAAAAATGTATAATTATATATAATTATGCGCATCGATTGTCCGCACATGAAAACATTTCCGTGTAATCTCTGCATTATACCAACTTGTGAGTTTCATTGTAACAGAACAATGCTGATTTTATTCTATATAAAAAATCTTCATGGTATCGGCATTTTTCCTAAATTCCTTCACTCGCTGAGTAAACAAAGATTGCTACAGGATGATAAATATATTATAATAAATTATTAATAGGATTGAAGTTAACTGTATATATGGGAAAACCAGTCATTACCAGATAAAATTTGTTAAGTATATTTCATTTTCAACACAAAATCGACGCTTTTATATCGATCTGTTTAAGGATTTTTCTTAAACACACACAAGCATTCTCACACAGAGTATATATATATATATATATATATATATATATATATATATATATATATATAGTTTTTAACCTTATTTATAGGGGGAAAGTAGTCAGAATTGAAAATAAAGTATATATATATATATATATATATATATATATATATATATATATATATATATATATATATATATATATACATACATACATTATGGACATATAGAACACCTATGAATGATAACTCGAGGTGTGAAACTGAAAATGATATCTGAATTCTTTCAATCGCTGAGTTATCAAGGATTGCTGCACGAAGATAAATATACATTATAGTAAGGAATTTATAGGCTTGACGTTAACAATATAAATGGGAGAATCTGTCATTATGAGACTAAATTCATTAAGTTTGTTTCCTTTTCAACACAAAAACACCACTTTCTCGAATTTATCTGGCACATACACACGCACTCACACACACACAACGCACACACACACAAACACTCACTCACACACACACACAAATATATATATATATATATATATATATATATATATATATATATATATACATATATATATATATATTTATATATATATGTAGTTTGATTTGGTTTGGTTTCGGTTAGTTTGTTTTACGGCATATCGGCCTCAATGGGTTATTTAATGCCGATATTTTTTCACAATAGATTCTTATGTAAATAACAAGGAAACACTTTGTAGATCCAGTTTCAATGATATACTTTTGTAAAGATGGTTGTTGTCGAGAGCCTGCTTTCACTGATATATTCTTTTCAGATACACGATTTGTAGAGAAATATGTTTTTGACAGTCTTATTTGTTTTATAATTTTTGGTAGAATCATACTGTTTTGAGAAATTATATTATACCATCCACTTTTACTTTCTCGAACAGCTCTTACACATTGTTTATATTGTAATATATTTGTTTTCAGAGAGCAAGATCTGATCACTCGGTTAATATATGTTTAATAGTATATGCTGTTTTACATGCTTGTGGTTGATATTTGTTTATTAAGTGCGAGTTAGTTATTCTCTTATGACCATTACCACCGGCCCAGTACCACTTCTTCCTTACGAGATATTCTGGGAACTGACTTCCATTCTCTTCGTTTGGACAGGATTGCAAAAAGTTAATTGTGTGGGTTATCGTCCAAGTATCGTTGCCATGCATTTTGAATGTATTTATTAATAACCTCCTTAAAAACTGTGTATGGGAATTTGGTCCTTTTATACACATTCACATGTAAAGCCTACTTGGCTGCTAGATCGGCTTCATTATTAACTTTTAACTCCGATGTGGCTAGGAATCCATCATAGTTCAATGTCTTTATGTTTGTTAATAGTTCTCAATTTGCATAATATATTCATAATAAATGGGTTGTTGGATATCTTTCATCAAAGTCAGTACAATGGATATTAAGTCCAAAAAGCTAGAAAATATTTTTGTTTGGTCTTTGAGACAATGTAGAGAGTTAGATCGATTGCATAACACTCTCCAGTGAAAATAGAGATTCCCTTTGGAAGTCCCCCCTTTTTTGGCAATATTTTGGCTCACTGCTGCACATCCTATCTTGACCTCACATTTTGACCTCTCTGTATAGATGGTTGTATGGTTAGGGAAGTTTGCCAATATGTCCTGAAACTTAGTCTGGAATGTGAGTGGATTCGTTTTTTATTTTTATTTGGGGAGTTGAGGTAATTCTATCAGAACTTTGGGTTGCTTAATAGTCCATGGTGGAATACTAACTGTAGTCGTTTCTTGTCTATTTGAGAGTGCGGTGCCTAATTCTTCAGCAATGGATTTCATCATGAGTCCGTAGGGTTGTATATCATTATGTTTTTGTCGAAATCGTATTAATTTGCTTCAAAGTTACTGATGTAAGCTGAGTTATTTGGGCATGATTTTATTTTTACATAGAACTGCAGTTTATAGGAAATCAAAAGTAACTAAGTCTGACTCCTCAAGCTCTCAACCAAAAGGAACGGGTCGCCACCAATGGCAAAAAGGTGGCCTCATTTGCTTGCAGGGTAGGGCGGCAGACACCTCTGCAGATGGGCAGTCGGCGTATTTTGAAGCCCCGGCCGACAGGTATATATATATATATATATATATATATATATATATATGTATATATATATATATATATATATATATATATATATATATATATATATATATATATATATGTACTCCGATGTTGGCCACTCTTCCCCTACAGATAAAAGTGAAAAATATACATACATACATATATATATATATATATATATATATATATATATATATATATATATATATATATATTAGATAGATAGATAGATAGATAGATAGATAGATAGATAGATAGATAGATAATGTGAACATAAGGAACAAATTTGAATGAGACATCGAGGTGTGAAAGTGACAATGATCCCTCGCTAATTCTTCATCACTCACTCTTACTTATTCCACACGTACGCGCGCACACACACACAGACACACACACACATATATATATATATATATATATATATATATATATATATATATATATATATATATAATAGGTTCTATATTAATAATAAATGTTCACCGATGAAAATGAAAATTGGGTACATGAAACACACGTGACAATGGATAATATGTGTTTATTAATTATATATTTGACTATATATGTACAATGAGATTAATATGTGAAATAATTTACATTCATATTAACGAAAGATTAATCCAAAATATGTTCATAAATGTGGATATGATTATTTCAAATTCTAATATGAGTAAAAGAATGATATTTAAAAAGAATATATGTAATACATGTAATAAAACTGTGCAAAATATCGAGTTAATAAAAAGGAACCATTTTATTCAATAAAAATACTCGCTGCATGGAAGACAGTCTCTTGATCAGCCTTGGAACGGATGGTGTGTCTTATTCATGTAGTTTCATTCATATTCTCCATCACGTGCATGATGGCGGTTTTCTGAAAGACTTTAGTTTTGTGTTATCGTTGATTGGTGTCTTTCTTCACGACGACAAATACGTGGTAGTCCAGGCATTCAATTCAGGAGAGCTAGGAGATTGTATATGGGAATAAATTCTGCCAATCTCACCTGGGTCAATGTGTCTAATAATAAGAAGAAGTCTTCTGTTTTCCACTAACACCAGTTTGATGTAGAAAGTGACAGCGCCGGTGACATTGTGGCTCAAAGTCGGGGAACGAGTGGCGCAGTTTGACAGTGCTCTCACTGATCACAGCCCAGGATCATAATAAAAATGCATGGACATACTGAACGGTCTGACGGTCGTGTCTTCCCTTTCGCGTCGCAGTGTGTAGTCTCTGGTTCCTTTCTGTACGCTTCCTGTTTGTCTTTCTGTGTTCGGCGTCAGTGACCACTGTTTTATGGAAAAACAGCGTTCTTTGTCTTGTCAGCTTTGTGTAAAAAATAATTTATCAACAACCCAATTTCTTACATCACTCAGTGACATTCTTCGTCAGTTGTGTTCGACATAGCTGATAATCACCAGGACAATAACTGTCGAAACAATTTCAGTAACAGTTTTAAGATGTTTCTATTTAACATCGGCTGATATTGATAGCAGTATAAAAGTGAATAAGAATATTTTGGGCTCACAAGTGTGTGCGGAACGAGGAAATAGATTTTCCAAGGGTTATAACGATTCGATATCAAGTAGACAGTACTAACCCGGATATACTTACTTGCCAGTGAATAGAAAATATTTGTTCAAAAGTTAGCTTCTATTCTGCAGATAATACACAAAATGCAGCCTATTCTAAGCGTGGATCCAGTGTTATTTTTTGGTATTAGATGATACTTATCCAACTGATCAATGGCTTGTCAGGTTTTAATATCCTAATTTTAAAACATGTAATGTCGAAACGGAAAATGCATGGATTAAACTAAAAAAAAAGAATTTTTTACTTTCATCCCAATATGAAGGATTGTATGTGGAAATGCCTTGGATTCATTTCAGTAAAGGCTGAATGAATTTCTTGCTGTCGAGCGATTCTGATAATGAGAAAAAGAATTGCCTTTAATTTGATATAAAAAAAATCTGGGAAAATACATTAACAACTTTCGGAACTAAAAATTGTAAAGAAAAGATACCGGAATAAAGGTTAACGACTTTTTAAAAAGTCTCTCATTTTCTTTCTCCTTTAATCACGAGAAACGCCAGCTTAGGAAAATTATATTAAGATTCATTATTTAAACATGCGCATACACACATTCCATTCTTTTATTTTGGGATCTGATGAAGTCTTGAATGGGGAAATGCATTACCAAATCAATATTTATGAAAAGTTTCGATAACTGTCATAATATATATATATATATATATATATATATATATATATATATATATATATATATATATGTGTGTGTGTGTGTGTGTGTGTGTACTGCAATGGATGGATTGTCGTCTAAATTATGCGAAATTAAAATAAAACTGTCATTTCATATTAACAGATATATTTTTCAAATTTACAAAGAAATTCACTCAATAAAATCGCCATTGGCTTCAACCACGGCCTCCATGTGACTTAGGTATCCCCTGCAACTGTTCTGGAGGGTGTTCTTTTTTAAGTTGGTGAATGCTGGCATAATCCTTGCCTTCAGTCCATCTTTGCTGTTACAAGAAGTTTTTGTTGGCCTCTCACTGAACTGCCCCTCCACAGATAATAGTCAAGGGTGTTGGTATCCAGATGTATATGGTGATGTGGCCGCAGAAATTGCCTGACATGACTGGGTTTTCCTGCTTGTGTGACATGGCGCATACGTCCTATTGCCAGATATAGGGACTTTCATCAGACACCGTCTTGACCCAGGGCATCACTACCTGCTCAAGGCACTTGATATACAGTCTGAGGCAATAACAAAAATACATCATGTTTTCTTTACTTATAAAAACGATAAAAGCAAGTTTTCCTTGTTGTCGTACCTTCGTAATCAGACTCATTCAACTATTTCCGAATCATTTTCACTGTCCTCAGATTAACACGCAAAGACTCGGAAATGATCCTATTGGAGTTTCTGGTACGAATGCCAAGCAGTACAGCATGCTTTTTCCAAATGAGAATTGCGTCATGATACTCTTTTTCTGACAAACGGAGCCCAACTGAACCTACTATACTGTGCATTCGACAAACTCAAAAAGAAACAACACGCATGTGTTATATACAATATATAAAATGACGACAATTTACGCATCGCACCTTCGAGATATATATATATATATATATATATATATGTATATTCGGGTCGAATGTGGCACAAGGCCGGCTTAATGTGGGCTTACCGAACCCGTAGCCTCGGCCAAAAATATGCCCATTAGAACCCATATAAAAGGGTTCAGGGACTGTCTACCTCCCCGGACGGCACTTTGCCCTGCGGCATAGCCCCGTCCGAGTCCCTCCCCGCCGACACGGAGAGTTCGACAGCAAAGAACAGTTTATACAACTGTTCCAGTCAATGGGTGAATGACTTTACTCGGAGTTGGTAGCCATATTATATACGTGTGGAAGAGTCCATTTGTAGGTAGGTCCCCACAATAATATTATACTTTATTTTCCATACATTTGATACACGAGTTTTCGGTCTCGCTACCTTCTCGATATTAGACGTTTGTGTGTTAGTCACCCAAAGGTTTTTCTTGAACTGGCGGTGATAGAATTCTGCGTAGAATAAAACAATTAAGAGAAATTCTTATCTTTTAATGACCCCTACGTGTTCTTAGATCTATTTCCATTTTTTTGTGTTTTTGTCAGCATGCGTACGCATACGAATATTCCCTCTCCATATATATATATATATATATATATATATATATATATATATATATATATATATATATATATATATATATACTAGTACGCGCATGTACATGCATAGTCCCTCTCTACACACACATACTGTCTTATTATAAGGAATTAGTATACACATGCACACACACACTTCCTATGTTTTGTAGGGTTTGAACGCGTTCCCGTCAGCAGCCTATTGTTTTTGCCAATATGTGTATACATATTGGTGCTCTACAGATACCCGCGTGTGAGTGTGAGCACATGGATGCGAGTGGTTTCACCACTGTATTTCGCCATTATGTGTTCATGTTGTGTGCTTTTGCGTGAGGGGTTATGATCTATTTAGTGCTGGTTAAATTTGTTTATGAAGGTTTTCTTGTATTTGTAGGTAAGAATAATTGTTTGGTATATTGGCATAATTTTGAATTCACCTTGGTTACATTAGAATAATTGTTTGGTATATTGGCATAATTTTGAATTCACCTTGGTTACATTTATAGATCTATTGTGATACAAAAAGTTTTCTGTTGTCTGGTAATTTTAAATTGTTTTTGTGTAGGGAGGCTCTGTTGTTTAGTTTTTGGCTGATACCTATATATAATTTCTTGCGTTTTGTGCATTTGAGTGCATAAATCACATTTTTGGAGTTGCAGTTTAAATTTTTATTTATTATCAATGTCATTTTGGGTTTTTTAAAAGTGTAGAAATTACCTTCTATAATGATGTCACAAACCGCACATCTTTTCTCTTGCATTTTGTGACCCCCTGTATTGTGTGTTGGTTAAATTTGGATGAGTTTAGTATGTGTTTTAGGTTTTTAGATTGGCGTTTGCTTTAATTATTTTGGTTGTTTTTAGTAAATTTTTCAGTTTGTCATTCTTGCTAAGTAGGCCAAGATTTTTTGTAATTTCTGTAAATATTGCTGGATTGTCCTTGTATGTTGAAACATATGCTAGTTTGTTTCGACGTTACGTTTCTTTGGATTTCGTAGTTAGTCTAAAGAAATTTTTTTGCGAGTTCAAAACCTTTTTTTATTAATGTTGTGTTTGTTTTTAGGGTTTTATGTAGTTCTTCTAGGCGGGTTTTTCGAAGGTTTTGTCAGTCACTCTAGTATAAACCCTACGTGCTAGCGAATAGGGGATAGATTTCAGGCAGCTTTTTGGGTGTTGGCACCTGAAATGAAGATATTGCCGTGTGTCTGTAGGTTTGTGGTAGATATCTGTGATTATGTGGTTGTTTTTATCTCTAATGAGTATATCTAAAAATGATAATTCGTTGAAATTATATTCTTGGCTGAATTTGATCTTGTGCACATTAATTGAATCAAAACGAATAATTCCGTTATTATTTACTTTTTTCGTATTTTTCCAATGAAACATATGTTAGTACTTCGTATGTCCATTCCACGAAGACTTTCCTTGCAGACTAGATTTAAATTAGTAGAGTTTACGAGCCAGTTGATGGTAGATTTATTTGCACACTAGTAAGGTTTGCCATTGTTTTTGCGCAGCGTTACAATTTCCGTACGCTTCCTTGGAGTAAGGTTCTTCGTAGACCATGGCCGTAGGACAACTAATCAACAGTCGAGACAGTACTGAATGGGCGTTATGAAAATCTGATGCAATCACGTATGACGCAATATATTTCAAAGCTAAACAAATTTATTCATACACCTCGAAAATAGATTCATACTATTGCACTCCACTGCAAGTGACCTAATCTGAGTAAAAAATAGAAATCGCTTGAACCCTCTCACTCCAGTGGGTCTAAAACTGACTGTATGTTGAAAGAAAGTTAACTAAAGCGGTTGTTTCAATTTGTTTCAATTAAGGCTTTTCTCTCTCTCTCTCTCTCTCTCTCTCTCTCTCTCTCTCTATATATATATATATATATATATATATATATATATATATATATTGATATATATATATATATTGATAATATTAGTGGTTAATACACACACACATACGCACACACACACACATATATATGTATATATATATATAAAAGACATAAATATATACACTTACATACATACACATTACGATTCCAATGTAATAAATTATAACCATGGAATATTAGTGTTTAAGCCTTTTATATATATATATATATATATATATATATATATATATATATATATATATATATATATGTGTGTGTGTGTGTGTGTTAAATGTGTATATATATATATATATATATATATATATATATATATATATATATATGTACAATTTTTATATATACTATTTATATATTATATATGCGCGGTTCTTATTGTAATGCGCTCAATATCAGTGGTAGAGCTAAAATATTTAGTGTCAGACGATCGCAGATAGCGAGAAACCCAGGGTCAAAAACTCATATGAATCCAAATACAAGAAAAAGTTCACAACACGCAGAATAAGCAAGGTGTTTATTTTCTACTGTCTACATCTGCCATTGATGCCCAATTTCAATAGAAAATGTGCAGATTGTATGTATGTGCGGTAGTAGGGACAAAACTGAGACGTTGATAAGTTCGCATGACCTCGGGACGATCGATGCAGACAAAATTAGTTGGGAAGTCACAAATAGCAAAACTAATACCAGTATCAGCATTAGTCGCGTTCAAAAAAATGATGAAGGGCCCGAAAGCCTGAAAAACTAAATGTAAGGAAATAGTTAAAAATCACTGAATAAAATGAAGAGGTACAATCATAAAGCATTGGAGAATTAATGTCTTAATGATATCAGGCCATGAGTTGGAGACTTAATCAATGAAAGTGGCTGTTTCATCCAAGTGCCATTCCTCTCCTGAAAGGTTCCTGCATTAGCGAAAATTATTGAACCAAAAACTGAAATCCCATACAACAGAATAAAAATCCCATCATTTCAATAGCATCTTCATTATCACATTCTGTCAGTCAGACACTTTCTTTATCGCATATCAAATCCTTATGATTCATTTAATTTAATGTGTTGCTAGTAAATTTTTTTTTTATTTAAAAAAAAAAATACCGGAATCTCTACTACATACATTTCAGAGTGTCTAGGTGTCACTCTGAGGATTCTGTAAGAGTTGGATGAGTTTAATGGTGATTACGAAGGTGTTTGGTGTGATCACTAGTTATGCCTCGAATTGCATTCCCACAGATCCCCAGACTCAACACGGAGGCTCACATCAACTGACTTGAGGAAGTAATGCTGACTTGGGTCAAGAGGGTGAATGCTAGAAAGCGCTATATGTGACAACATGACTCATGCACCATGCCACACAAGCAGGAGACATTAGACATGGTTGTCAGACAATTTATGCGACCACATCACCCATAATATTTAGCCCTTAACTCCCCAGAGCGCAACCCCTTTGATTATTATGTGTAGGGGCGCCTTTGAGCGGGAGACTAATAAACTCCTTGAAACTGAAGGTGAAGGAGTTAGTGATGTAACTTTGATTACATAGACTGATTGCAAATACGTAGGGATCAGTCTCATAAGCCAAGAATACATTAAAATCTTTAAAATGGCGGGTTTTACGTTTGTGAGTCCTTGTTATTTTCGCAGAAAATACATTACCAGGGTGATTCTTGGTTAGTCTGTAGATTTCTTTTTGTCAAATCGCTCACTTGTATTCGGGTAAACGGAGATAAGGCTTTTAGAACTATTTTAATCACGTAGGCCAATTAGGAAGATTTAGGAAACGGTAAAGAGCATGGGAAATGAGTTATAATCTAAGTATTGGCGCTATATAGTTGATACCTATATTTGCTATACTTCTGGAATCTTCTTATAGGAGTGAAATAATTGATTCCGCATGAATATGGAGAGACCGTTATGCAGTCATATTTATATGAGAGACAGCTTAAGTAATTTGGGTTTCTACGGGGTTAATTCAAAAATTAAACTTATTTTCGCCATAACATCTTTAGGTTTTTCACACTATATAATTGATGCTATTGTGGTCACGTGGTCGAAGTTTGAGCTCGATCGTGCCAGTTTTTGTCCTGTTGTGACAGTGTAAACATGGCCTCTCCGCTAGCAGTGTGCATCAAGGAGAAACAAACGGCAGTGATCCGAATCTGCAGAGAACATAACTCGTCAGTTCGCTATTACCAGCAATCTAGCTTGCTGAATCTTCTCGTCAGCTGTGAATCATGCTTATCCGGCCATATTTATTCTCGATTCAATCGTAAACATTTCTAGGCGGTAATGCACTGCCACCGTATTGTGTTAAAAGCCTCCAATGAATAAGATTAAGGGGTCTTACGAACTTCATCTTACAAAGAGTGGTTATTTCCACATTATTTAAAGGAATTAAATTTTCTTCATGTTTTCCGATGTTTAACCATTGTCTTTTTGTGTAGTAGTAATCAAAATTATCTTGGACTTGTGAGGGAAGTATTCTTCTGCTTAAGGAGTAATAAAACAATTAGGATTTGTCAGAGAATTGTCGAAGGAAGGCTGTCATTGTTTTTTTATCTTTTTATGACCTCTGAATCTTTTAAAAACATATCTTCATTTTTGTGTATTGTGTATGTGTGTGTAGTTTTGCTATTATGAGTATATTCATTCTCCATATATATGTATATATAAATAAAAAGAAAGACCAGTAAGATATATAATACGGTGTTCTTATTGATATTTTTTATTTTTATTTTTACAAAATAGTGCTCAATGTAAATTTACAGAGCATTAATATTATAAATTAACTGATTTAAAAAGTTTTTTCTTTACACAGTAATAACCATGTTTCAAAAATGGAAGCTAAAAACTCCAAATTTAATATTGTAATTAAATTAAAAACATTAGTTCCATTCCATCCTCAAGCGAATTTTGGAGTAACATTTTTAAAATTTACTGAATTTAAACCAAACAGAAAAATTCATAATTCACTGTTTCCAAGCATACAGAGAAATCCAGTCATGCAGACAAGGGGTGGTAGCGTGTTCATTTCCTTGCATCAGTTATTAGTTACATTCGAAAGAGGGCTTAAGTTTATGGAGGTTAGGGATGTATTTATCAACGAATTCTGGCATCCGTTGAATGCATGTTCTCTGGGTGTCTTTAAAACTTCTACTGTTAACGGCAAAAAATTATTTCGTTATATTTCTATTTGTATACTTAAAGATTTTTTGGGGAGGTTTAGGTTAGAATACGTTTTATTTAACCAGAATTTTAAAATATTTTCACTTTAATTTTAATAGACCATATTTCTATTTTAAAACAAGTAAATGTAATAGAATTACTTACTGTATATAAAATTATTTTTTCATATCAAATATAAGTATGTATATTACCAGGTCACAGTTTTTAAAATTTTATTTTTAAATATTGTTTAAGGAAAAAATGTTTTGACAATGACGGCAAAAAATAGCTATTTCATTTCTCTGATTTCAGTAAATTTTTATATTTTTATAAACCTACTAATATATAGTTTTTCATGTATGGACAAAGGGCATGGGTCATTTATTTGCCTACATATTCTAGCTTTTCTTATTAATTCCTATTTTACTGTAGGTGTTTTATTGGATTCTTTTTAGTGTCAGAAGTACTTTGAGAGAATTGTTTAGGTTAGAATACGTTTTATTTAAATATATATATATATATATATATATATATATATATATATATATATGTATATATATATATATATATATATATATGTATATTTATGTATATATATATACTACTTCCTTATAATTAAACAATATATATATATATATACATACACACACACGCACGCACACACACACACTTACTATGGTGTGTAGGGTTTGTGCGTGTGTTTGTGTGTATATATATATATATATATATATATATATATATATATATATATATATATATATGTATATGTATACGCACACACATGCACACACACACATTTACTATGGTGTGTAGGGTTCGTGTGTGTGTGTGTGTGTGTGTGTGTGGGTGTGGCCACTCTAGTGTTTTTGTCTTTGTCAGTATGTGTATATATATTCGTTCTCCATTGATATATGTGTGTGTATGTATGTGTGTGTGTGTGTGTGTGTGTGTGTGCGTGTGTGTGTGTGTGTGTATGGTCCGACTTGAATGTTCGGCCATCATGTGTGTATGCTGTGTTTTTGTGAGTAGGGCTAATGATCTGTTTGGTGGTGGTTTAAATTAGTCTATGAATTTTTTCCCTTGTATTTGAAGGTAAGAATAATTGTCTGTTGATATATTGGCATAATTTTAAATTTAACTTGATTACATTTGTAGATGTGCTGTAATACAAAGAGTTTTCTGTTGTCTGGTAATTTAATGCTAGAGTTTGTATGACTTGTTCTTTTTTTATTGCGTTGTTGCTCTAAACGTATTTTTCTGCCTGTCCAAAACTTTTGTTTATCAGTGTTGTTATGTAGCCTCGTTTTTTGAGAGTTTTATGTAGTTCTTCTAGGCGGGTTTTTCGGGTGTGTTTGTCGGCTACTACAGTGCAAACCCTATGCGCTAGGGAATAGGGGATGCATTTTAGACATGTTTTTGAGTGATATCTCTTAAAATTAAGATATTTTTTGGGTGTCTGTAGTTTTGTGTTAGATGTCTGTGGTAATGTGGATGTTTCTATTTCTAATACGTATATCTAAAAATAGCAGTTCGTTAAAATTATATCGTTGGGGGAATTTGGTCTTCGTGCGTAAGTTTTGATGTAGAATGTGAAATCCGTTAATATCGCATGAAGACTTCCAGAAAAAGAAGTAATCATCTAAGCATCGTTTCCGAGATTTAGTGAAGTGGGTTTTTTTTTGTATTTTCCCCATATATTTGTTCTTTCTTTTAATAGAGTTGTTCCTCTTGTTAAGCTAAGATTAGGGTGGCATATGTTGGTGCTATTTTCGTTCCCGTCGCGGTACCTAGATTATGGATATAGTTTTTGTTGTCAAATGCAAAAGTGTCATTGTTCCGAATTAGATCTATACTATCGAGAATGAATTCCTTCGTGAATCTGGTATGTAGTATTTCTGGGTGTTTTTCAATCCAGAATGAGATTGCTTGTTTACCTAATTCATGGGATATGTTTCTATATAGTCTACTGATGTCAAACATTGCTTTGAATGTCCTTTGATTTACTTTTCCGTGTTAATGGAGCTAAGGAAGCGGATATAGTCTATGATGTAGCTTTTAAAATGTTTAGTAAATTGTTGTAGTGTCGTGTCTATTAATTACCTGAGTCTGCTAGTTGGACAGGTTAGTCCTGCTACTATGGGTTTGAATGTAAGGTCACTGGGTTTTGGGATGTTAATACATACAGATTTTTGGGTTTTGATAGCTGCTTTTATTTCACTCGATTTGTAAATTTTCGGTAGTCCGTAGAAATTACTTGATTTTGGGATGAAGGAAATCCTTTTCTTTTTTTGATAATATCTTATTATATTATGTGCAGTGTTTTAGAAATTTTAATATATTTTTATATATGTTGGTGTCGATTATTTTATAATTGTTCTTATTCCCTAGTGCCTCTAGAATTAGTTTCATAGTATATTTTGTTCATGATCATTATAGAACTGCCTTTGTCTGCTTTCTTTATAGTTAAGTTGTTATTTCCCGAGATACTCTCTAATGCTAGTCTTTGTCTGTATGTAATATATTGAATGATTTGGGTTTTTCTTGTAGGTTAAGGTTCCAGAGTTTTCAGAAAAATATGTTTAGTTCATTTGTATTATTATTTTTGTTTGGGAAGTATTTGGATTTATTTTTACTATTAATGAGTCATCTGTAATGTTTTCGTTATTATTAAATGAGTCATTTTGAACAACTTTACACCAAGTACGAAATCCAAATAAATTTAGACCAACTACGGAATCCAAAGAAGCGCAACCTTGAACAGACTCTAGCATATGTCTCAACATATGAGAAGAATCCAAAACTATTTGGAGATATAAGAAATCTAGATTTATATAACAAGAATTATAAAGTGAAAAATATACTAAAATAAGCAAAATAATTAAAAGCAAACGCACATGAAAAACAATAAAACATATATTAACCTCACCCATATTTAGCCAACACTCAATACCAGGGGGTCACAAAGATGTGGGATTTGTGTTATCATTATAGGAGAAAACTCCTAAACTTTTGAAAGCAACAACAAAATTCCCAATAAAAAAGAAACAAAAAAAACTTAAACTGCAACTCTAAAAATATGATATATGCACTCAAGTGGACAAAAGGCATCAGGTCCTATGTAGGTATCATCCAAGCACTAAACGATAGAGTTTCCCTTCACAAAAGCGACATTAAATTACCAAACAATAGACAAATCTTTGTATCACATCGACAAATGTAATCAAAGTAAATTTAAGACTATGCCAATATATCAAATAGTCAATTATTCTTACCTACTTCATAGGCTAATTTAAAACAGCACTAAACTGATCACGACCCCACACACATAAGCACACAGAATACACACATAATGGCCGAACACACTAGTAGCATAACACACACACACATACCTACACACATATCGATGGAGAACACATATATATATGCACATACTGGCAAAAACACACTAGACGGACGGCACGCATGAATACACACAGAAAACACACACACACACGAACCCTAGCCACTATATAGGAAGTGTGTGTATATATGTATATCTATATAGTAATTCCTTATAATAAAAGGATATATATATATATATATATATATATATATATATATATATATATATATATATATATATGTGTGTGTGTGTGTGTGTGTGTGTGTGTGAAAAGAAGGAATATGTATGCACTACTAGGAAAAGCACACATGAACACACAATACACAAAAATGAAGAATGGTTAAAAAGATACAGAGGTCATAAAAAGATAGAAGAACAAAGACCTCCTTCATTCGGCCTTTCTCTGACAAATCTTGATTGTTTTATTACCCCTTAAGCAGAGGGATATATTCTCCACAAGTCCAAATAAATTTAGATTACTACTACACACAAATGACAAAGGTTGAACATCGAGAAAAATAAAAAAAATTAATTGCTTTAAATAATGTAGAAATAACCACTTTTCGTAAGATGAAGGTAGCAAGACACGAAACCAGTGTAGCAAAATATGTAAAATAATGTATAATATGTGTTTAAAAAGTCCATATTATAACCAAAAAACGTTTGCAGCTTCTCTCTTCTCTTTTATATATATATATATATATATATATATATATATATATATATATATATATATATATATATATATGTATATATATATGTATATATATATATATATATTTGTGCATGTATATATATATATGTGTATGTACATATATATATATATATATATATATATATATATATATATATATATATATATATATATATATATATATATAATCTATGTGTGTGCGAGTGTTTGTGTATTCAGTAGTGAGAGGGGTAGGGTTTTGTGTCCGATACAGTGAGTGCTTAACATGCAAAAAATATTCCCCAGTAGATAACTGTGCTATGCTGTCGGTATTAAAAAAAATCGAACTAATCGAAGAGTCGGACGATCAAAATGCTCTTACATGGAAATACTCACCAATTCCTCATGTAACAATAACATTCATGAAATGTTATTTTAGAGAGCTACATTAGAAATAGCTTTCGCCATGAAATAACGAACCACAAAGCAAAACAAATCGATAAAACTGTAAGCCGCTGCCGCGAGTCCACTGCCTCTCATCCGAGTTTTCTTTTCTCAAAGCACGTATAACATCGATTGCTCCATCTACAGAGTGATCAAACTAATGGATGACTCAGCCTTCAGCGAATTACTGGACGCCCTCTAGTGTACTTTAAGTGAATTAACAGAAGAAGATATAGTAGTATTTTCCACTAAACGCGTAAGGTTTTCATTTATTATCAAGCAGATATATTCTGAGTAAATTTTGTGTTCTGATATCCTGATTTGTTCTTTTAAATGGCGTATTTTCCTTCCTTTTAGTTCGTTCAAATGTATTATTTAACGTTAACCTGATTTCCGGTTCTGATCACTCTTATAACTGATGCCACATTTATCACAGAATAACGTAAATCGGATGTCAGTTTATCACCATTATCATCATCATCAGTTCAATGATCTGGTGAGATCGTAAGGCCGCTGCGCAACTTAGCTCATGACCAGGTCACGTACATATCTGAGTTGCAATCAGAACAGGAATTCATACATTCGTAGCATTTCTTGAGTAAGTAAACCTGGTGTAGTCCATCCTTCTCCAGATCAAACCACAGTCAATTTCCTCCAAATAGAAGAATTGACCTGGGGTGGGTTACGTCATGATTCCATTAAGGGAACCCTCTGCCGTGGCTGATGAAATCAGTTTAGGAAGCCCTCTGTCCAACGGCAAACATTTACGAAATTAACATTCCAGAAAGTTTAAAATGAAGAGTAATTTTGATTGGTTACATTTCCTTACTATATTTCAGTCAGCAAGCTCAAATTGAAATCGGACGAATCCTATGCCTTTATGCGACTTAAGAGAGATCACGGATCTCCACAACTTCCTATTCTTTCTAGCTCTCATTAAAGACGGTCTTTTCTTTTCCACTACCAATCCTATTTCTGACATCCATTTACAAAAGTTTTAAAAGTAAGTAATTCTGATTGGTCAAATTTACTTACTATATAGCATGCTCTAATTCAAATCCGGTATTTGAAAAACTCAGTCACCGCTCACTTGCTTCAGTTACTGGTTAGTATATTAAGAAATCCCATACTTTTATGTGACGCGAAAGAGCTTGTATCTCCACAACTTCCTATTCTTTGGAGTTCTTATTATGATTTGTCTTTTCACCACCACTACTACTCCTGGTACTGATATCCATTTGGACAAGATAGTTAGGTACGTTACTCGCTGATTCCTCTGTCCCTCTTGCCTTCAATATATCCTGGGGGTATCAAATTCACCAATCCCACTTTCTTCGTTTTGTCCCCCAGGAACATCAACTGTCTCCTTTCGATTCAGTGTATAAGCATCCTTTTTCTTTGTTCAGTCCATGGTATTCTCGGTATCCTTCTGTAAAACCGCACTTCTGTTGCCGCAAGTCGCTTCGTCATCTTCCTCGGGTAGCATCCATTGTCATATAAAGGGACAGTTTAGCAAAAGACATACCAACTTTCGGAAAAAAATCCTTGATTAGTCAAAGGAAGGATGACTAATGTTGGTGTCTCAATAAAATCAAGGTGGATAATTTAATGGGAAACCACCGTATTTCAATCCCAATATCAACCATGATCATCCACAACAGAAGTACTAAGCATATGTGTTTAAAAATGATTTTTCTAATACGAGATAGAATAACCAGAATTAGAAGGCTTAGTAATAAATATCGTCAGTAATAGAATATTATCAAAATCCCAATGATTAGTATATCTCGTATAGACATGTGATAACAGAGAAAGAAAAACTGATTATCAATAATAAAACTATAAATACAATTTTAAAGTTGGGATAGTGTTTGTTTATTTGTAAGCAGGATTAAAACGGCATATTATAAGAATCGGATATGACAAATTGGATTAGGCACTGAAAAAGACACGTTTCGTAAAATGTGGCAGAATTATAATGCAGAGGCGTTTTTTCTACTGTACGTTGTGTTATTTTGCATTATATAAATAAATTGAGCATTTTTACAGAAATTTCAGCTGTCTCGTTCAGATTGTACATATACGTTTTCTTGTAGTTCTTATTTTCCTTAATATATGAAAGTCACTCAAATGTTCATCTCATGATCATCTTGTTATTTGTCAGTATACCTGCATCTCTCTTGCTTCTATTTATTTCTTCATCTTTGAGGAGATTGCCTAGCCGCCACTACTGTATAGAAGATTAGATATTTTTCTATCCAAATGGCCACTGAATAAAGGTTCGAAAGTCACTTATGTAAGATGATTATAGTTACAAGCCTTAGGATAAATATGGTATAAAAAGGGAATATGTGACCATTATGAGGATAAGAATAGATACCGATTGACCCTTGATTTGACGAAGTTATGAATCTCGTGTTCAGAGAAGCCTCCAGGTGGGTGGATCTTCCACAAATTAACAGATCTTGGAAACAAAAAACTATTTGAGCAGAACGTCCAACTCATCTTTGGAAACAGCAGAAATGGGTTATTCGAATTCCGAAGAAGTAACATGGCGTATTCTAGTAGTAAGGAGTTGCACTTTTAGAACTAAATAAAAGGGCTTATAATAAAATTTGTCACATGATAGTGATTGATTAGCGAAGTTGTTTCTGTGGGAAAGAGGCTGCAAAGTGGATGATATGACATCTCCAACAATATCATGTAAACGGTTTTGTAATCTATCAATGTTAGAATGCGAGGATTTAGCAGTGTCAGACCAGATATGTCATCAATGTTTCATTTTTGGTCTAATCTGAGACCTTGTAATTATAAAGCCTATCAGAGATGATCATTTCTCTAGCTTTTTTTTAACAATATAGATATATGTATACGAGTTACATTTGAGGCCTGGAGTGATCTTGACACCCATTAGGACATTAAAGCAAGGAGCATCATTGAGAGGGTATATGCTGTTCCTGATTGGAAAAGAAAATCAGGATTTGTTCAGTGAGGATAAAATCATACTACAGTAATTGCTTTTTGAGGTATTACACGTTATAAGACAAGATATAAATCACTGAGCTGTCAGAGACTGGTCGGGGGAGAGGTCAGGTTTAAGCTAATGATCATTATACAGGTTAACTCATGATATTCCAAGACAGATAATTTATAAAATCGAGACAGGAGTGAGCTTTTGGAAATGCCTTTATTTGACTCACGAGCATCAGAAAACTGGTAACGCAATATCAGTTAGCTGCGGTCTTCGTAACCTGTCGCAGAACGTGTCGCGGTACATTTATTTTCGACCGATGGTTATCGGTATACTTTGCGAGCGGCCTAGAAATGAGAAGTCGCTGAATGAAGATAAACTGCTTTTTTTAGACGAAGCCGACAGAACAAAGAACTATGCTAACTATAAATCTGACCAGTACTCCCGAAAAGACAAAGATACACAAAGCGGGAATCGGAGAATGATGGTCAGGGAAGACACCCGTTAGACTGTTCGCCTCTCCTTCACCTACGGCTCATCACAAATTTGCACGCTTATAACAGTATGTTACAACCGAAGAATAAAATCTGCCTTACAAGCAGAAATTGTTTTGTGTTTCACTCGTGTGTAATGATCCGGCTGAAGGGTAATTTTTAAGCTACAAGCGTTTGACAGGAGGAAGAGGCACCCTGTCAACGAACCTGGTGTCTGGTCTGAACTGCAATGCAAGACTGATGATTAACTGAGGGGAAGAGAGTGATGTCAACCATAACATATTTGACGCAACGTCCTATCTCACACCTTATGAAAAGATCTCTGAGCTAACGCAACAGTTATGCTGACGAATGCAACACTGGACTATTCACTGATTCTGTGTATATTATTTCATATTATGTAGCAATTCAATATTTTTACTTTGTTTCTAAGCATATTTCATTAACTTAATAATTTGCTTTGTTTCTTGAAATCATCATTCACTGTTCCTATACATAATTTTCTTTTGTCACATTTTCCGTCGTCATTTCCATTATATTACCTGGTTGATTTTAGCAACTCCAACAGGAAGTTCTCATCTTGGGTTGTCTCATTTGTTGGCAACCTTCCATTCTATCTTCTTACGGTTTCCATTTCGTTCTCCTTTCTTATTTTTCTTTACTACCATTTAACGTTACTATTGGCGCTAAGCTTAAGCTTAGATATTGCTTGCTTACAAAAAGATTTATGGGAATTGTAGGTCACCAAACTGGGAAATGTAACCACATGTACTAAATGATATTTTGTTCATAATTTTATACTTTCAAGGTAAGCGCATGCTTTATAGATATATTGTTTGTAGTTTATGCACTGTATTTTCAGTTAGTTGCATTGTTTTCCACAAAACCGGCAGTCATGTAAACATTAGGTAAGTTTTCTGATATCTAATTGTCATGGATACTTATTGCCAGTGTATGTAATATAATTATGATTTATCATAATAGTCAGTCTTTTCAGCTTACGGCCATCATGTAAGCTCTCCCAAAATATTGTGCAATGAAATTTTTCAAGTAAAGAAAGACGGTGCGCTGGGTCATTCCCACAGTTTGAGCAACACAAAGGGATATCAACATCGTCAATTGCTAGCAGGCCTCAGGTGTTACATCAGCGGTTTCCGTCCGGGGGAGATGTACTAACAAGGATAAAAGGTCTCTGTTTCTCTCCCCATGGTTCATATTGGTGGAATTGCGGTTTCAATAAGTGACATCATCTGTTCACTTCTGGTGCATAGCAAGGACCCTAATAGATGCTACAGCTCCGGGTCAAGGTGGACATGGGAATAACAGCAATTAAGAAGTTGTTCCACGTTCCTCAAAATCTTCAAGCTCCCGATCAAAGGCCTTCTTGTCAGATGTAGTCTATCGTCATACCCAGGACATACATACATACAAGCATGCATATATACATGACCCTTTCAGCTTAATTCTTGTTATATTTTTGTTCTCTTTCCTTAATAATGTTTTCATTTTCTCATATACCTTCTCACTCAGCAACCTCCTTGTATCTCAGACGCTGTATTGCCTTACTTGGGGGAAATGATTAAAACAAAGTAAAAAAAAAGAACTTATGTATATATAAGAAGTCACACGAACGCACACAAATGATCAAATAGACATGACACAGATTAGCTGCTATACCGGTAATACGAAGCAAACTTTATAATCATTTTCAATTTTAATATAAAGTTTACTTTAGGGGATAAGGGATATTAGATCTTTTCCGATCACGTGATAACAAAGCTGTTAACATTAAACAAAAGCTACTTCTGAATCGTTAATATTTCCATATAGATTTTATGGCAATTTTAATATAATATATTTTAATGCAGATTTATCTGAAGTAATATTTTTCCTCAGGAACGACTGAAGAATTCCTTGAATGTATTGGCCAAAAGTTCTAACTGAAAAAGATAAGCTAAAATATTTTGTATTTCTGGCTTGAAATAATATTGTATATTTCACTACATATTGATAACATCTGATTTATATAACTGTTAGTGAACGTTGGGTTAATTGTCTTCACTATCAACTAAATGATAATGAAGAACACATATCTGTATCGAATGAAGATGTTTTCATAATGAGGCAATGAGAAATTGTTTAAGAATAAAAAGTAAATACATATTCAGTGTTTCCGCTAATTTCACTTGACAATTTGTGCGGTCGTATGATAGCATAAATTGGTTATTAATTCCAAATAATTCCCTCACCAAACTTTAATTTTACTTTCCCTGGGTAACTTTGGCAACGCCCCAAATGGACTGACACTATGTACCTTTGTGACAATGGATCTTTTCGCATCAGAACTTTAAACTAAGCGTTTCAGTATCTGCCGGACATATTCTCACGCAGACCTGTGATCCGCCTCGAGATTCTGTCGTCCGATCTTTGAGTGATCTTTGAAAGGTGATCAGAGATGCCAATACGCTATGCCTCTCAGAGATTTGAAATTAAATGAAAAGTCAGCACGGGCAAAAATCTATCTTGGTATCTACAATCTTTCCAACAGCTTTCATAATTTTATGCATGCATACTCGTCAAATGTATGACGAAAACTTTTTTTTTCTATATCAGCCACATCCATATATATCTTCCGAGATCAGACCATATATATATGTATAGAAAGAAAGGCATGGTGCGGTAATGAATAGCGGTGTGTGTGTATGTGTGTGTGTGTGTGCGCGCGCGCGCGATGCGTGTGTATCACAATTAAATAAAATAAAACAACTCGCTCTTACAAGCTGAAGCGTGCAGAAATACGTGGAAAAAGGAGAAAAGAGACAAGAAAGCCTGAAGATGTGACACGTTGTTGTGGTGTTTTCCCTCTTAAGAGTATATGTTGGCCTCTTCCGACTACTATAGTAGAGAACTAGTAGGGGAGAAAGCCTTGCGGGGACAGTCGAACAGATTGTTCATCTGTCAAACTCTGCCTCGAAAGGCAAAGTTTCGTCCGGGGACGTAGACAGACTCGAACCCGCTTATGCGGGTTCTACGGAAATATTTTTGCCGAGCCTACGGGCTCGCAGAACCTACGGTAAACTCGACCTTGTGTCACATACATCACTCGTTGTGGGGACTGTTAAATATTAACAGTCAAATAGATTGAACGCTCGGTCAACCGACACGCATACACTAGTCGTGTAATACTCTTCTCTTGTACTACAGTTTAATGTATGATATATCCGTGACACTTGTTTTGTTATTTTTTTAACCATTTACTTGGTCACAACACACATGAACAACATCGCTACCTGTAGATGTAATATTAACAGACATCAAAAATATTTTAATAATGGCTTATGAAAGCCGAAAACTCTTAGAAGAGTTTATGTCCATAGTTTATCAGGAAAACATAAAAATATTAATATCCGTAAAATTTTAAATATAGAATATTGAACAAAATAAATTTATGCGCATTTGAGAACGGTTCCAAAGCTTATTTGAAGATCTGGGAAGCGTTTTAACAGAGGATCAAAAGTGCGGCATTGAAATCCGAAATTAGTTTAGCGAAAGTTGACTTACAAAAGTATTAGAAAAAAGAAAAAAATCGTTAGAAACAAAGAAAAGATTACTGAAATTTTATGCAATATCAGTCATCCTATATGATAATGAATGTTGGGCAACATCTTTTATCGAATTTCCCCTTTCTTATATGCATCTGTCCATATGCATCACGGCTTCGTTCAAGTTTCCAATATTTATTTGATCAACCATCATATGTCTGAACTGTATTCAGCGTATTAACGTTGAATAGAACACTGAACAAATTTATAAATGAGGGAACAGTATAGAAGAAAACTGGATCAAGCGGTCACAAGAGGAAGAGTGATCATCACTTCAACTTATAACTAAAGAGAAAATTAGAAAATATACAAGTCAATCCATATGACGTTTGGCGCGTGAGAGAACAATCTCAGCTATGGCAGTCCAAAGTGCAGTGAAAACAGACTTGTAAATCCTACGTGAAATCTGTGAGGCAACTTGTTACTCTATGACAGATAATTAGAAGGTTAGAGAGGACGAAGATCATCTTGAACAAGTTGCACAATGACTCTGGAATAATATATATATATTTTATATATATATATATATATATATATATATATATATATATATATATATATATATATATATATATATATATATAGGAAATAAACATGAAGAATTCCAGTAAGGCTTAATCTAACAATTGGACAATTTTGCACTTACACGTTTTGGATAATTTTGCAGTTACACCTTGTAGTTCTAGGAAGATAGACTTATACATCGTCCAATGGCAATAATGCATTGTAACGGAAACAGACTTCGCCGATTTTACATATCTCATTAGCACATTAATTTCATACTAAAATATCTATTATTTTTTCACGACTTCATCCAATGTCTTTTGAATCTATCGTTGGCCAGAACTTGTTAGTTTTCTTTAATTCATCTACGCATTACTCAAGATAGAGGATTACGAAAGAGATTAAGGTTGTTGTAATCGAGGAAGTATTATCTTGCGACTTAGTTCTATAATGTCACAGCTCTTTTGAAGAAGCTGTTTGAGTTAAACGTCCTCCTGATAAATGCAATATGAAAGGAATGAGGATGAGTCGACCTAATTTACGTGGCCACGGTGCACGTTTCATCAGTACAACTTGCACATTCCAACAGAATAGGACTCGCAACATTACAGTGATACCAACATCTTATCAAATCGTATATCGACAGGGTGGATCAACAGGTTCATGTGGTCTCCAAAAACGTACAAGTATTTTTATTTGAAAGAGTCAGAAACAAGCTGTGCAACAAAGATTCAGTTTTCACGTCATATTTTTTCTCGCTCAACAATAACAGTAAAGTTATGGATTGACTATTACGAAACTAGATTGAAATATCTACCTGTCTATTTCTCTCTCTCTCTCTCTCTCTCTCTGTATATATATATATATATATATATATATATATATATATATATATATATTACTTCAAAGTTAATTATAATTGAAATCGCATTTGAAATAGATACACTATTTTTTATTATTCTTTTAAGCATTGTGTACTTCGGTCATGAGTCTGCGATTTGAAATTTTCTAATAACGAATTTGAGAGCAAATTTTCTTTATGAGGATTTGTCGAATCCGCAGGCTGATAGACGTAGTACGGGACGTTTATTTTAAATACGAGTACACTATCAACTATTAGTATTAAAAGTGTAGGATTAAAAATTAATCCATTAAATACGAGTGTCCACTAGAAATAGCATTTAAGTAATAAAAATCTGTCGGGTCAATAAATAAAGGAGATCATTCCTTTCTTTCTCTCTCTCCATAACTCATATATATATATATATATATATATATATATATATATATATATATATATATATATATATATGTCACAGAAATAAAAGTGTGAAGCTTGCTATTACCAGACATATTAAAAACGGGACAACCCGCTCTTTAGGCTTCCAACAGGAGATTTAATTTAAATTAATTTTTTTTCTCTCCTCTTCCACATTTGTTTTTCATTATACATTTTCTGTGTTTTTTAATTTAAATTAAACTTCCCGTTGGAAGCCTGAAGAGCGGGAGCGAAACAGGTTGCTTCGCCCGTTTTTAATATGTCTGGTAATATCAAGATTCACACTTTTATTTCTGATAAAACTTTGTACCTTCAAAAATCTCTCTCTCTCTCTCTCTCTCTCTCTCTCTCTACATATATATATATATATATATATATATATATATATATATATATATATATATATGTACATTCACACACACACATACACACACACACACATATATACATATATATATATATATATTAAAAAGATACACATAATACCCTACGTTGTTTGCACAACTCGGACATTCTTGCTTTTCACAATCTTCAGGTGGAAGCTTTGGGTGGGGGACACCGTTTGTTTAACACTTCTTTTTACCGCGAGATATTTATTATTTGGATGGATTATTATTGTTGTTAATTATTTAAATGGATTTTAGTTTGATTTTGGATTCGAATTTAGGCCCAGATTAACATTTAACATTGAAAATAAGAATTATACATTTTAATTTTAGAACGGACGCTGATATTAAAAAAAAACGCATTTGAAGATCAAAGTGGTAACTCTATCTTTTGAATTCAGTAATGAAATTAATAAAATATGCAGTGATAAATTTAAGATATCAATAAAAAATAAAACAACATTAAAGAAATTTAAAAAATAGAATAAAAAAAAACAAACAAAATATTTATTTGTTAAACGTAATTTTTAAATGGATTTTCATACATATTTATTTATTAAACAGTTCATTTGGTAAATATTTTAATTGAGGTCTTTTGGTTGACGGAGTCGATTCCATAACGAAGCTACATTCTTCTCTCTCCCGATCGTAAGTTTAAATGTTTTTGGATTCAGAGATAAAATGAAAACTTCAAGAAAAGGGATTTAAAATTCATTTATTTTATTAAAACGTCGACGTGTATATTTTTAACTATCCAGTGGAGTCGCTCTATCAGCAAGTTCCCCGAGATACAAAATAACCACCTCTAATGTGTATGACGTGTAAAGCTTAACTCCCCGAAATAACTTTCTATCTCTCTACCCTTCCCACGCTAGTTTTAACCAATCAAAAAGGACTTCCTTTGTTTTGTCTACCATCCGATCTTAAGGTCAAAATAAGGAACTCAGAGGAAAATAAAATTCTTTAAAAAATAAAAGTCTGCTAGAATATTTGAGGAATCTTGTTAGAGAAAATAAGTGTCCATCAGCAGAATTCGAACCTGTGTCCGCTGGAGGAAATCGTCATTAGATCTATATATGTAGATACATAGATATAAATGTATGTGTGTGTTTATATATGTGCGATTCTTTGTGTTTGTGTGTAAGCGTGCGTGAGTGTGAGTGTTATCCAACTCTATATATCAAACTAATAATGGAAACCAAATGAAGAAATGAGAATATATAATGTTATAACTTTTATTGATGGAATTTAAAGGTACAACAACTCCCTGTTAAATTTGTACATCGAGAAATACTGAAAATTCTGGGACATTAATCTTTAAAACAATTTAAATTATTTTTTTCCCGTTAGCTATATGTAGATCTGTCATGAGTAAATTGGAACCCGCTGCCACATGTGGCTCGTTTCGCTTTCTCAATGGCACATGTTTATTTCGTTTTGTACTCACTTGTTCACTCACATTTTCTCATACATAACCACATACATAAAAAATTATTAAGCACAACGTTTTTTGAATTTTGTAACTTTTCGTTGAAGGTAAAGTTTTCAGCATTTTAAACGATTGGTGATATTCACTAAGGAAGACCATTCGTGTAAATATATTTGCTTTAGAAACATGACGTTCATAACAATTTTTTTGTTAGAAGAAGAAATATATTTTTTGGAGAAAGAACACATTTTTTCGCTCGAGAAAAATGTATTTTTTAATTAAAATATTATTTTTGTATTTTCAGATGAATAAATAAGAAAGAAATCTCATGAAACTCATGTGTATTAACCACTGTGATATGTGATAAAATTATGCCGAGACTTCATTATTTTAATTATTGAAAAATCTTTTCTCCAAAACAATGTATGTTTCACCATTTCTATGGCAGATGCTTAAGCGTAGGGTTTTCTGTGATAAAAATGGCTATGGCAGCTTCCATGTAATATTACCATAAATATTTTTAGTAGTTCTGACCGCTGCATGATGAGCCATATGTGATGCGGCCCACTGGTCGGAAAATGTTGCCCATGCCTGATCTACAGAGATAAGAAGTGGACATCATTCGGCTTTCTATTTCTTTCGTTTTTCTTTTTGTTTGAATCACTATTTCTTTTTTTTTTTAAATACATCATTGTAATATTAGTTCTTTCAGGAAAGAAGATATGATGTGAGTTCCTGGGCTTCAATTTACCGTGAAAGACTATGTAAGATTAAAAAGGATGAAAGAGAGATTGCAAAAAGTAAGATAATTTAAGTGCATGTGTATGTGTTTATGTGTATGCGAGAAAGAAAAACGAGAGACAGAGAATAACAGAAGATGAAGGGATATAAAGATAAAAAAAGTAGGGAAATACATACTGAATATCTTCTGGCAATAAGAAACAGAAGAAAAAAATCATGGCATACTTCCCGAATAGAAAACTAAAGAATGTTTAAAAATCAAGAAAAGAATAATGAACTGTTACGTAATATCAGTCATCCAATATTACAGTGAATGTTGGACAATATCCACAAATCGGAAGAAGAAACTTGAGGTGAGAGAAATGTGGTTCTATAGAAGGAGGCTGAAAATACCATCGACGTAGATTTAGAGGAAATGGAAACAAAAAGTACACTTATAATTAACTCCAGAAAGAGACAGCTAAAATTCTAATGTCCATCATGAGGAAAAAGGGCTTCGAAAATATGACACTCCGATGACATATTGAAGTCAAAACGGACAGAGCAACTCAGCGAATAACTTAACGAGCTTGTTTAAATGGATGGTATAACAGGGTTTAAGAAACATAATAAAAATACAAAATTTACTAAGAGCTACGAGGGGTAGGGAATTGTGGAGAGCCATGATCGCCAAATGTACAGGAAAGAATTGGAAAATAGAAATAATTGAAAAGTGCGCAAGTACAAAATACTGTCTCGCAAAATTAATTACTCTTACGTCTTCCTCATGTTTTTTTTACATCAAGCAAAATCATACGTCTCGTCTTTTCACCACTGCTATTCCTTTGGGTGACGCATGGTGTCACTAAAGGAATTTTGCAAAATAAAGGCAAAAAATACACAACACAACACAATGGAGATCCTTTTAGAACGAGGTGAACACATTTACTGCAAGGGGAAATAATCTCGAAGCTTGGCGTTCGCTGCGCCAACTAGTTAATGCTTAAATGAAACTCTCTCGTACCTCACATTTTCAGCTCGGATCCCAAGGCAAAAAATGGTAAAACGCTGGCATGTATCTCAAAAAACTCGTACGTCGGCACGCTCGTGTCATAAGCAATTACTGTATAAAATTGTGTTACTTCCCTTAGTCCGTCTGTCAATTAGTCACATTCTCTTAAATTGCCATACACTGACCGATCGAAACCAGAATTTGGAGAGAAGAGCAAACAACTAAGGGGTACAATTTACAGTTGGTTTTACTTGCATGCGTTGCTTAGTACAATACATTTTCATTAATTTTTGGAAAAATGAAAAATTTTATTATTGGACATTGAAAATACTTTCACTGTTTATAAAACAATTTAATGATTAAAATAAAATTAAAAAAACTTAATTAAAAAATGCAATATTGTTTATGAATATATATTCTTTAAGTTTTTATATATGCAAGAATTCAGTTTCCAGTTCGCCCAGTGTTTAGAGAACTATAAACAAATCACAAGACCAATCGCATCAAAAAGTTGGCATTTGGCTCCTAATAAAGGAACATTTACGCATGGCCAGTTGTATGTTGCATTCTCAAGAGTAAGAAACCCGAATGATTTATTCTTCGCTGTTAAAATGGAAAAATAAAAAAAAACGAAATTTTCTGAGAAAAAATATTGTTTACCATGAAGTCTGATAAAATTAAATTAAATTAAAGAAATAGGGTTTTTGTCTAAGTATTTTTCCAAACAAATCAGCTTATTCAAATTTCCTCGATTGGTTTGCGAAATTGAATGAAACGTAGAGCACGTAAATCGCGATAAAAATGTTAGCGATAACCTCAACAATACTAAATACTTTGAGGATTTAAGAAAATTCAAGTAAAATAAAAGAACTATTCTGCCTCATCAACTTAAAGAACTAATCAGAATTATTTTTTTTAAATTTTCAGTTAAGAATTTAATTTTTTTGACGAAATAAAATCAATATATCCGAATTAACTGTACACAACGAAGAAAACACATATATTATCATTTGCATCAATAGCTAATATATGTGTTTTCACAAGCGGTCTTTCTTATGAAATATATAAATTCTTTAAGGCCATATAAAGTTGAAACGCCGATTCTCGTACGATCACCGAAGTTAAGATTTGTAGGCACCTAGATTGATGAACGCATGAGAATACCAGGTTCTGTACGCTTGGAAATGGGAATGATTTAATTCACAGACACATGCAGAGAATGTTAATCGCAGGACCGATCTCCACTTCCAGTCGGGTTCGTTTTATTCACTTAAAATACCCCTGGGAAAGGTTATGGATACACTATCCCTCCTCCAACTTATGGGTTAATAAGTAAGACATGTATCACTAAATATTTACTACCGCCACACTACAAAAAAAAATTCTTAAAATCTCCCAAAAATATTTTCTGTTTAAATAACTTGTAATTGGTAGATAAGCCATAGAATATATATATATATATATATATATATATATATATATATATATATATATATATATATATATATATATATATGAAGATATATATATATATATATATATATATATATATATATATATATATAAAGATATATATATATATATATATATATATATATATATATATATATATATCATGTCATCCCATAAGTTCTGTCAAATTCTTTTGGCTTTGATTCGAAGAACTCACAAATGTCAGTTTTAACCTCTTCCTGTGTAACAAAAGCTGTTTCTTCCAAATGATTCTGTAAGCTACGAAACAAATGGTAGTCTGAAGGAGCAAGGTCGGAAGAATAAGGTGGCTGAGGAATTTTCTCCCAACCAAGTTCTTCGATCTTTTGTGACGTAATTCTTGCTGTGTGTGGTCGCGCATTCTCCTGATGAAACATCACCCGTCTTCGATTCACTAGAGCAGGTCTTTTTTTCCTCAAAGCTTGGTTCAAACGTTCTAATTGCTGACAGTATATTTGAGCATTAATTGTTGCATTAGGTGGTAAGAATTCAAAGTGGATTATTCCTTGGCAATCCCACCAGATTGAAAGAAGAACATTTTGCCCATGACGTTCCCTTCTCGGCTGTGGCTGGGGTCCTTCCCCTTTACCAAGTCACTGTTTACGGCGCTTAAAATTTCGATAAAAGATCCATTTTTAGTCGCCAGTCACAAGTCTGTACAAAAAAGATGAAACAAGTTGGCGAGAATGGAGAGAAGAGCAGATGTCAACTCGGGATTTGAGGTTGTTTTCAGACAATTCATGAGGCACCCATTTTCCAAGTTTAGGAACTTTTTCAGGCTGTTGAAGATGACGATGAACAGTTGTATGGTTTGAACTGAGAACCACTGCCAATTCCTCAAATGATAAAGCAGGATTTTCTTCAAGGGCTGCTTCAAGAAGCTTTTCATCAAATTCAACTGGACGTCCGGTTCGATCTTCATCTTCAAGGGTGAAATCCCCACCTCTGAATTTTGCAAACCATATTCTGCAAGTTCTTTCATTCACACATTCCTCTCCATAAACTGAGTGAATGTTTCTAGCCGCTTCGGCTGATGAGTTTCCTTTCTTGAACTCATAAAGCATTATGTGCCTCAAATGATTCTTGGGTACTTCCATGTTAGCAGGGTTTTAATCAAACAAAATTTAATTTTATTGTTCTTTGAAATAACATTTTATCAGTTTAAATGCATCTAAACATAGAAATAATGTTCAGCTCCATTAGACATTATAGAATACTCTTTAAATTTCGTTCATTTTAATCAAAAGTTAAAATTTGGACAGAACTTATGGGATGACCTAATATATACTAAAGGTAATAAATCTTTTGGTATATAATCCAAGTATATCCTAGTAATATAAAAATATTAAAACTGATCCACAAAAAGATTTCAATGTATTATAACAGAGCAAATAGTACATAATAAAATCCCAAATTACCTCATATGAGGAACAGAAGACTGACAAAGTTTTCGACTGTTGAAATAGGCCTATTTCCCATATGAGGCAATTTTAGATTAAAAAAAAAAATATCTTCTTAATGTACATTCGACATGCATTTAGCGATTTATATAATTAAAAAAAATGTGTTTCGAAAGAACACACATTGTAGAGAGCAAGTTTACATTTATATTTTTGTTTTCCTCTCTTATTCTCACTCTTTTCTCTGTCTGTGCGTCAGAGAATGTGTGGTTCCAAACTGAGTTCACTCTTCAAACATGCCAAGTCTTAATTGTCAGATATCAATATGTTTTTTTGACAAATGAGGTGAAGCAATTGATGATTTTATTTTTGCTTCATCAAAACCGTATTTGAATTAATTAAAGCCATCGATTCTGTGTGTAAACGTATATGTCTGAGGAATCAATACGCAATTATTAGCCGTACGCCCGCCATTGAAACGTTCTGCTTGTGATGTCACTTAACGAAGCAAGATTGAGTTACGTTAATTGCGTTACCTCGGACTACTGGTTCGCATATCGAAATTAAGATTTGACGTAGGAAATATAATGTTCGACTGTCGGCGCCCAATACCGGCTACATTTACAATATAATCAAATCATGTCACATTAAATTTTCTCCATTCTTATTAATCTTGATTTATTTACTATCTGGGTGATAGACATTCAAGACCGTATCAACGATCGGTAATGACTAAGCGGAGGTTAAAAGTTCCATTTATTATTATTATTATTATTATTATTATTATTTTGTATCGTATATTTCCTGCTTTGTATCCTGTAGAGCCGGGTCCAAACTATGATTCTTAGGCCCTATACGAGAATTGTCAGTTAATTGATAGCACGTTTCTTAGAATATTGGATGCTCCTATTAGGGTAATCTTCTGGGCAATTTGTATGATGATGTTACCTGGGACACTGTTAGTAAAATTGTCCATTCCTTTTCTCACGAGGCCAACAGCTCCGATTACTATTCGTAAAGTCTCAATCTTCACTCACCACATTCTCTTTATTATTATTATTATTATTATTATTATTATTATTATTATTATTATTATTATTATTATTATTATTTCTATCATTATTATTATTATTAATTTTATTTTATTTCCCTTGATGTCTGGTGTATACATATTCCTAATGTCAGAAATGGTGACATTTTCCACTGACCAATTATAAAAAAACACACGCATATTTTATATAGATAAAGCCCTTTTTAGGTGTGTGCTGTACTCGTGAGAACACTTTTTTTTACTTCTTCAATGCGTCTACTGGAATATTTTCCAACAAATCCGAGGGGTCCAACTACAACAGGGATTGTTGATATTCCCCTGTGCCACATTTTCGATATTTTGATTTGAAGATTCTTGTATTTTGATAGCTTTTTGAAGATCGTCAAAGATACATTGCAGTTTGCAGGGACTGTTATATCAGTAAGGAGGAAATATTTTTGTTTCCTGTCTCTAATAACAATGTCTAGAAGGTTAGATTTGATTGTTCTGTCTCTGTGTATTGTGCACTCCCATTAAATTGTTACATGTCCTATCTCCTCCGTAACCGGGTCAGGGTGGTGTTCGTACCAACTTCTTTCAGTTTCCTTTCCGTAGAAGTTGCAGATTTTCCAGTGCAGATATTGGCCCACTCTGTAATGCTGGGTTTTATATTCAGTGGGCGCCAAATACCGTGCAACCTGATACAAGATAGTCAATTGTTTCTGGATATTTATCACGGAATCTGCATTTTGGGCTAACGCAATATTTTACTATGTGTGCTTGATATTTTCTAGTTAACAAGCATTGTCCTGTGCAACAAGAATAAACCTTCGATTTCAGCTTTTAACCCTGCACTACGTAGCCATCAATGGCTACGGGGATTGTGTATATCAGCTTGTTTGGGACGGGCAGAAGAGTATTGACCGTGAAGCCGTTTATCTTGCTATCGGTTCTGTATCTGGTCGGTTGCATTTACTTTTGATTTCTTTTTTGGTGTATCGTGCTTTACTTGTATTTCTGTATCCATTTGAAACTCCATTTTGAACTTCTTGACTTCCTTTTATACGGATTAATGACGCTTACTACTTTCATATTCTTTGACACATATGATCATCCAGTCTTCTGTAGTTTTCAGATATCTTTCAAGGCCAATTGTTGTAGACTTGTAGGACAGTTCTAGTTGAAATAATCCTCTACCTGGCTACATACAGACGATCAACATCAGAATTTGGATGATGCATGCGGTAGCAAGTGAAAAGCCTTTTCATTTTGGCGTCCATTCGCTTAATGTCTGCTATGGTCCAGTTCAGGATGTTATAGCTGTATTACACCGCACGGACACCTAAGGTGTTTATGGCTGATATTCTGTCTTTTGATTGCAGCTCGGTATTCAGTACCAGACGCACACACCTCTAGTAATCCATTCTTACGTTTCCCTTCATTTTGTTATGCTGTATAGCATCTCCTTCGCTAATTGCTAGGTACTTATAGGCTTCATCTTTTTCCAGTTCCGTAATCTTTATGACAAAGTTTAAATCTATTGAGGGTGTTTCTGTAAATCCCCTTTTCTTAAATGCTACTCTTACATATCTATCTAATCGGAAGTCCATACCTATATCATCTCTAAAACATTTTACAATATTGAGGACAGTCGTGGCAAAGAGGTTGAGATCATCCATGTAGAGTAGGTTATTGAATACTTTTTTGTTTAGTTTGTAACCATAGCTACTGTTGTTTAGTTCATGCGTAAGGGGGGTTAACGACAAACAAATCAGAACAGGTGACAGGGAGTCTCCTTGAATGTTTCCACGAAGGATATTCAGACGGTTGGAGATGGCAGTGCCTCTGGTGTGATTTAGGTATAGTGTGGTGTTGCACATTCCCATGCTCTACTAAAGGAAATTTACTGCCACAGGAGAAACTTTATTATTATTATTATTATTATTATTATTATTATTATTATTATTATTATTATTATTCAAGAGTGAGAAAACTTCGCATAAAATATGTGACGCTGGGGGACAAATATAGGAAGACTCATATAAACTTGAAGAGTTTAAACATGCAGGGAAATGAATGGAAATATAACACGTTATTCCTTTTATCGATAGACTGAATGAGAATGAACGAAATACAGCAAACAATTGTTAAAATTTAAATTTTAAATGATTTGGCCTTAATTATATCTAGATATCTAACCTAGCCGATTACTTTCTGCTTTCGACAGCATTTGTTTTGTTTTTTTATCACTATTGACTTAAAAAAAATATAAAGCATTGTAATAGAAGATTTTAGGAAAGGAGATATGTTGTGACACCATTTCTGTTAAGCGTATACTATGTACATGCACGTCAGCCAAATGTACGCGCTATCAGGAAAGGTCTTTAGCAAAAGCAGTGGATAATATTGCAGTTGGGGCCCAGTTCGAAATATATCCGTGCAGATAAAACAGACTGCACAGAAAGTCTCCTATTTAGGGCATTCTACTCTATATAAACCGGACTTCCAAATTATCTTAATCCTTCGAAAAAGTCTCTCCATACTCATCTACGAAGCTCCTGTGGAAGAACAGAAATGCTCTATGTGTTAGCCCGTAGGTTACTGTCAGAAGACTTACAAGCGATGTGCTACTGAATTAATTATTTAGTGTAACCCATTTTTATACCCCAAGATTTTTTTTCAAATAAATTAATTCCAGAACCTATGAGAGCATGCTTTCTGTATCATCAAAACATTATTATTATTATTATTATTATTATTATTATTATTATTATTATTATTATTATTATTATTCCTTTGATATCTAGTGTATACTCATTTCTTCCCGTGTCCCGACCGAAGACCTAAGGTCAGAGATCATGACATTTTCACTGAACAATTAAACAAAAAACAGATTTTACATAAAGCCCTTCGTAAGGTATGGTCTGTACTCGTGAGAACAATTTTTTGTCGTATTTTAAAGCATAGGATTCCAAGAATCCCTTCAATGATTCTATTGGAATACGTTCCAATCAATCCGTGGGATCCAACTACCACAGGAATTGTTGATGTTCTCATCTGCCACCTTTTTGACATTTCGCTTTCAAGGTCGTTGTATTTTGATAGTTTTTGAAGATGTTCAAAGCTACATTGCAGTCTTCAGGGATTGTCATAACAATAAGGAGGCAGTTTTTCTGTTTGCAATCTCAAATCACGATGTCTGAGCGATTAGCTCTGATTTTTCTCTCTGTGTGTATTTGGAAGTCCCATAAAATTGATACAGATCCTATCTCCGTAACTGGGTCTGTGTGCTGTTCATACCAATTTCTTGCATTTTCCTTTCCATAAAAGTTGCAGATTTTGCTGTGCAGATTTTGGCCAACTCTGTAATACGCGGTTTTATATTCAGTGGGTGCTAATACTGTGCACCCTGATACAAGATGATCACTTTTTTCTGGATATTTATAACAGAATCTGCATTTTGGCCTAACACAATTCTTCAGTATGTGTGCTTGATAATTTCTATTCAGCAAGCATTGATCATATACAGCCAGAATTAAACCTTCGGTTCTAGATTTAACCCTGCACTACGTAGCCAGTGATGGGTACGGGGTTTGTGTAGTTTGGGACGGGCAGAGTATTGACCGTGAAGCGGTTTATCTTGATATCGTTTCTGTATCTGGTCGGTTGGATTTGCTTTCTTTTTCTTTTCTTTATTTTATTATTATGATTTCTTTTCGTTTCTGTTGTATACTCATTTCCTTCCTGGTCCCAAAGAGACGAAAGTTCCGAAACAAAATCATGGCATTTTACACTGAACATGTTTGTAAAAAGAATAAAATAAAATAAAATAAAAATAAAAGATTTGTGTAGAAAGACTGACTATACTTTCACTACACTTATGATTGAAACATGAACTCATCCATCCATTATGGTTTTAACGTCTGCTCATGGAACAGGAGCAAAAATTGAATCGCAAGAAGTGGTGCTGTTTTGTATTCACAAGCTATGTTCTCATCTGATTGAAACATTCTTTACTCAATATTTCCTTCCAGTGTTTGCCTTAAATTCTTTCTAGCTTTTGTAATGCCAATTTTTAGGAGTGTCTTTGCACATAAAAAATACAACAATATTAACGCCTTCGAACAATACGGTATTTATTTGTATAAATTATACAAAATGTGGCACAAGGTCAAGAGAAGTAATGGTGAAAAGGGACGGTTTCATCTATCTTAACTTTAAAATTAGCCAGCCCTAAACACTGACCTAAACAGACAGCAGTATTCCTTACACCAAAACAACGCATTCTTACTTACCTTTCTTACTTCATCCACCATAACACCTCAGTGTCTCTCTGAAAATCTTAACTAGACTCCATATTTACAATTTATTGTCTGTGTGGAAGGGAATAAAACAACACATTTAAAATTGTGCCCCAATGATTATTTACAAAGATGTACAAAACTATTTTCAAGAAACTAAACAAAATAATGTTAGTAATAAAAAAAAAAAACACAGTTCCTAAGTTAATCTAAAGAGAGAAAAATAAGGACAAAACATGAAAACCTAAACTAACCTAAACCTGGGCTGGATTAACCTATGTTTAACACAGAGAGAACAATATCATGATACCTAATCGGCAAAAAAAGTGCTACTCCAAGTTAGCACACTTCACTCGACGCAAACGCTCAATATTCACCCGCCACTTACCAAATTCTGATGAAGGGAGCCCCCAGCTTTTCCCACCTAATCTTGACTTTAAGCTGATGCTTAAAGTACAAGATCAGTTGAGAAGAAGTGACTTTCTCGTCTCCATAGAATCCCTATTGTCTCGTCGTCCAAATCACGACTCGCATAACACCTAGCATGCACAAGTAACGCCATTGCTACAAACAGAACTGGCCTCAAGGACAAAGAACATTTCACGCACCATACGAAACATGAGGACTTGAACAAACTTGCACAACAACCCTGCAATGAAAGAAAATACTCGGTCAGACGCCGCTAATTCTCATATATATATATTTTTCCTTTATCCACCAAGTGAACTAATTATTTTTAGATGAGGTCGACTGTGCTTGCTCTCTGGCGATCCGTGTTCCCACCCAAAAATCAGCAACGGTACTTTATTCCTATATGACACTAACAAACATCTATGAGTGTTATATGAACTTTATAACAGAGGTGACAATATTCGATAATCTCGTTCGAAAACAATTCTGACGTTGTAAGGATTTTTAACCTCATGTCAATCAAGGATTAGTAATGAACTCGAAATATGGAGAAATAGAAATCATGGCAAGAGTTGCTGCAAAAGCAATGAAAAATATTGGAACGCCAGACAAGGTTGTTTAAAGCAATATTGCCTAAATGAGATGAAACTAGTATTACTGTATCATTCGCGCCTGATACAGTCGTAAACTCTAATGGCAAATATTTATATAAACCTGAAGAAGGTGTTACGTTTTTATCAAATTACAGAAGTTACGAAGACATTTTCGAAAAAAGATTACCAGGGCTGGCCTGATGAAAAAGGGGAATTCATACTTTAAAGGGAATTGTGTCCATCAGAGTAAGAAAAATACTGTAATTACATTTTACCTGCAAAATCGGGAAATATTACTTTTGATGAAAATTTAAGGTTGTCTAAAATTTGCAGTGTATTTCATACACTTTGGGAATGCTTAAATATCAAAAGGAAAGTTTATGAATATTGTGTTGCTTATGTTTGTATTGTCAATCGCGAATGCAAAAAATTTAAACTGAACGAAATATCTCCACATATGCATAACTGTTTACTTTATGTGCAAGGGTTAACTTCGTACTTGCATGCTAACAAAACTAAAATTAAACTTAGAGTGGCAGAAGCATGCTAAATAATTCTAAATATAAGACGCGATACTGCAAAAATTGAAGAAAAGGATATTGAAAAAGTGCAGACAATGCGACCAAAGATAAGAAAAGAAGACAGAAATAAGTATGACTGCATCAAACCTGTTTTAAGTTTAGGGAGGACTTCGTTTTAAAGCGGATTACTCGTTCAAAAATATAACGTGTTTTCAATGTAGAAAACTGCGCCATAGACAAAATCATTTCAAATCCAAGCAAAGGAAATAAATAAATAAATAAAAATAAGACAGTTTAAAATAGTAAAAATTGTAAAGACAAATCCTAATCAGACTGTATCGGAGAACAGAAAATTTGTGAAATTTTAATATGAATAAGTTTGAAGTAAAACTTCAGTTGGACACAGGCAGCGACATTACTATAAAGTAAATCGGAAAATACGAAAAATCTTGTTAAAATATTGGTGAACCTACATTAACGTAAACAAAATGTTGCATGGAGCGCCTGAGGGGAAATGTTTTCGAGGCAACATTCCATGTACTGTATGCTGTTAAAACTTTAAAAACTAAGACATTCATAATACAAAAAAAAAATAATTCGTTGAACTTATTGGCCGCGGACTGGTATGGAAATGATTGATTTGAGGTGTTTGCCAATAAATTCCTTCAGTTTACCCGTAAATCCCAGAAAGTAATGGATATTATGCTAGCCGGTGTAGATTTTGCTATTTCATATTTGGACGACGTAACCAAAAAAGCGAAACCAGACGGCAACATACAAAAAATACAACAACTATTTCAGAGAATAACAGTTTACTGGTTCAATCTCAGTGAGGAGAAATGACAATATTTCATTAGCATTATAAAATACTTAGGAAAAATAACTGATGCACATTGAGGTAGCCCAGGCACATCCAGGACGGGACTTATACAAATATGCCTATCCCGACAAACTTTGCTACCTTAGAACCAATTCTAGGAGGCCTCGCAAGATATTACAAGCTTTATATCTCACCCACAAATGTTAAGTGAAAACAAGTATATTTTTGTAACAGAAGATGCAAAAATGAGGTGCTATGCAATCAGAAAAATGTAATTTTGATCTCTGCATGGAGAGAAATCTGCGCAAGTTATGAATTGTATCAATGAGTATAGGGGTGGCAGCAATTTGCTCCACGCATTTGATAACTCCTTTTGATTATAACTTCTAAATATAAATAACAACAGTTAATGATTTTGTCTTCTACAGGCCTCTATATTGAGGTCTGTATATTTACTTCTTTTTCCTAATGTTTTTGAAGATGTGTTTCTGTCGACTAAGGCTGCAACATCTCGCAGAAGACAAGTGTTTTAGGATGATTCATCTATGATTATATTTCGCCAATTAGCTTGGATTTCCCTTTAAGTGATAGCGTTAAATTTCCGAAGGATATTAAACATAATATTTGTGGAAATTGAAGGGTCATTTTTTCCACAAATTCCCATAGCGAGAGAGGTTGAGTGTCCAATATATTGGCCAACATATATATATATATATGTATATATATATATATATGTATATATATATATATGTGTATATATATATATATATATATATATATATATATATATATATATATATATATATATATATATATATATATTAAAGACATTTATATTATGTTTAACGTTCTTTTTATAGATACATGTATTTAAGCAAATGCTCTGTTTTATAATAAACAGTATTAAATAACATTTACCGGCCTGAATGTCCGAGAAATTTTCATAGAAGATTTTCGCTCTCCGACAGGAATCGAATCTGTATCCTATACGGAACCATCATTTCGCGTGATGTGCCTTAACCTTTCGGCCACAGAGCAGCGTCTGGTTAGCAAGGTCGATTTTACTATCTTTAAACTTAAATCTTCCATGAATCTCTTCTATTCATATCTGCTCTAGCGTATCAAATGTAAACAAATGACGTCATATATTTTTTTTAGAATTGGACATAGCCCGACAATTTATTTAATTTAATTTAAATAAATTGTCGGGCTATGTCCAATTCTAAAATATATATATATATATATATATATATATATATATATATATATATATATATATATATATATATATATATATATATATATATATATATATATTGTTGAGCAGCCCATTCATATCGTAAGTATTCTCTTGACGACAGTATGCTACAACTCGACAATTGTCCCAGAATGTCCTCCATATATGCGCCAGGATTTCCTGCTCTTAAGTTTCAGGAAATTACAGTGATAGTTCCTGGTTAAAAGGCACTGATATTTAGCAGCAGCAATGAATCCTCTTGTTTTTTTGTTTGAGACCAGAGACAGCCAGTCACTGGTGTGTAAGAGTTTGATCTATATCAGCAGGTATTATTATTATTGGTAGTATTATTTCAGTATTTAAATTTCCACGTATCATATCCTCGTTGAGGATTGACTTAGAGACACATCCATCATATCTCTAACCCCGTTCTCAGCATCCATTAACACGTCAACAACTGCAGTGTGTTTACAGTCTCAAACCTGCTTCTGTTTTTCTCAGCTTTATTCCAGAATTTTTAACAGTATATATTCTCTTCGTTTATGAAGATGTAATATTGATTTTCGTTGGGTTTAAAGAGTGAAGACAACAGCAGAGTAATCAGGACGGCAGTAATGCTTGATATTGCATTTAAACTTTTGTAGATAAAAGCTGGCCGGATATCATGGAGCCGGGAGAGAGTTCCACAACCGAGAATTTTCGAAAAAACTTTCCGTATATACTATATGAACATTTACTTCATCTTATTTACAAACAGGAGAACGGGCACTGTTCTGCAAGAAAATAGGTGAATACTAACCGTCCATCGATATAATGTACTGATTGAATTCGTCTTTCAAAGAACCCAGTGATTTATTGTAGCCGTGTGTTAGAACCACTTTATTCCGGTTCTAATAATTCACAATAGTAACAGCTACTTAATATATTTACACGAGCAGGCGAGTTGTCTTCACTGAAGAATTCGTTTTTTTTCTTTTTTCTATTCAGCTTAAATACAGAAATAACCATAAAAAGGAATGCAAAATGCCGACCATTTCGGATTATACTATTTTCCTGTAACCCAGTAGTGCCTTTGGAAATTAAAATTTTACATGAATCAACATATATCTATATCAACTGTGTACGTTTGACTGTGTGCATGTATATCTTTATTCCACGGCATGCCTAAAAATATTTTTATATAATTCAAAAAGCTTTTAAAATTAATTCTATTTGTTACTGTATAATTTCCTAAACATTGCAATATCAGTTAAATTTCATACGTGCTGAACGATTGGGAGATCGTGTCTCTTTCGATTCATGACTGACTAGGCAACAGGGTTTCTCAGCGTAGGTTACCATTTCTTTCTGTGGTAGACTGGTTGGCAACCAAGGCTATAGAATCCAGTCTGTCCTGTTATTCAACCTCTAGCCGATTGATGGGAGAAGAGAAGGACATCTTTCCCAATGGTATTTTTTGCATAAGTGAATATAACGAACTCTACTGGAATTCGAACACTGCTCTCCGATTTCACATTCTGAGCCGGAAACCATTTCACCACGACGAAATAAAATTGCAACGATATCTTTAAATAATCTGATTTTCGGAATTTAATATATTATTTTTGTTTTATCTTGGGAGAATGAAATTAAATAATTTATTAAAATGCAGTAAAATTGTCTCCCTGTATGTGTACGCGTGCTTGTGTGTACAATAATTAGTCATACTCATAACACAGACGTAGGTATATACATTATAAGTCCCAAACAGACAGTGTCTGCTGGACAGAGAATACGCTATTTTATAATATAGGTTAACGGATTTAAGTGGATATCACTGTTGTAACAGCTGATAAAACAAAATTAAAATGAGATAAATCCTTGAACATTTTTTACTTGAGAAATAACGAAATGTCGGAATATAAAAATGGCCATTATTACCTATAATAAGAACCGCAGTCTAGTAGAACATTCTATTAGATTAGAAAAATGGTAATACGAATAAAAATCGAAATCGATAGCGTTACTATTTTCAACTAGAATACTCTGTCGAATGATGAAGTTACTAAGGAAATTTGCTGACACTTGATCTCTATTGAAAATCACCACGTTTTACTGGGGTGGAAACTGAACGTCTACAGATAATATTGATAAATTGATAAAATAAAAGCCAATAACATATACGGTAAACGCATCGGGTGATTTCGTGGAAATTCTTCAACGTATAAAGACCCAAGGCAATTGCCTTCCAGTGTGATTATTACGTTTGGTTGACTCAGTTAACATGTTCATAGCTGCTAGGTAAAATTGGAGGCAAATAATAGTCTATCGTGAATTGCCAATAGTTTAGACACTAAACAGTTTTATATCAATAAGAAGTATTGAAACACTTACAAATAAATTTAGCTGATGTAAATCTTTAAAATATCTTTTTTCAACTTGAATATTCATATAAATGTAAATCTTCATTATCGTCAGGAATATAATTTCCAAGCTTATTTATGATCTTAGTTTGCCTTTAAATTAGGATGATTATTCCATTGTAGAAGACCGTTTCTGCTTTTGAGTTGATGAGATGTTTCTGATTTTAAAATTATTAAATTTACTGACCACTCAGCTAGTGAGATATGAAGCGAAACCCAGCAGACGACTGGATATGGCGGTTCTTGCGAAAATATCCAATTTAGTTTAATCGAATTTACTCTAAGCAAAGACGTAAAGCAGTCAAGACACAAAGAGCTTACTGGGTGTTAAACAATCAGAAAACAGAAATTATTAAGGAAATATAGAAAAGTATTCAGGAAGAGAGTAGATAACGACTGCCATTGCATTTAAATATTTGAAGATCAAAGTTGACCGGAAATCATGGAGCCGGAAGAGAGTTCCACAAACGAGAACTCTCCATATATTCTACATGAATATTTACTGCATCTTATTTTTATCAGGAGAACGAGCGTTGTCCTGCAATAAAATCAATGAATGCTTACCGTCTACCGATGCAATTGTTTTTGCTGTTTTAATTCGCTTTTCACAGAACCCAGTGACTTATTGTCACTTTGTTCAAGTTCTAACTCTTCGCAATAGAAACAGCTACTTAATATATTTGTACGGGCAGACGAGTAGTCTCCAAAGAACTTTTCGATTTGAAAATGTGTTTCTTGAGAAAGCTTTAAGGAAAATAATGACAAAGAAATGGATATTTAAAATAGAACTATACAGTGTAACCCGGATATAAGAGAGTTGTCGGGACCGGAGAAGAAGTCTCTTATAACCGGGTTTATCTTATATCCGGGTTTGATCTATTTTGTTTTATTAACACAGGCTCTAATTTGGGACCAGAGAAAATCTCTCTTATATCCGGTTTTCTCTTATATCCGGGTTACACTGTATATGTAAAACAAGAAGAACATGCATGGTTGATTGGTTGATTTTGTTTTGCAAAACATCAACCTCCATAGTTTATTTTGCACATAATCTTCTGGCTTCAACTACAGAGAATTAGGTATTGTTAGTAATTCTGCTATAAATAGGTATTGTAGGTAATTCTGTTTTATAAAAAAATGTGTTGATGGCGTTTTTACTGTATAAGATGTATTTTTATAGTAACATTGTCTATTTTTTTTTGTGAGTTCACTATTTGCCCATAGCCGGAACTTTTTTTTAAAAAGCTTTTCACCCCAAGCAAGGCTGGAAGCCACTAGCACGAAAGGGATTACAGAAGGTTTTGAGGAAAAGCAGATAGGAGTGGTAGAGGAAAGGATGTAGAGAAAGATAGTGGATCGATCAAGGCAACTCTAACAAGTCTTACTACCGTGGATCAGGGTTAATCTGGGAACAACAGCAATTAAGTGTTTCCTCGCTCCACAAAAGCTTCAGTCACCCTATCTGTCGCCTAGCTGCCGGACGTAGTTTATCGTCATACCCAGGACTAAAAACAAAGGAACAAACGTATGACCTAATTAACTAGTTTGAGGAAATGTATAGAATAACAATGATAAAGAGGAGTTTTACATTGAAGAAATTTACGAAAGCAACAACGGACATGGAGTTGTGGGGAACAATGAGGGCAGACCTCATATAAAGGAAGCGCTTTCCTTTAAGATTCTTTTCATGTAATTCTCTCAAAATAGACAATGATGTCCGGGGATTTTCGATGAAAAAAAAGTATTTATTTTATCCATGACTACACTTCGTTCAAATGCGATTATTAATCATATAGATTAATTATTACTCAGTTAAAATCTCAAATTAAAATTCAGTGATTTTTTCCCTTTCGATTAGGCGTACAGGATACTTTCTCATCTGAAACATAAGCGTAAAGACACCCCTTTAATTCAAAGGCATATATTTCCCTTGAAACTGCTATGCTCTCAGATCACTTTCAATGCTTATTTTAAGATTCAGGACAGACATGGAGGCAAATCACTTGGCCCAACACCCCAGAACTATCTTGCTGACTTCATGATGTATGTGAAAGCGCTGAAGGTTAACGCCCTAATCAGAATACAAGTTCGGTAAACAGCCAAAAGACATCTGTATTGCCAGTGTGGCTATCATAGCTTCCGACCTCTGAACACGGCAACTGTCAGATCGGCGCAAAAGCTGGCTGAAAACCGCTCAAGCGTTCACAAAGAATGCGCTGGCTTTTGATAAAGTCAATAATTTTGTATTTTCGCTTGGCAGGGTTGCAGCAACAACACAAAAAATAATAATGTTGCTCAATGTTTTCGATGTGACCAGGAATACGAATCCTTGCAGGCCGCTTGTGTTTGATATAGTTTCGAAGAATGAGAGGTTGGGAGATATTAGCTTTTAGATGATGAGAATAGCAGAGAGTTGAGAACTGCCTCACGAGAGGGATAGTACGCGTGTCACTATCGTCTTGGTTTCTCTAAAGTTGTCTGACATGGAAGAAAAATATTTACTGAAGTCTGACTAAAATCAGATGTTTTTATTCGACAGTATTCTTACAGAAACTACTAATGCAAGTTGTAAATTCTACAGAATTGTACATTCTAATACTACATAATTACCCCAATGAGGACTAATTTAATAATCATTCTGTAGAAACCATCTAAGTATAAACAGCTAAGGAATTGTTACAATAACATCAAGAGGACCGATAAATTTGCATCAAACAAATTACAGGTTTGAGGTCGATAAAAAAATAAAAAAATACAAATGAAAACTACAGACAAAAGTTAATTTTCTCCATCAAGAAATTCATTTCTGTAGTTCACTGCTACCATCAATCAGAAATATTTTTTCTCCTGATGATGGCCATGTTGGCCGAAACTAATCGAGGAATCTAAATGAAATAATAATAATAATAATAATAATAATAATAATAATAATAATAATAATAAAAATAAAAAGGAAAGTATATTAATCTACAACCCAGTGTGTCCGAAGATTTTAATTTTTCAATTTTTATATATTTTTTATTGTTCAATATATATATATATATGTATATGTATATATATACATATATATATATATATATATATATATATATATACATACATACATATATATATATATACATACATATATATATATATATATATATATATATATATATATATATATATATATATATATATATATACATATATATACATACATACATACATACATATATATATATATATATATATATATATATATATATATATATATATATATACTGGCGAAAAATCAAAAAGAAAGCTGAAAATATGTATATACATACAGGGTGTATCAATTATAATTTTACAAATTTTGAGGTTTGGTTCCTGACACTAAAAAAAGGTAAAATATCTATATAAGCCTATGTCTAAAAGGCCATCATTGTATCTCAACACAGCAACACAAAAAATGTCCAAAATATCATTGACTGGCGGACCCTTTCAAATATTCCCACACGGTCGTTTCGCTGGCCCCTATGAAACATTGATGAATTGTCTCTGCGTTATTATTGTCTGCTAAATAACCCACTTGATGTTGGGGAAACGTGCATGCAATGGAATTCCCTACCTATTCATCATTTATGGTAGATGTCAGCTAGTGCATCGAGAACGATGTGATTAAAATATTAGCAGGGGTACATCTCCTATCAGGTCTTGATGTGTGTCCGGAATAAAGTACCCGTAGACAGATCCTGTAAGAAGTTCTGGAAGATAATGTAGACCTACCAGACACTCAACTAAATTTGAGCCCACATATTAATCGTAAACTGAAGCTGGTGTTTAGCGTATATTGGACCGTGGGGATTACAATCCGCCCACAAATGTTGGTTGTGTAAATTTGGTATTCTATCATTTCCAAGTGTTTCATCATATGTAAAGAAGCATGAAGAGACAAATGATTGTATCCGGAACAATTGCCGTAAACATTTTTGCCGTAGGCAAACAGGCCTCTGGAATTTTCGTTGTATAGGATTTTTGCCGTAAGACAATTTGGCCGCATATCTTTTCCGCATATTTCAATATTTAGGTAAATATAGTGAACTTAAAACATTTAATGTTTGCAAATAATTTGTGTAAATTTCAAAAGAATTACTGAGAGATTGAAAGGTTTATTTTTCATTGGTCAGCTATCTTATATTGAAGTTGGTTGCGTATTTAAGTTGTTTGAAATTATATATATTGCTTTTGTGTGAATTTTTGGCAGACTGATATGTGGGATTTACACAAAAATTGGGTGGTGGGAAAATAAATTTCCGCTCGAATCTGTTCCCGCTGACAGCTAACGTGAAACCAGAACAACGCTTCGCTCCTGACTCCTGCCCGCCGTAAACAACAGTACTATCGCACGTTCTTTGGAAAACGGGTATGACCTTCACCACTCTCAAAGAACAAACTAACCTGAAACAAAAAAATCAGCTTCTTTTTTCCTTCCGCGGTCTCGGGAAAGACACCGAGATCTCTCAAATAATCACTAGAAAACACCCATCGTGGGAAATGAGGTAAATTTGCGGCAGACACTCACAGACTACATTGCGTCGAAGACACCTGATTTTACCACCAGCGCATTACACAACTGGAGGTACGTTGGCAAACGTTTCTGGATGCCGATGGCGACTAATTTTCTGGAGTAACTGGATCATAAATTTGGTGTATATCTCTTTTTTTTTTACTAATAAATGAAACATTTTGGTTACATTTTAAACATACACACAATATATATATATATATATATATATATATATATATATATATATATATATATATATGTGTAATTTGGCAGCAACTTTTCTTTCAAACATGTAGTGTTGAATGTTAAAGACAACATAGTCTTACATATTTTCTTTTGAATTTTCTCATATTCTCTAATGAGACTTTTTATTTGAAAATAGTTCCGAAATATGTATTTTCCATACGATGACCTAGCGCTTTCGAACATCATTGTTCATCTTCAGGGTCAATATTTTAGTCAAAAATTTTTTTATATATATATATATATATATGTAAACGACCCCATCTTTGAACATATTAATCTAACAAAGGAGGACACGTAATGTTGGATTTTTTCCCAATATATATTTTACCTTCGTGTTTTCGTCCTCTGATGGACGTTTATCAAGACAAATGTGAGGCTTTTTATTTTGCATCATGAATTTAAACCTTTTATTCCTGTTACTATTATATTTAATATTCTTGTAAAATCTATAAATCATAGACATAGTAAATTGCGTTTCTGATCGAAAAAATAATATACAATGCTAAGCCGAACGCATTAATATCGTTATAATCACAAATATTATTTTTTTCTTTTAAAACATAGTCGTACTTTTTTATACGTCTATTCCGTGATGTGGAAATGTTCATGTCAGGAAAGATAACAAAGAATAAATCCGATTAACAGTAAACACAGATAGTTTACAAAGGAAATTTTAATTTATTTCAGCATTAGAAGAACCGGCAAAGATTTACTTTCTTAAAAGATTATTATTGAAAAAATAGAATTTTATTAAAATGATAGATTTTCAACCCAGACTTCGCTATAAGTAAACATGTCACGACGAATTAGCGCATGCAGTTCAAGCGATAATATTGCTTCAGATTAGGGCGATACAGCATCAAATGTAGAAATTACCGAATTGACCCTCTGTTGCGCTAATGAGTTTTTCTCAACCATTTTAAGGCAAAACTAGGAGCAAATAAAAATATCACGACAACTTAGAAATTTTTTTAAAGTTTATACATTAGAATATTATGAATTAAAACTATAGTTTTTTTTTAAATACACACAGAAATATGAACTTAATTATTTGAATATTTCTATTCATCTATTTGTTCAGCTTATTTAGTGTGTAGCCTGTGCCTGGTGTTTTATTCAGGATTTTTCCAATGATTGTGCGATATGCAGAGACTCATTTCTTTTTCAGTTGAGTGTAATCTTTCTCACTTCTTATTTTGGATGTTGTTTAGGGGTGAGAAGCCTAATTCTCATAAATAAGAAGGAGAAAACTGATAATGACTTTTTAGCTAATGTGGGATATTACTTTTATATTGAAATCCAAAATATATCAATGGGTACCGTCAAATGTTTTATTTTGAGCCCTCGATCATTGGAAATGGTGTACAATTCTTCTTCACATAACTTAAATCCAATATTAGAAGAAACATTTACGAAGGGATTTCGAATCCTATTATACTCTTCACGGACTATATTGCGCGGTGCACTTAACAGGATCGCTCGGTGCATTAGTTTACACTTGCACGCCGGTTGGTAATCACTGCACTAAATACATCATATATAATAAATGTAAATATTGTAATGATGATTTTATATATATTTTTTATTGATTCATTAGTTTTCTACGGCTTATTTTGCAGGTTATTTAAACTCAGAAAATATTATTACTTCGTGAGAATATTTTGGGGAAAATAACAATGATTTAGTGATACAAGGCTTACTAATTAACCCTTAGCTAGGGAGAAGAATAGTTGGATTCATAGCAACCTCTATGGTATTTGCACGTAAGTTCCAAACCGGAATTGGAACTCGGCTCTCCGTTAAAAATTCCGACCCATTATCCATTGCACCATCCACACATCCGAGCTTAAAGCCACTGGCATTATCATGTGTTCATCCATCTAGGTACTAACCAGGCTGGACGTTGCTTAATTTCGTACGGGAACCGGTGTTTAAACATAATGTCACTGTTATCTTCGCTCTAAATTCCAACGGAGATGTCTTGTAATATTTGTAAGTAAACAGCAACTATTTAAGTGCTATTTTCATAATATTATCGATTCATTAATGATGAATATAAATCCTTACGATCATATAGAAATGGAACAGTTTCGAGAATAGGATTGAAATGCTATAGCTAATGTCAACAAAATTAACCTCGCTTCGCATCTTTTACATTAGCGCAAGAATTTAACAGAGAAAACGTTAAGACTTCCTCTAGCATAACACACAATTCACAGCATATATGTATGTATGCTATACACACACACACACACACACACATATATATATATATAAAACTATATGTATATATTTCTATATATATATTATATATATATAATATATATATCTATCTATCTCTATATCTACACTTATCTATCTATCTATCTATCTACATCTAATTCTCTATCGCTATATCTACATCTATCTCTCTATCGCTATATCTACATCTATCTATCGCTATATCTACATCTATCTATCTATATATGTATCTATCTCTATATCTACATCTATCCATCTATCGCTATATCTACATCCATCTATCTATCGCTATATCTACATCAATCAATCAATCTATCTATATATATATATATATATATATATATATATATATATATATATATATATATATATATATATTACATGCATGTATGTATGTATTCTCGATGTCTCTATGACTTCACCGACATTACACAACAGTATGGATACTAATTTGTACGTTCGCTCAGTCTGCGAAGGGCTATCGACTTCTGCTGATGTTGAAGATGTCAAAGACCAGCTGGATATAACAGCTTTCAAACATCGATGTTTGAAAATAGCTTTGAGAGAGGGACCACTATGGGTCTTGGAGAGACCACATTACTTTGCAGCAATCACGAATAACGTAATATAGAAAATGAGAGAAGCTACATTAGTTTAGATCTTTCAACAACGGAAACAATTAAAATGGATATCACATGTAACTTGAAGAGAAAGTTATTACATAATCAAGAGCCCTGCGTTCCACGCAACTTCAGGTAAATTTAAGAAAGAAACCCCACATCAATACTATTCTAAAGAGCGATATCAGCTACTGCACTTGTAAAACCTATTTAACTGGAAAATTGTTTTAAGAGACAGATTTTATAAATATCACACGAAAGCAGTACTGGCTGCTCGGTCAATGAATGACGAAGGAAACAGTTGCTATTACCATTAACACTCTGGAAATTGTTTATTTCGAAAGAAGTAAAAAATATAGCATAACATTACATTATATATGTAATTATCATATTGATTGCACGGCAATAACTTTTAAATACTTATATGTTGAGTCTTGACTCATTGTTGAATCTCGACTAATGCATGGAATAATAATGCAACACAAAATGTACTTAGAACAAGAATGTATTATAACAAGAAAATGTACACAATATTTACATCTAGTACTTCTGTATATTTCTGGGAAGACGTTCCTGGAGAATGTGTTGACTAAGTCGCAGTCGGGCAGAGTCTCTAGCTGGATCTCTGTATATCGCTCCTCTGTCTTCCGGTACCAACCATTATTTATATAGTCGGTAGTCACCTATGCAGATTAGGTGGATCCTACCACAACATTATAGGTACTGTGGAAATCTATTTGAATACCGTAACGAATTCATCAAATCAGCCATCAATTTGTATTTCTTTCTTAATTAGTAAATGTCACTTTTTTTATGACGCAAGCTCTTGACAAATTTCTCATCTGCAAACAGATTTGTCTTCTTGGAAATGATAAAGGAATAGTTCACCGCTGTCTTTTCTACAATGTTTAAAATTTTGTGCAATCATTCGCCTAATTCTGAGAGAATTGGAGATCATACCGGGATTCAGCATTGGCGGCCACAATCCTACCAGCATAAGATACGCAAACGACACAGTACTGATAGCAGACACGAAAAATAGCTACAAAACCTCCCACAGTAGGTATCGAGAGAGGGCGAGAAGAAGGGACTAACCATAAACTACAAGACAGAGTGCATGGTCATCAGTAAAAAGATGAGCCCTAAATGCGACTTGCAGGTCGGCGACACTAATGTAAGGATGTGCGGAAGTTTAAATATCTGAGATTTGATGTAGGATGTTAGATGACTACGCTGAGATCCGAAAACGGATTGGGATGACCAAGGATGCATTCCAAAAGCTGGGTAGAGTACTGCGAGACAGGACGATTTCTTTTGGTGACAAGGAAAAGAGTTCTGAGCTGTTACGTGATATCTTTCCTCCTATACGCCATCAAATGTTGGATGGTCTCCTCAAAGATGAAGAAGAGACTCGAGGCAGCGGAGATGTGGTTCTACAGAAGGATGGTAAGGATATCATGGAGCGAGCGTGTGAGCAACGATGAGGTATTGGGGAGGATGGAAACAAGGAGAAAGCTTATACTTGACATCAGGAAGAGGCAGTTGAAATATCTGGGACACGTAATGAGAAAGGAGGGCCTGGAGAATCTGATACTCACATGTCGAATAGAGGGTAAAATAAACAAGGGAAAGCAACGTATGACATACCTGGAGGGCTTATGCAAGTGGATGGTAGAACGTGGTCTCCGGGAGTTGGCAGAGGCACGAAACCTATTGAGAGCCACAATGAATTGAGGGTGGTGGAGAGCCGTGATCGCCTATGTCCTGAAAGCGCACGGCACATAAAAAGAACGTGTGACTACAGCCCTATGCTAGTGAGCGGAGTCAACCTTATTATATACCAAATAGCTCTGTGGAGAATGATGGGTTAACGCATTTCCCAAGGGTATTAGTGAGAAAGTGAACGCAATAGATTATGTTGGAATTTGATTTCAACTCCTGATTTCCGTTTCTCCGCCGATAACTTTTATGCTACACCCACTAGGTTTGCTTCAATTTACAGATATTAAACTCATACGTTTAGCATTATTAAAAAATGAATAATTAGAATAATCCTCGTTTATCACAATAACAAAAAAACAAAAAACAAAAAAAACAAACGAAATTGTTATCTCTGTGGAATGTTTGGGGTATATTTACATTAAAATCTCACAATAAGTAACGATAATAAACTCTAAAGCGAAATGAAATAACGAAACATCACGTTTTATAACTTCCATGTAGATAATATGAAAATGATTAGAAATGTCGCTTGATGGCAGACGAGAACAGCCATGTACATCGGAGTTAAAATTAGTTTAATGAATACATCAGTCGTATATATTGTGATATTCACAAGGGACTTTGTGCTTAGACAAGTGAGAAACTTACATCAGTGGATCGGTGAAGCATGGAAATTAATGACTGTTCACAAGACACATGAGATTATATCAACTTACAATATAAAAAAAGAAAAAGTAAGGCAAAGGGAACTCATTGGTACCAAAGACTGCGTTTAGTTGGCAACTGTAGATAAATTAATGTTTTATTACAGGTGATTATAATGATAGATCATCTGAAACTTGAAAAAGAGAACACATCGTCGATTAGGCAAATAAAAAATCAAAAAATCAAAATAAATCATATATTTAAATACGTGGACCTGAAAAAAGTTAAGAAAAAGGTATTCATGATCTCAAAAAGCAAAGTTACTCTTCATATTCTCTTTTATTGAATACGGTTCTTTTGTTTTCCTCTCTCCACATTAATTATTTGCTTCTTAGTGCTTTATTGCCCTGCTTGGGGTGAAATGATTAAAACAGGTTTACCCCAACTCGTCTATTCAATACATTTGAATTATTATGGGAAAATGGTCGTCTCGTTCTATTACTCATGAAATTAAAATATTCCAACATTTATTTTTACAAGACTCATATTCGAGTAGAAACGTGATTTTGTTCGGGCATCTGTGCTGGGTATGCTCAGTCCTCATTTTCCAAAATTGATAGAATTCAAGATCAGAGACGTGGTATTCTATGAGATTACTTATTTTCTTTACTCTCTAACCACTTGTACAAGTTTATCACTACTCTATCGCTATTCCTATAGCTAATGATCAGATGAGCGCCATTAAAACAGAGAAAAAACTAAATTTGAAGCTGATTCAGAATAGGTCGTCAAGGTGATAGTATTGATGATATAATCTTTTTCCTCATTAGGAAATATTCGGCATTCATTAACCGAACAGTCAGTACTGCTTTCGGTTGAATTTTAAAAAAAAATATAGGAAAATAGATTTCTTAATACCAGTAGCAGTTATCGTTCTTTCCAGTATTCATTGAGTTTTCCTTCCTAATCTTTTATTTGAAGTAGTGAGGAATATCAACATCGTCATTACGTCATTATGGGATTCGACACCGTTATCGTAGCAGGGTAATCCTAGCTATAATTTTATAAAAGGGCGGACCTGGATGAAAAATGGAGCTCATCTGATCATTAGCTATAGTAATAGCGATAGATTAGCGATAAACTTGTGATATTGAATCTATTGAGCAAGTGGTTAGAGTGTGGAGTAATAAGTAATATTCTAGAAAACCGCATTTATAATCTTGAACTCTATAAATTTTGGTAAATAAGGACTGAGCATCCCCAGTACAGATGCATAAAAAACCAGGTTTCTGGTCGAATATTACTCTTGTAAAAATAAATGATGGAATCCTTTAATTCGTTGAGTTATAGAACGAGACGACCATTTCCCCATAATATTTAAAATGTATTGTATAGACAAGTTCAACTTGAAGCCTGTGGTAAAATTGTTTTAATCATTTCACCTTAAGCAAGGCAATTAAGCCACTAAGAATCACTTTATTGCTCAGAAGGAAATAATTAATGAGAAGAGACGAAAATAAAAGAACCGTATTCAATAAAAGAGAATATGAAGAGTGTCGTTGCTTTGTAGAAGCACGAAACCAGAAGAAAGATCCATAAGTGAGAAGCCTGAGAGAAGAAACTTTTATCATAGAACTTACATTTATATTTATCAATTTCAAAAATAATGTGATGAGATCTATCTGAAAACATAATACTCAGGTTCAATCCGTGAAGTCGAATCACTAAAGATGAAACAATTACCAAGAAAACAGTTTTGGAAAGCTCATCAGAACAATCAGCACGAAAATATTTATAGAAATCGCATTAGCATAATTACCAAGAAAACAGTTATAGAAATCTCGTCAGAACAATTGCCAAGTATATAGTTAAATAAATCTCAGAACAATTATCATAAAAACAGTGTAGGGGAATTATAACTCCGAGTACATAGTTATAACTCCCTAACATTTACATATATATTACATACTCGTAAAAATGTGAAACAGCAAGACGTAGAAACAACAAAACGAGTATAATTTATTATCTGGTTGTTATGTGGTGTTGGAAACACGAAGAAAGTCATACCGAGTAAAATTGTGAGTTTGTAGTCATATGTAGACCAAATATGGATCAGAATCCGAGGGAATAATAAAATAAAGAATAAGTAAAGTAAGTAAAATAAGTAAAAATACAATCTTTCTGGTATATTTTTATAAATGTGTGTAATGAATTCCCAGATATTTTAGATGAAAAATGTAAGAAATGACTGTAGTTTTCTTAACTTGAATTTTTATTGAGTTCTAATAGATAAATGTTAATATTAGGAACAGAAAAAGGAAAAAGGAGCCGACATATTCAGTGACGCATGTATTGATGACCTATCCGTGTCGACTGCGTGTCTGATAGGCAGAATGTCACATGCTTGGGTGTGTAGATTTGAAAAGTAGAGTCGAATCTGGTTTAGAAAGAGGGAAATAATGATATTTTTAATTGTTATAATTATTTTATTATAAGTATTTTTGACACTTTAATTAATTGTTACTGATTTATTTTTATGGACACAAAACAGTGACAGTATAATTAATCTTTTATTTATGTATTTCCTAACGGACACGACAAAAGCTCATCAGAACAATTAGCCTGAATGTATTTACAGCAAGAACCTCATGCAGTGAGTGATATCGTAAATATGCACAATTAACTAATTATTATCCACTTTATTGTGCAGGTATTCCCGATCAATGAATTCATGGATCTTTTCTAAAAGTAGTGTCCCAGATATTTCTTCATTTCACATTCTCAGCCAACCAGATTTTCCGATTTCATTATGTGAGTTGATTTTCCCGAAAGTAAAACACTTCTTTTTTTTCTCTCAATGATTTCTAGAAAAAAGTTACTACTTTTGAACACTATGTACAATCCACATCAAGAAAAAAAACCTTGAAAAATAATTAATGGCATTTTCCCTCAAAACCAGAAGAAAAACAGTTCCATATATGAGAGACGTTTGATGATATATCACCCAAATTCTTCATCGGAGGTGTGGGAAACATTTTCAAAAACTGCAAAAGACTCTCTATTAACTGCACTTGCTTTAATGTTGACTGAGTTATGAAATGAGTGACGTGACACAACAATATATGCAATGAATAGAAAATACTGAACCATTTTAGTACTAAAAAATAAAATAATTTGAAAAATTACCTGTAACGAAAATGTATTCTTCCTGACACTATAAAGACTGCGCCTCTCAAGAGAGACGATAGAACGAAGTGTAACGAGTCGAGACGGAATCGAGTCGAGACAATAGTAGTTCACTCTAAACCAGACTGACAGTCATACTAACACCTTCAATTTCTTGTATTATTATTATTCTGCTTAATATATATTTGTTATTCCTACTTTTGTGTTCGTGTTGTTCTTCCTTGGTCCTAACCTTGGACCATAACAGTGGTGTGAGGATATTGGATCATAACATTAATAAATATACATAATACTAATATTATGCATATTTATATACTAATATTATATATCTTTATTAATATATACTTAATAGCTCTGTTATTTATTAATAAACACTGTTTTTCTTACACAAAAGTGTATATATATATATATTAGTATATGAACACTTACACGGACGTTTCTTTATATTTATCCATTTAGACATACATACATATATATATATATATATATATATATATATATATATATATATATATATATATATATATATATACACACACACGTGCGTCCGGGATACTCTTTATTGTTCAGTAAATTGAAAATACTATTTAATGTCAGCATAAGGTATTACAGTATCAGTATTTCTAACGTTTGGAAGAAGCATGCCTATAAAATTGAATGCATTTAGTATGCTTGAAATATTCATACCTATAATAATAGGCAGGAATATGTGCTAAGGAATGATACTATAAAAGTACACCAAGTGCAGTAAAGTAATTCTTAAAATAAAATGAAAGGACGAAATAATGAAATCCAATGCACAATTTTTCTTTTGTTAACAAGTTTATTTGTCAAAATGAATTTAGTATCATTGAGGTTTTCAGGCGAGTAATGACTACTTATATTTTATATTAATCACTTTACACGTGTAACAATATAGAGAAATCTATCGTGGGAGCTGTCTTGAATTACACTTTACCATGAATTTTCCTAGTAGAGAAAACCTGTCAAAATACATTGAATATTTGTGTTGGCATTGTGAGTCAAGGCGCGAAATCAATCCGTAGTGAGAGAAAGTGAAAACAGCGTCTCCTGAGTCATCAAAAAAGACAAAAAAATATATTTCCTCGATAATTAGCTCGCTGAATATACAGAGCGATACCCACTGAATATTCTAGCGTTAGAGATTGTTGTCGATAGCATGGTAGAGACATAGAAGAAAAATAAAACATCAAATATCAAAATGTGACGATGTAAAGCATAAAGGAAAACTAACCAAATAATAAAGATATGACACACACGAACAAAAGCACACAGACACTCAGACAAACACACACACACACACGCACGCACACGCACGCACACACACACACGCACACACGCGCACACACACGCGCACACACACACATATTTGTGCGTGTTACATGTCTTTATTACTTGTTTGTAGAATTGCGATAGGAACAGATTAATAGGTATCAGGAATTACATCTCATACACTTCCTAAAAGTAAACTGACCCACACGCACACAATCATACAGTCTGTCTGTGGATGACAAATATTATATATATATATATATATATATATATATATATATATATATATATATATATATATATATGCGCTTGTATGTGTATGTATCATTCTTTGTGTTATTTCAGAGAAAACTCGAAGAATTATTTGTAGAATTGCGTTAAGAACGGACTAATGGGTATTATGAATGTGTGTGTGTATGTGTGTGTGTGTCTGTGTGTGAGTCTGGGTTAAGGAACTGTATGTCTATGTGTAATTGCTGATACCCATTTGTCTGTTCCTATCGCAATTCTACAAATAATTCTTCCAGATTTCTCTGAATGTTTCCCATTAATCCTGTGTATTACACACTTGAAACAAATCAAGACGCATTTAAAAGTTTTGTGGTGCCATTTTCCCTTTGAATCTTCCACGTAAATAAAAAAAAGAAATGTTTCGTTCCTTTCAAGCGAGATTTCCTTTGTATTTGTCTCATTATTTTCATCTGCTTCGTATACTTCCTAGCGGAAGCTTTCATTTCCATCAAACTCCAATTCACGTACATACAAAAGGATGCTGAAAAGTTAACGGCCAGACAATTTTCTAAAAATCTGACCAATTAAGCACGTATCATCTTTTTTAATGTTTTAGCGGATTTTAAATATTCTAAACTCTTTTCTGTCGTTTTAGCGCACATTTCAATCTCCCGAATATTAAACATTTTATTTTTCTTTAATTGCAATATCGCCATGATTCTATTTTTAGGTCAACTGATAATTTATTGTCCTTAATCATTCATGTATGATCATATATAAATCTATCTTGCTTTTAATTTTAATTTTTAAACTTATTTTCTAAAGAATAACTTATGTATGTATGTAAAACTTTTAAAAAGCTCGCATTATCACAATCTATAAGCTTGTTTTTAAGCATGAATTTTGTTGAAACTTGACTAATGCATGGAATAATAATGCAAACACAAAATGTAGTTAGAATAAAATGTATTGAAACAAGAAAGTGTACACAATATTTACATATAGTCTTTTGTATATTTCTGGGAAGACCGTTCCTGGAGAATGTGTTGACTAAGTCGCAGTCGGGCAGAGTCTCTAGTTGGATCTCTGTATTCGCCTCCCTGTCTTCCGGTACCAACCATATTTATATCGTCGGTACTCCGCTATGCAAATTAGGTGGATCCTACCACAACAAATTTAAAAAGTCTAAAGAATATTTTTTGATCAATTCAGCCCAGGCAAGGCAATACAGCTACTAAAACGAAAGCGGTTACTGAGTGTTAGAGAAAATAAAAACTATTAAGGAGAGAAAAATTAAAGGAATACGAATTAAGAATATAATACATAAGTATTGACAATACATTTAAATGGTTGAAATTGACTGGGAGGCAAGAAGACCGTATATATTTTAAGTCGAAAAGTGCGAGAGAAGAATGTGTTAGCATAGAACATACTGTTACATCTAGCCATTTCAAATGTCACATGATGAATCCTTGTCTCCAATCTAGTAGCACGCTTAAATTTATAAAGCCTTGTTACCTTCGAGGAAATTATTTACAGACAAGGCACAGGGAGCTATGACATAGCGGTAGGAATTTATTATTTAATATTATGCCGCTTTACTATTTGATGCAAATTTTATTTATGTTTATCGCTCGTAATCCAATACAAGGACCAAAAAGCAGTAAATGTAGGGGAATGTTGCGTGTTCATATAGGGAGGAATCAATGGGTGCATATGAGGATATGTGTGATAGATAACGGTTGAAATGCATGATCTGATGACGCGGTCTTGTAAATTCCCACGAGTGACAAATATTTTAATATCTAAATTGTTAATCGTTATTAAATTTTTTATTTCCTGTTCTTTTATTGTCCTCTCTCCTATAGAATGTTTTATATTTATTTTCTCACAACCAATAACCTCCTTGCGTCTTAGTGCGTTTGTTGTCATATATGGGGTGAAAAGATTTGAGAAAAATCATTTTTGAAATACCAAACTATATATGACAGCAAAATTGTTCAAATCGTGTAACAACATAATCGGTCATCCCACAAAATGTTTACTATCAAAAACTACTAAATTAATTGAGATTCGCTTTTCTAGATTTTTGGATTTTCATCTTGACACCATTTTTCGTAAGAATCACTGAAAATCTCTTTGAGTTATTCAGCTAAAAAGTGAGCTGATTAAAATTGTTTTGTGTCAGACCCACTGTTTTCCCAAATGAGCAATAGTGAGATGAAAAGTATCGCTGTTGTTATCATATTGGCACTAGTGCTGAAGCTCTTCAGGCCTTCAGTAATGGTACCAACATTCATAATCTGGCATCTATCTTCAATATCCATTCAAGAACCAGTAAGAGAACAGAGAATATGTTTAATAAAAAGGGAACAGTAGCGATTAAAACTGGATCAAGAGGGTCACAACAGGAAGAGGGGTCATCATTTTAACTTAGAGCTAAAGAGATCAATCAGAAAAGATTCAACTCAATCATCAATAAGACGTGTGGAACGTGCGATAGAAGTTTCAGCTATGACAGTCTAAATATCAGTGAAAAGATTCTTCAGAATGAAACGTACCTGATACATCTGCGGCTACTTGCTACTCCAGGACAGAAAGTTAGAAGGATATATATATATATATATATATATATATATATATATATATATATATATATATGTATATATATATATATATATATATATATATATATATATATATATATATATATATATATATATATTACTTTAAAGAAAAACAGACCACGTTATGGTTCCATTATAATTTATTTCACCAGAGAATTTTATTTTTCTGTGGATCTTTAGACTCCACTTTCAAAGTTGGAATTAAAAATGAATTTAAATTCTACACTTTTGACGGGCAGTATTAAGCTTATATAAGTTGACATAGAGGGTGATGAGGAACAGTGTGAGAGACATGGTCGTGTTTAGAGAGGGAAGAGACAGTTTTCAAATTTATTTTTATTTTTATTACAATACTTAATATTGAGAAGGAGGGGGTAAGGATCAGACACTGACCAATCGCTCAAATCAAGGGAAATTTTATGGGAAAAAGAAAAGGGAATAAAATGGGAAAAAGAAAAAAGCGGGAAGTAAAAGGGATAAGATTTAAGAGATGCAAGTGGGTTTTTTTTGGAAGAAGAAGAGGGGTGGTATAGCTTTAGCAATTTAGATAAACACAGTTTTTAACGTTTGATAGTAATTAAAAATGTTTAAAAACTCCACAAAGCAATTAAATTTAATGCTTGTTAGCAATTTAAATATTTAACTTCTCTACAAATAAATTAGGTATTTAATATAAGCCAAATATTATATTAATAAACGAATATAAAAATAATTACTTACTAATAGTAATATTTTAATATTGTGAATGGCTGTTAAGGTAAAATCTTTATCGGTTAGAGTCTAATTCATGAATTTAATTTGTAGCTATTTTTAGATGGGTAATAATTCTTAATTAAAATTTGGGTTTCAAATCAAGATGAAGTAAGATTTGAAGGTAATAGTAAAAAAATACTGTTTTTTCATACACACACCACATACATATTTATGTAAATACACATACACATACATTCATATACATGTACAATTACATATATAACCACATACTCATGTATAGATATACATCGGTATACATGAATATACATATACAAATACTTACATTTACATACATCCACACGCATCCATCTTTATACACATTTAAATATTTTCTAATAGTTTACAGTTAACGTTAGATTGTGAATTAAGTGTTTAAATTTCAAAAATATATTTTTAGTTTTAATATTTTTAATATCATGAATAATGGTTAAGGAGTAACATTTTTTAATTTAAAACTAAGTGATCAATTTAATTTGAGATTACCTCACACACACACACACACACACACACACACACACACACACATATATATATATATATATATATATATATATATATATATGAACTTAATTTCAGTACTTCATGAGCTTCCGATCATTAGATATGATTAATTAATAATGAACATGTCATTTTCGTTTATGATCAGTTTCATCACGTTTCTTCTGTTAAGCTTGGATAGTAATTATATATTTCTATTGCTCGAAATAGAGTCCAATAGTGTTATAATAATTGCTGACAATTCCATTAAGATATCTTTAATCATTTCTAAGATACTACGTTTGAAAACTTAATCTAAAATTTGGATAATTTTGATTTTACACGACTTGGACAATTTAGCTGTTACATACGCTATATTATAACGCATAACATGCAAAGTGTATTTATCAATTAGAAAGACTGCCGAGTTTCATCATCGGACGCAGCGGCACATTTTATGACGGAAAATTATTACATATTTCATGACCCCTGGCTGAATATAAGGCACTTCCTATTCGTAGTGTTCACAGATTTCAACCTTACCTGTTACCAATGTATATACTGGATAATATAAAAAAAATATATAAATTTTATAATATTACATTATAATTCTGATGGACACATTGACGTGGTGTAATACTAATTTTGTATCCTCAGATCAAATGCAATTGCATAGTGAATTCGATTCGCACTGGGTGATCCACACATTCGGCCTTGTAAGCAAAGCTTTAACAATCATATTGGGGAACTTCGACGTGGTGTCATATTTAGCTAGCTTACTTCGCTAGATCAATTACGACAGAATATTGAGTTCGATCCGCAGTGAGTCCTCCATCCTTTCAGCCTTGTACCAAAGTTAATCTACACTTAGTAAATCACCATATTATAATTATGATTGCTCCGGCATTAGTTAGCGTGTGCTTTACATGCTGCCATTATCACAGATAAATAATGGACCGATCAGTTTTGATTGCGAGGAAAGCCTGAAGAAAAAATATGTCAGAAATACTGATTGATTCTAAAGATAAAATGAAGGCATACATAATAAGAAAGAAAAGGAAGTGATAAAGCTCTCGTGCGAGTATCGCTTACTTCAGGGGAAAACGTTTCACCTTTTATTCTTTTCATATGTATCAAATTATTTTTTAAATACATTCATATACTTTATAGGTATTGTAATATTTTGTTAATTCTGATAAACTCAAATATCTAATGTTGCAATATGTGAATTTCCACGAATATTTTATAGTCGAGAAACTCGCAAGGATCCTATTTAAACATTACATAAAGAATTAAAGATCACGAGAAAATTAAAATAGGAAAGCTGTGAAAACTTCACGGGTAGTGTTTGTATGATAATATTATTTTTACATAAATAAAATAATCGGCCATCTGTTAATTATGTCGTTTTACAAGGGTAATAGTAAAAACCAACAATTTAACCATTGGCTTAGCCATATAAAGACTTAATACAGACATTTCTTTCCGAGAAAGCCACAATTCTTATTTTTTACTTTATCTGAAATCATTTTTTGTGCTTAGACGAAAATTATTTTTTTAGTTTCATTTTGCTTGTTTTAGGATCTTTTGGTGTTTTGTAGTTTCCACCGTCGTGTTCTCTTTGCAAAATAACTTCCGAATAGCCCATTAATAATATTTCTACTGAAGTAAAACAAACGGCCATATATTAATTATGGTCGATGATATTTTACAAGGTTGATAGGTCGCCTCATTTACACCTTTGGCTTAACCAAGTTAAAACTTAATACGGAGACTTGCAAAATCATAGATTTCAGGCTTCAAATCTACAACACCTATATATTGAAGAATGCTTTTACAATTCTACGCAATAAATTTCATGAAGATCGAATATTATCATTTTTTTCCAGAAGTAATGATTACAGCAATTTCTCAATTCTGTCCTATTTATTCTGTCATCATTTTCGTCATTGTTAAATGCTGATATGATAATGATTTCTAAGTATAATCTTATAGAAAATGAATTCGCAGATATATCATTACACGTCGAGAAGGAAACCTTTTGAATGTTTGCAGACGACGGTTAATGACAGAAGATTTTGATATATTGTCGAAGCATTTAGTTTTCCGATATAATATTAAGACTACCAAGGAAGCGAATTCTGGTAAACAATATTATCCAGTAAGCAACGTATATATTCAAAAGTATAAAGCATCAACGTTTCCAAGAGGCCTTCGATAATTTGATGCTTAAGCAAGTAAATAATTATTTGTATACATTTACGAATGTTAGTACTTAATTTGCATATAAAATAAAATTAAAATCAACAGCTTAATATGTTTTGATTAGTGGATTAATTCTGAAGGTTCGTCTACATTATGATGGACATAATTTTACCTCGGCGTGGTGCAATGGTTGTCTCGCTAGATCAGTTACGACTGAAAAGTGAGTTCGATCCTCACTAGGTACTCCATACTTTCGGCCTCTTGCCACATCTAAGCTACGCTTAGAGATTAACCATTAACGTTTAAAAATGTTTTGCAGGAACCAATGATATTACATATGGATTGTTTTTCGTAAAATACATAAAAATATTGTCACTGCAATACTTTTATATATATATATATATATATATATATATATATATATATATATATATATATATATATATATATATATATATACACACACACACACACACACACACACACAAGGTATCCAAATAAGACTTTACCGTTTTTGGTTTAATTTCAAAAGGAATACAGCAAATTTGACATAGCGTTAGTCCTCAAAGTAATCCCCATCCATAAGCATTTGTCAACGTGCCTCAATCTGCGCAATGACATGGCAGTAAAAATCAGTGGTACTTGAACGCAAAGAACTCTGTGAGCGCCAGACGCAAGTATGTCTCATTTGCAAAATATTGTAGACGAAGGTAGTTTTCCAGGGAATGAAAGAGGTAATAATTTGTTGGCGCAGCATCCGGGGAGAATTATTGTAATATTGGTGATTGTAACATTACTAAAATTAATTTTTCTTATGATTCCTTGCGAATGTTTTTAGTTTCTTTTAATTTTTTGGGGATCTCTTGCTTTTTTTTTTTTTTTTTAGTTTCCAGTGCTGTGTTCTGATTGTAAATTTAGAACAGCGTTTTTCTCATTTGAGTTTATATCATATATCGTTATCTTTATATATCTGGAATTAAAAATATATACATTAACTAGCAGCAAGGCTCAGCGTTTCCCGGGCTTGATTAAAAAATCTTACGACTCTTACAGCAATCGCTATCACTTGACTTAATTTTTTTTTGCTCTTCCTTGTCTTTAAAGGAGTGCCCTTTGCCGTGCTGATGTTGCTGCATGCCTTACTTCTTGTCTGTTTCTTACTGCGAATTTTCTCTAAGCTCTATACTAAACATTAAATCTGTTACGAAAAAAGAACTAAAGAAAATGAACACAAAACGATCAGCTTTAAAAAAGGACTCGCAACTGGAAAAACCGAATGAAAAAAGAATGTTAACAACAAATACTTTTTCACACCCAACCCAGTTCTACGGAATCAGAATCAACGTTGAGTTAAAGCAAGCAAATGAGCCAATTGGAGTAAAGTGCCATGCAGATTTAAATTTTTCTCACTTGTGACGAATGCAGCTATAGATTTTTTTTGCATGTTAGCTTGCTAGTTAACATTCGTGTCAGTCAACTGTTGGCTCTCATGCTGGCCAGTAGAAAATGGCCGTAAACTACATGAAAACTGCCGTAGAAGAAGCAAAGAAAAACACGATTATATCCACTATCGATGGGAGCTGGAAAATGTCGGTCTTGGCTTTCCCACTAACTTGGAGCATGTGCATGTAAATTTTGTTGCAAATCCGTCGAAAATTGCGGCCGTGCATTCGTTACACACACACACACACACACACACACACACACACACACACACACACACATTCTGCCTTTTATAGATAGAGATTATGCATTATATATATAAAATAACGTAAATGAAGGAAGACTTGTATAATAAAAAATTGCAAAAACCATACAATAATTTATTGAAAATATTTCTAAGATATATTATCAGCTGAAATTCCTCTATTTTATTTTATGAATATTTCCAGTAAAATTTAGCAACTACAATTCTTTAAGAGAAATTCACTTTTCTATTCATTTCTATTCTTCGTTTCTGATGTGGGTATATGAAATTGTATCCATGTCAGAATATTGAAGAAGCTTGTATTTTGTAAATTAAAAGAAGAGACCATCATTTCTGTGTACCTTTGAAATCAAGGGCTGTTCAGCAAATGACCAAAAGGCATTTCTCGTGTAATTGGCTCGATGATAAACTGGATCGCATTTACCTCCAGAAATGGGCGGCTTAGCCTCTGGTTAACTCCCTATTCGCCACATAATCATTCTTCAGAAACCTGAACATGGCCTGTACTCCAAAAGGCACTCATTATGATACATACGCCTCGATTTCTGCCTCACAATGCAAACTGCCCTCCCATTGACAGATCGATGCAGTGGTCAATAGTTCAGGCGAAGGTTGAATACGGTTCTAGAAGTGTCCTTGGGTCAGAATAATTATAGAATGATTAGCAGTTGGCGAAATTTCGTGACCTTTTTACTAACTTGTACACCCAAGGTTTCAACGCATAGATTTGAATAATGTAATATAGGATATTTCCGTGCGAAACATTTATTTTTGCTCATTTAATTACAGGAAGGGGTGTTAGCTGCAGATAAAAGCAAAGAGAAAAAAAGAGTTTACGCATAACACTGGAGAAGAGACTTAAAGCTAATAGCTTATATTGGATTATGATTGAAAATGGAATATTCTATATATTCTCTTCTAGTCATACTTCTCCCAGTCTGTTCCTGTGTATGTATGTATGTATGTATGTATGTATGTATGTATGTATGTATGTATGTATGTATGTATCTATCTATCTATCTATCTATCTATCTATCTATCTATCTATCTCAGTCTGTGCATATCTATCACAATATGTGCATTTCTTTCTTTCTATCTATCAGTTACAGTCTATCCCTATCTATCTATCTATCTATCTATCTATCTATCTATCTATCTATCTATCTATCTATCTCAGTCTGTGCATATCTATCACAATATGTGCATTTCTTTCTTTCTATCTATCAGTTACAGTCTATCCCTATCTATCTATCTATCTATCTATCTATCTATCTATCTATCTATCTATCTATCTATCTATCTATCTATTACAGTCTATCCCTATCTATATATCTATTTATTACAGTATATCCCTATCTATCTATCTATTACAGTCTATCCCTATCTATCTATCTATCTATTTATTACAGTATATCCCTATCTATCTATCTATTACAGTCTATCCCTATCTATCTATCTATCTATCTATCTATCTATCTATCTAATCTATCTATCTATTACAGTCTATCCCTATCTATCTAACTATCTAACTATCTATCTATCTATCTATCTATCTATCTATCTATCTATCTATAACCGTCTATCCCTATCTATCTATCTATCTATCTATCTATCTATCTATCTATCTATCTATCTATCTATCTATCTATTACAGTCTATCCCTATCTATCTATCTATTACAGTTTATCCCTATCTATCTATCTATCTATCTATCTATCTATCTATCTATCTATCTATCTATCTATCTATCTATCAACAAGATGAAAATGTAATTTTCTTGCCTCATCTACTTTCCTAATTCTAAAAAGTTCCTTAAATCCGATTATTTAGTTAAGACATCTTGGTCAAGGCGAGAGCCATGCCAAACCCTCTCTGAAAGATGATTATTTTTTATTTATATTTCCGTCAGTTGGTTCATCTATCTATCTATCTATCTATCTATCTATCTATCTATCTATCTATCTATC
>OZ038475.1:61201179-61248679 GCA_964036315.1 Acanthosepion esculentum | reverse complement strand
TTGAAATTTTTGTTAATGTATATTGTGTTGTCTATTTTTCTGTATATTTTGTATGTTCTGTTGTTTAGGTTAAGTTTTACATCTAAAAGATTTACTTTTTTTCATTGGATTTTTATATCTATTGTAAATCCTAGCAATTTGAAGACTTTTTCTTGTTTATCTGTAGTACTGCCGTTGCAATTTCTTGGAATTAATAGATCGGTGTCACTGTATAGACCTATATCTATTTGTTAATAATATTTGTTAATATATTGATCATGGATATGTCTATGAGTTCGCATAAATGTACTATCAAAGCTACCTGTTCTTACATCAAAATTATTATACTTTATTTTATTTGATTTCCGGTGCTTATTCATTTATTTCCAGAGATATGAGGTCAGAAATGACATCATGATATTTTCCAGCAAGCATTTTATTAGGAAAAAGCAAACAAAAAGAACCAAACACGTAAGATTATATATTTCTTTTTGCATAGATAAAACACTTCGTAAGTTGTGGGCTGTACTTGCGAGAACATTTTTATTTCTTTCAGGCATAGGCGACTAGTAATCAATTCAATGAGTCAACTGGAATCTTTTCAATCAGTCCGAGGTCTTCAAATACAGCTGGGGCTGTTGATGTCATCATGTGCCACAATGTTTTAGATTTCGACTTCAAGGTCCTTGTATTTTGAAAGATTTTGAAAATGTTCACAGATACTTTACAGTCTGCAGGGAGTATCATGTCAATAAGAATGTAAATGTTGTTTTTGCTGTCTCTGATCACTATGTCTCGGCGATTAGCTTTGATTTTTTTTGTCTGCGTGTATTGTCCCATAAAACTGTTACAGACCTTATAAAAATAGTAATTTCTAAATATTTTTTTGAATTTAAAAGAAGCTAATGTAAATCCATAGGTAAAATGGAAAATTAAAAAAATCTAGAAAATTTATAACTTTAAATGAACCCTGTTTTCTATGCTAATGTTATGTTAATTTACCCACGCACGTATGGACTCTCCCAGCTATAAATAGAAGCAGGTACTGCCTTTAAGAGAGGGAAGTCTCCAGCAGTCAGCTTTGTCAGTCGAACCGAACGTTCCTGCTGTAACTGTCTCGTTTGTATATGTTTGTATTACTGTTTCTCTTAATATATTTGTTTCCTCTCTTTGTGTCTTTATTTCTGGTCCTAACAAGGCCACAACAGCTTACATGAAAACTTTGCAATTATCAGATTTTCGGATAAAAACTCCTTATTTAACCAAAGAAGTTAATTCTGTAAATTGATTGATTGTAAATTTTAGGTATAGTCTACCTTTTACCTTACAATATGTTTAAACTTTTAATCTTTTTCTTATAGTAATAATCAGATGAACTGCGTGCACATTATATGACTTACTATTTTATTTGAACTCACACTCCTTTGGTCCTGTCATTGGATCTAACCAACGCCTTTATCCACTGTGCCATGTGTCCGGTTAAGGCAGTGGAGAACTTAGAGAGTGGAATTAACAGGAGATAGCTGATAACTGACATCCATTAAATATGGTACGTGGAACTAGAACAGTCAACCCCAGTGTGCGAAATAAAGGGTTTCAGTTCGACATTCTAACCACCTGAAGAAGGCCGGAGCGTACACCGGCCGAAACGATGTAAGAAATATTGTGACAAAGATGAGGACAATAGTCTGAATAATGTAAATAGTGTACATAATACCTCATCTTAGAAATATAGACAGATAACTAACTTTCAATGTTTTCATATACATATTTGACGCTGATGGATATTGCCCCCAAGAACTTCAGTCTAATTATTCTGATGATTGCCTAAACGCGTTAAACTTCTAATAACTATGCAGTGTTAATATATATGTGAACCCTGGTTATAACTATAAACACAACTGAGCTACAATATTGAGTACTCTTCAGCTATAAACATTGCAGTTTTTGCAATATATACACACACATACATTTGTGTATTTTGGCAGCATTCCCTATTTTAGGCAGATTTCGGAAACATCGACTGACAATGTATTGCAGTGATGTATTATATTTAACTTTCTTGTGCTCTCATAATTCATTTCTTTTGGGGGGGACATAAATTATGTGAAAATCATTCGAATCTTCTGCATGTCCGAGCATATTCGACTATATATTTAGCCATTATCAAGGATGTTTTATTATTTTTAATTTTTAACAGAGTGTATTGAATTTTATGTATCTATCTAGAGTTATAGGAATATATAATTTTCGGTCTGGAGACGTGTTTATAGTTGATATTATTTAGTGTTGGTTTTTGTCTTTCTTATCCTTCCATTATTTTTAATGGTTTTTACATGTGGATGAGTCTATTATATTTGTATTTTCAACGAGTATGTTGCGGATGGAATTTGGTCGGTAACCGTGTGTATTTAAATGAGACCTAATTGAGCTATAGTCAGAGAGATGTAACGTGAGTCTCTTTGTTAGACATTTTCTAGTATAACCAGCATAATTATTTATGAATTTGGTTTGATCAGGAATATAGTTCCTTAAAGGAAATGTGAATTCATAAATAAAATACATACATATACACCGAGTGTAACAACCAAATAGTCCAAATCGTTTAACTGCAAAATTGTGTAATTTTAAGATTACGCTCTCAACCGCTGTAAATTAGAAAAGATTAAAGATATCTTACTGTAATACTTCGAGGTTTTTATACACTATTGGTTACTACTTTGCGCAATAAGACTGTATAATTACTCTTTTTGCGAATTGATTTCTTTGGTACTAAGTTGAAATTACGCTCTCTCTTCTTGTTGTGACCTACTTATTCAACGTTATGTTGATGGTTCTTGAATGGACTTTAAAGATGGAAGCCACAGTATAAAGGCTGGTACCGTTATTGAAGGCCTGAATAATATTTTCCTCTCGCCATTGCTCATTTGGGAAGACATTTGATCTGACACAAAACGATTTTGACTTGTTCTTTTTCTAGCTGAATAGCTCAAAGAATTTTTCAATTATTCTTACTACAAATGGTATTCTTATCTCAAAAACTGGAAAAAGAACCACAGCTTATTGTTCTTTTTTTTAGATACTATACATATTGTAGGATGGAGAGTTATGGTGTTACGTGATTTGAACAATCTTGCTGTTACAACCGGTGTGTGAGTATATATATATATATATATATATATATATATATATATATATATATATATATATATATATATATATATATATATGTGTGTGTGTGTGTGTGTGTGTGTGTGTGTATGTATGTGTGTGTGTGCGTGCGCGCCCCCGCGTGTTTGTTTCTGTGTATGCACGTGTGTTGGGGCGCATAAGTGTGTGTGTGTGTGTCTGTGTGTGTGTTCGTGTGTGTGCGATGTGTGTATATCTTTACGTTTTGCCTTTTATTTCTAAGCCTTGAACGGTAATAGTTTTGGCATCAGTGTGTGTTCGTTTTGTGACAATATTTAAGAAAACAACTCAAAGCTACAAAAAAGGGGGAAATTATTTTTTGAACGGGAACAAGAGCATGACAGTTTAGAAGTGTCAAGAAAAAAAAATAACCGCCCAATTATTCAGAAGTGGAATATTATCGAAACTCTTGAATTACGCATACACAGACGCGCACGAAGAATAAAGAATCCAGGGAGACATCAATATTATTGGAGGAAGTTATTGTGAATCAAACTGACAGAACAAGTTCACCAACTGCCAATATGTTTAAAAATAATGATCCCACTTTTCCTTTTAATTAGAATCTGCCTACTGATCAATGCAACCAGGTGTCTTTATCTAAAAAAAATAACTTAACATATATTCCAGTAATGTGTTTATTTATTACCTATTTGTAAGTTTTCTTGCAAGCGTCACTCTGCTTTGCCCATTGCTTCACGGAATAGAGAAATAAAGAGATAAATGTAAGGAAAAAAATTAAAGAAGCCAAACATCTTCAAACCTGGCAGCTGGAAGGCATAATGCTCTTGACAGGCATAATTATCAGGCGTCAATGATTAATGCGATTGTTTCAGTCATTTGCTTTTCTTCGTTGGAGACCGCCTCGTCATACGCAATAACATTTCTTTCTGGAATCTCAGAACTACATTGAGAATACTGGTGCCAAATATATTTGCTGAACGAATAAGATGTTTTAAATAAAACTGTTTCAGGCTTATTGAAAAATAATTTGAAATCGTTTAAATTTTAAAAGTATTCAGCCAAGAAAAGTAGATCTGAAAAGACATCAGTGAAATCTAATTAACCCTATATAATTAGAAAATTAAAATACTTATAATATAATGAATTGATTGTTCTACAATTTTGATACATGGCATCAGTAGCATAATGCCGTAAAGAAAATGTTCTTCATAATTTTCAACTAAAACAAGTTACCAGCAATTCTCATGGTAGAGGGCTACTCTATGATGTTTTATAAGCGTAAGAGAAACATGAATTGCAGTTTAGTAGGTCGTACAACAAGGATATTTGATAAGCGAAAACTTGAAGCAGGTAAAATCGTGGTGAACGAAAAACAGCTTGTCGTGTGTTCGTTCATAGGAAGAAGCTGTCCCAGTGGAACTTCTTTCTTAATAAAGGAATAGGAAAGGAATGAGGACGATTCACCTCCTGTTACAGGGAATGTCGGGTCTCAGCTTGAAAGTGCAAAACTGGTAGAAGTATGGAATGTATCTTTCTGGACACTTCCCAAATAAATAGCGATAGAATAGCGATAGTCTTGCGATGTTTCTTCTGCGGAATATGGTTTGTATGTTGGAAAATAATTCATCACCCTCAAGGCCGCATAGACGTTTATTAACTATATCAAAAGAGGCGCGTGAGGGTTGTTCATCTACAGCAAAGATATGTCAATAATAAATCAGTTTTCTTTTGAACTGGGTATTATAAAGAGAGAATACAGCAGGTGGAGTCAGATACTGGAGCAGTACAAGCAACCAATCATGTTTATATATTTGCAATTGAGGTCGAGGGTGAGCTTAAGTCCCAATAACCGTTCAAGACAATGAGCCTCCTTGTGAGAACACCCATTCATCATAATAGGATAGGTGAAAGGTCAGCGTGTGCTCAGTGATGGTAGAACGTTACTAAATTATGGTTATATTTATAAACTGTTTTATATCTGCGAGGACACTCGCTTTTATAATTAAGAAAAGGTAAACTTTTGCTTGTAGCTTTTTTTCTATACTGAATTGATAAATAATCACTATTAGCGTATTTTTATATATTCATTCGCAACATGTTTTAGTTTATTCTTGGTGTGTGTTTTTTATGATGTTGCTTATTTCTTCATAAAATAATGAGTCCGGAGAAGAAATTATTTTCGCACGATTAATCATGTTTGTTGTTTATAACACTTATTTTATGTGAGTGGGGACACTCGGTTTTTTTTTTATGATTAATCGCGCTTGTGTGCGGGATTAAAACGACGAAAGGAATCTCTGTTACAAGAAGCGTTTTTGAAAAACTTGAGGAACATCAAAACTGTAGGATCAAAATAAGTCAACATCAATGAATTCAAAGGTAAACACTTCGCTTATATCAGGCGTCCATTCCTGATATAAGCAATCATGACTCTCTACTACTTTCTACCAGTTTTGTGTCTTAGCATTTTTTGTCATTTCTCTGGGGCCCCCGTTCCGCCATCTATTCACACAAGCTATTCAGACAAATGGCTCGCTGTCTTCCAATATGTCCATTACCCTGAATATGCCCCGTGTGGGTTAGGTTTGCTAAGCCCAATTTAATCATTACGTGTAAAAGGAATTTCAGCTGGCTTTTCATGATTTTCACTAATGGTTTTATTTTTGTTGCCATTTTCTTTAAGTCTTTCCTGTTGATTAATCGTTCCGTGCGTAGAATTCTCAGTATTCTTATGTGGAACTACATTTCCCCTGCGTCTAGGATTTTTCTCATCCGTAAGGAAATTGAACAACATTCGCTGCCATATAAGGGGATGGATATCACATGGCAATGCAGTACATTTTTTTTATTTCTAGCAAATTTTTCTGTTTCTCAGCATAAATATAAACAAATACGAAAAAATAAAAATAATAGAAAAAATAATATAACATTTACAAATCTATTATTTTTTATCGTTTACTATCTATTTACAAAATTTATAGGAAGGACACATACTTTTAAAAGATTTTCGGGTAGACATCATGCCATAAAATTTACAAAATTTGTAGTTAGGTAGTATGCTATCAGATTTACAAAATTTGTTTGGAGGCATTATAACATCAAATTTACAAGATATTTAATAAGGTGTCATGGCATCATATTTACAAGATTTTTCTGTAGGCATTATGCCATTAGATTTACAAGATTTGTAATAAGGCATCATGTTATCAGATTTACAAAATTTGTAATTAGGCATCATGACATAAAAGTTATATAATTTGTACTCAAGCACCATATCATTAGGTTTAAAAAATTACAAATACGCATCATACCATCACATTTACACGATTTGTGGTTAGGCATCATAGCGTCAGATTTGCAGGAATTTTATTTTGTGATCATATCATCAGATCATCAGATTTACAAGATTTGTAGGTAGACATCGACCATTGATCAAGTTGCACATTTTAAATTATAGAGGCCAAGAATTGCATAAGTGATTGAATACTATTTTACATGTACATTGCGCTGGTCATAATTCACCCCACAAAATCAAAGTCTCGTTTTGAAATCCATGATCGACCACATACTGAAGCACATAGTAGGATAAGAATAATAATAAGAAGGATAATAAAAAAAGAATAAGAAGAAAACGAAGAAGAAAAGAGAAGAAAATAAAGAAGAAATTCATTATTCAATTGCGTCAACAGCTTAGGTCCTTGGGTCAAAATTAAGCAAATCCCAGTCAATAAGTTTGAAAGAAAAGTAAAGGAAATTATATTCTGTCAAAAGAACGTAGCCTTAATATATATATATATATATATATATATATATATATATATATATATATATATATATATATATATATATATATATATTGTTTATATGTCATTTCTATAGATACGAATATTAAATATTTAAGTAAATTCTCTGTTTTTCTAAATGGTATTAGCAACATTTACCGGTCTGAATGTCGGAGAAATCCCGAAGAAAATATGTGTCCTCTGACAGTAATCGAAACTCTATACTACACGGAATCGTCATATAGCTTGACCTGCCACACAATTTACCTACAGAGGAAGCGCCTGGTTACCAAGGTTAAATTACTGTTTTTAAACCATAGGCTGCCCATGATTTCTCTCGAACTGTCATATCTACTCGAAGCGTACCTTAATGTTAATAAATTGCATGACATATAATGAAATGGACTAAGTCCGAAAATTAATTTAATATACTTTCTGTTTATACGTGATTTTAGAGATACAAATATTGAAGTAAGAGCTAAATTTATGATAAACAGCATTAACAAAATTTACCGGCTTGAATGCCCAAGAAATCTCAAAGAAAATAATTGCCCTCCGACACATATGTAATAACCAGACGTTTCCTCTGTAGATAAATAGTATAGCACTGCAGAGTATATGACGGTCCCTTGTAGGATATAGGTTAGATTCCTGTGGAAGGACACATATTAGTCCATTTCATATATATATATATATATATATATATATATATATATATAGTGGGGTATGATAATTTTTTAGCCACCCTTGATTACAGTAATTTCGGCTTCTTTACAAACGTCTCTTCATTTTTTCTGACAATACCATGTTAGTATCAAGCTACTCTCATCTACGAACGAGAGTTGACATATCTTGCAATGAAACTTCGTGGAAATTAGGGAATTGGTGAATTTCAACAAGGGCAAATAATGGCATCAGTGTGGCAAGTCACATAGAGAAATTGCTAGATTTTACAGGTTAATCATCAAACGGTTAATAATATTGTCAAGAAATTTAATGAAGAATGCCATCGTCGTGTGGAACAACGCCCAAGAAGACCAAGCATCGTATCTGAGCGAACGAAACGGGCACTGAATAGGGAAGTCATCAGAAACCGTCGTTAGAGCGTCAAAGATATCACCAAAAACATGGAAATGTCGCCATATGCGGCGAGAAAGACTCTGAAAGAGCTAGGCTATCAAATAAGAGTTGCAAGAAAGAAGCCCTTGATTTCAGAGGTTAACAGGAACAGCCGCATGGACTAGACGAGAGAATTCGAGATCAAAGATTATGAATTCTGGCAGTTTTAATTTGGTCAGATGAAAGAAAATTCTACCAATAATCTCAATCGAGATTTGTTTATGTTTGGAGAAATCAGAATGAGGCTTGGAACAATGAATTTCTGCAGGTGACCATGAAACATGGCGGGATTGAAGTAATGGTGTGGGCGCTGTCTGGTTTGGAGATTCTTAATTCTTGTTGACGAGCGGTTGAATGGTCAAAAATACTGTCAAATATTAGAGAAAGAATTACTCCTACTGTTTGAAACCAATCAGATTGACAAGGATATCGCTCTTTTTCAAGAAGATGGAGCGCCATATCATACGATCAATGTAGCAAAGGAATCAAGTCACTGCCATGGGTAGCCAAAAATCCTGACATGCATCCAAAAGAGAACGTTTGGGAGCAACTTGACCAAAATCACGTCACTGGCAACCCTTAATGAAACATTGCTAAAAGAGTGGCAAAATATGGCTCAGACGGTTGTTGATAATTTGATCAAATCCATGAAAAATCGAATACAACCACTGAATCTAGTAAATGAAGGACCTACTCCATACTAGTTCCAAATACTGTTTGTTTATGTTCAGTAGGGATTACGTAATTAAGTTTTGAAATTGGATGTAGTTTATTTCTACTGGCTAAAAACTTCTCTTTGGCCACTGTAAATATGTGTGTATGCTTGTTTTTGTGTGTGTAGGATTAATACAAATAAAATTTGTCATTTCAGTTCATCATTTTTTATCATTTTTCATTATCTTTATACTAAGTTTGATGTAATTATTTTATTTTCTAGTTATCCGTGTTGATTATTCCTATGTGTATGTGTGTGCTTGTTTGCGCGCGTTCAGATGTGTATGTGCATATGTGCCAAATATCGGGGTTACTTCTCCTTTTCATCGTTTTCTTATAACGTAAGGAAACTTCCTCTGCTTTTTCTATGGTATTTTTTCCCCGGTAATACATATGATGAGAGAATCGTTTCTGCGTTCCATGCACATAGTGGATCTAACCTCCAGGAGAGTGACTCGTTGCGACATCTTGGCCTAAGGATTTCCGTTAAGACGAAGTGGAATGGTTATATCGAATTGATTGCTAGATCAGCTGCTAGGAAGCTTGATTCACTTGCCAGAATCTAAATTACATATTTATAAGTCTACCATTCACTTCAAATGTTGTTGCCAGAGATGGTTTTGTGCTCCTGCTATACATTTACATGGTCTTAATAAAAAACCAAAGAATAATCTGCAATTTTGTTGGTCCTGACCTGGCATCTCGACTTCATCACTTTCACACCGCCGTAATGTAGATCCAATATACATTTTTCATAAATACTTTTGTTTTTTTGTTTTTGTTTTTTAAGCTTATCATCCCAAGCAAGGCTGGAGGCCACTAGCACGCAAGGGGTTACAAAATGTTTGGAGGAAGAGCAGATAGGAGTGGTAAAGGAGAGGATGTGGAGAAAGATAGTGGATCCATCAAGGCAAGGGGGTTACAGAAGATTTGGAGCGAGAGCAGATAGGAATAAAAGGTGAAAGGATGTGGAGAAGGGGAGTGGATAGATCAAGGTAACTGGAGATGTCGATTGACGTTACACTTAAATAGTTGGAGATTGTATTTGTCAGGGAAACAGGAGTAAGGAAGGGAGCTCCACAGGAGAGATGTGCGAGACATGGATCTATTGGAGGAGAAGAAACGTCTACATCTAACAGTTTCAACGGTGAAGTGGTGGGAACGGGATGCCTGCCTCGTAGGACGTTTAAATTCATGAGGCCTAGGAACCAGCGAAAGCAGCACCTCGGAGCAATTAACGTGAAATTATTTGTAAAAAAGACAGAGCGAGGCAACGTCGCGTCTGTGAGAGAGCGACTGCAGACGAGATGACAGATCAGGGCCAATTACATTGCATATCCGTCTCTGGATCTTATCAAGAACCCTGAGGCAAACAGCAGGGGCTCCAGACCATATATGGCAGCAATACTCCATGCAAGGGCGAATGGTCGATTTAGGGATTTTAGACTCTGAATTTAAGCGCATTACTAAATTGGCGGGAAGATCTCATCAATTTACATTCAACATTTTCTATGCTAACTTTTCTCGCCCTCATCGCTTGTGGCACTCTTTCCAAGCTTCAGGATTTTCAGTCAAGTCTGATCCTAAAAAAATTAAATTCAATGTCAGTCGTAATTTTCTCTCTGAAATTCTATTTTTTTTATTGGACTCGCTCCTTAATAATTTTTTCTTATATTTTTTTCTTTTCCTATTCAGTAACCTCCTGTGTGTTAGTGGCTGTGTTGCCTTGCTTGGGGTGAAATTAAAAAAAATACATATAAATAGACATAATTGTAATTCTCTCACATATTTTAACTACAATAAACATAACTCTTTGCCTGAGGTATTCAGAGATCTACTTACCTAATAATGGATATTTGTCTTGCCTCTTGGCATATTTAAAAAAAAAATTTTGTCTTCAAGCAGCACACTGTAAATACAGATCATTAATACTGTCTAAATATCCGCTTACGTGGCTCATAAAACCTGACGTAACCATGTGCTCTACGAAACAAGTGTTAATGATATGATTCAATTACTGCTCATTTGTTAAAAATCGTCAACAGCCAAACAGTAATAGCAGTAGATGTGATCGCAATAGTAGTGAAAGCAGTCTCCATACTCCAACGGTTTGCGAATACATTAAACGTAAGATATAAACGCATTCAACAACTCCTTTCTATTGATAAACATTATATATTCTAATATTTAATAGTCTTAATCCAATCAAATAATGAAATCGAGAAAATTGTCTAGCGACAAACATTGAAAGGCTGCAGAGATAGTGTCCAATATTATTGTTTATATGTTGCAGGAAAAACTATCTCTGGAATTATATTCAAGCCATAAAGTTATATATAGGTTCTAACGAAGCGCGGCTTCAGCTGACACATGGCTAGTATCGGGATGTATCTATGATGACCGAATTTTCTGCAGTAACGCATCGGTCTTTGACACTAGTATGCTAGATACCGAACCACTATGGATGCCTTTCTATTCCCATATACACTCTGAGTTAAAACGTAGCATCAGAGAGAGTTGAAATTTCTTGGGGCAAAGAAGGTGTGGAAAACTTAACACTCACAAGGCATATTGAAGATAGGCGGAACAGAGAAAAAGAAGCGAGTATCCTGAATAAAGACCTTGTTTAGCAGAAAGCAGAACAAGCATGAAGTGATGCAGGAAAAATACATTTTTTTAAGGATTACAAAGGACAGGAAGATGTGGAGAGACATGACTGACCACATTGTGAAGGGAATCGGCGCATAGAAGAAAAATCCAGTCTTCTCAAATCCAGCTCACGCTGGACAAGATGAAGAGACTTTTAAACGTTAATTTTTATTCCTTTCTCCCATCTGTTTTGAGCGAGAAAGTCCAACGATTAAGCAACGCAAATCTAGTCTGCCGAGACACGGATGCGATATGATTAGACAGAGACTAAGGCTGAAGGCCACGACAATCATTCAAATAATACATCGTATTTACATTCAGACTCAATTGAGACATATCTCTGGAGAGCTTCACGATCGCCTTCTCTTATCCGTGCCGCTGGCAATCGACAGTCTTTGTCAAGACGTAGGTGTTTGATGTGAGACGAAAACTAATCACTAATGATTAATATAGGAAATAATCGAACAAAACAAGCTGCCAAACGTTTTCAGACTCCAGAGCATGGCCATCGGATATTGATATCGATTATTTATATAAGTTCGGGTTGGGGAAGATAGACTCATCAAGTCAAATAGTGATTTATTTGTTAATGTCACCTCTAGTCTATCTCTTACAACTAAATAATGCACGCACAGGTCATTCCTCGTATGCTTCACAGGAAATGAACTTCACGCCATTTTTCTCGTCAGGATCTTTAAATATCCGATGTTTGCTAAGTGTAACATATTGCGGATGCGCATGTATTGTAAGATTTAGAGACATGTAAAAGAGAAAGTGTGAAGCCGTGTTCGAATTCTGACTGAACTGTTTGCGTTAATTTTTTGCTGATAAATATATGAATCTACATGTTCTAGACAACAAGGCAGACTGATCTCTCTAGAATTAGTTGGAATCCATTCAAGTGAAATACAACCCTGAATTCAAAACGGAAGCACTTCAGGTTTGTTTAGCAAACTAAATAGAGATAGTGACTCGATTAAAAAAAACAGAAGGAAATATCTCAACAGCTGCTCGCAGGTATGAGTCAAGATGTAAAAACGCATGCTCTCTGGAATTCTCATGTAATAAGTTTGATTTGGTTAGTTTTACTTTTATATCAATCTCAGTGAATTATTTAATGCCAACAATATTTTTCTTGCCGATAAAAATGTTTTTCAAAAAATGTATTGCTGGTAATAATATATATATATATATATATATATATATATATATATATATATATATATATATATATTTATATTTAAATGCATTACTAGTAATATTTTTATCCAAAAATGTACTGCTGGTAATTTTTTTCAAAAAATTCCTTGCTTAGATTAAAACCTATTTTTACACTTTCATACTGTTTTGACCCCAGTGCGGGGGATAATTATTTGCCCTAACAGATGCTACCGCCCTAGGTTAGGGTGGACATGGGAATACCAGCAATTAAGAGGTGGTCCCACAGTCCTCAAAACCTCCTGATCAGTGGCATTGTTGCCGGATGTAGTTTACCCTCATACATAGGACGCCTGATTGGAGGAGGGTTTTACCCCTCCTCAGAGGTGAAGTCTGTATATTCTGAAGCCCTAGCCGCCAAGACATCTTATGTAAAAGGGATTGTAAAGATCTTCTAAGTGTCACATAGTTAAAAGGCTAAAATAGGTGGTTGAATATGTTACGCCAGCATTCTAGATGGCGAATACAATAATTGCTTTGAAAATCATTACATTTGCTTATGCGCAGATACTCTTAGGAATTTTATTAAGCCATCTCCTCCTTTCAGGTATGGGTTAAATACTATTTCTTGTATATGAAAAAATATTCTCAAACTTTGGTAATGCAATATTCACTAGCATGAAATAATTATACTTACTGTTGAAGATATTAACCATATTTCGGATAGTAAAAATATTTCAATTTTGTGAGGAAATATTGCATTAACAATGTTTTTAGATTATTTTAAATAACTTCCAAATAACTACAAAGTGTTTATGAACCTTAAAAACAACTCTATCAATCATTCAATCAAACAATCTATACTGGCAAGCATAAGACGAAGTTGATTACGGTTTCTGTACTTGCGATGATTGTATCGGAATATAAATGTATTTACGATTGGTTTACTTTGTTTTGGTTTACGGCATATCAACCTCAATGGGTTATTTAATGCCGACAAAATTTTTATGGTTTGTAATATTTTGTTTTGTGAAAAATCTATTTCTGGTACTATTTTTTTCCTTCAAAAATCTATTTCTAGTAATAATTTGTCCTTCAAAAATCTATTTCTGGTAATATTTTCCCTTCAAAAATGTATTGCTGGTAATAATATTTTTCTCAAAAATGTATTGCCGGTAATATTTTTTACACTTTTATATTGTTTTGACACTCAAGTTGGGGGTTAACTATTTACCCATAGCTGGGACCCTAACAGGTGATACCACTCCAGGCCAGGGTTGACCTGGGAACACCAGCAATTAAGAGGTGGTTCCACGAACCTCAAAACCTCCTGATGGGAGGTCTTGTTGTTGGATATAGTTTATCATAATAGCCAGGACGGCGTATTTACGAGTTCAATTGAAATCTCGTGAAATAAATATTTCGAGATTTCGCCGAATTCATTTTAATACTGCCGTTTTTGTTTACTTATTCACCGTCTCTTGTCGTCTATTTTAGTGGGATTGAATATCATGTATTACAATTGCACAGGTAAATGAAGTAAAATTAAAGCAAAATACGTGTTTATATTTTCATTGCATTATTATAGTTCGAATGACTGGGAGTAAAGTAAGGCAACAACATATAAGCGGCCCGCATTACGTCAAATATTTCCAGCAGCCTGATTTGCTTGCAGAGTCATGTTTCATATAAATATGCAGAGCCCCCCAAACATTTAAAATAAATCTAAATATAAATGCAAAACAAATGAATATATCAAATTCTGTGACTTGTCCAAGTTAGGGTCCCTAAATGTACAAATCATCTCGTTATAATTAATAAAATATAACCTCTCCTGATAACCACGAATATGTATCAATAAGTTTCGAGCTCAGAGATCTACTATGGAACTATAAACAGTTACATCGTGAATCAGTTTTATATAATATTACAAAGACACTTTGTCATTAAAAAATAATACCCAGAAATACATTGTTCGAGCCGTTGTGAGGCGAAATACAAAACCCTCAAGTGATGTAGTTTCTGTTATTTTGTACAGTTTTTCGTGATTCTGTAGCGCCAGAAGAAATACCCGTCCTTGCCATGCTTTATATGCTATATTCACTAGAAGCAATTTTAAACTGTCTGTCTGAGAGAGCGTTTATATACAGCCAATACTTAATATATATATATATATATATATATATATATATATATATATATATATAGGGTCATTCAATAAATAAGGTGAATTTTTCGGTATAAGGACTTCTAATACAGATAGCAGCTTAGTCTTTTTTATTTGTTTTTGTTTTACTTATTTTTCACATGGATTTAATTTCTTTTGCAGATTAAAAAAAAGTGTTTTGGCAATTAACAAAGATGGCCGACCAAGAAGCATGCTCCAGGATTGAACAGCGGTCAGTTATCAAGTTTTTGGTTGCTGAAGGGTGCAAACCAGATGAATATCATAGGAGAATGTCAACTGTGTATGGTGCCACATGTTTCAGCCAAAAAATGTCTACAAGTGGGGTAAATTGTTTAAAGAAGGACAAGGCAGTGTTGAGGATGAAGACAGGCCTGGGAGGCCTACAGAAGTGAGGTCTCCTGAGGTGATCGAATCAGTCAATGACCTCATTCAGTCTGACAGAAGGATGACATTGCAAGGACTTTGAGCTTATCTGTTGGGACAAACGCAGGGGTCATCAGTCAGAATGAGTCATCTTGCATCCCTCACACAGCAGCCCAAACGGTGCAGACCGTCAACGAGCTGGGCTGGGAACTACTCCCTATCCCCCTTACAGCCCAGCCCTTGCCCCTTCAGACTTTCACCTGTTTGGTCTCTTGAAAGCATTCACGAGAGGCATGAAGTTTAAAAGTGACGATGAAGTCAAAAGTGTTGTGAGCGACTGGCTGAGACATCAGTCCAAAGATTTTTACACTGAGGGAATACGGAAGCTTGTGCACAGATTGGAAAAGTGTGTGACAGTGCTGCGAGACTACGTTGAAAAGTAAAAAAAAAGTAAGCCTCTATCTGTATCAGAAGTCCTTATACCGAAAAATTCACCTTATTTATTGAATGACCATCGTATATATATATATATATATATATATATATATATATATATATATATATATATATATATATATATTTGTGTGTGTGTGTGTGTGTGTGTATATTGTGGATTCCGGGATGAAATCCGGTATCAAATAATAACAAACGCCAAGAATGAATATAGGAAATAAATGTATTAACGTAATAATACAAACTGGTAATACAGGTTATTAGTTCCAGGAATGCGGGGTTAGTAGACAAATATATATAAAGTCTTTGGTATCGACGAAGTTACTGTGAATCTTGGCGCTACGTTATTCTACCAACCGACTCTACGTTCCACTACTACTCCTACGACTTGACTTAACGTACTGCCGGGTATTCATTGGCAGTAGTATATGTATGGTGAGTCCATCTGTGTAAAAAGGGGAGACCCCTCAATAATATATATTCCTGAACGAGTTCAGTAATACATCTATATGAATGTTTCGATATGTCGAGACTATTTAAGAACACCAATCGAGTTCGTTTAAGATTTGGAGAAACCTGTTTTTGGGCAATGCTACACGTGTCACAGACTATTCTGTATTCAGTTTCCTTATCCCTTTTCAGAAATTTGTTGTATATCATCTAGAGACGGAGATAATTGAATTGTTCAGTAATTTCTAATTCTAATTCCTGAATTTTTATGGTGCATTCAAATTATGCGCAATCACAGTTTCATTCCCATTCCAGATTTATTCTGTGTCCTGATTCTTTAAATAATTGTTAGAGTATGATGATTTTTGTCCAGGGTCATTATTCACCGAACTATGAATGCATATGTCATCGGCTTGCATCATTGGCTTTGGAGCTGGGGAAGAAGTAACAATTTTTATATTAGCAGGTATATTTATCATAAGGTATGGAACTTTAAATGACCAGGATCAACACTCCACACCTTGTATATGCGAAGAGCATAAGAAGAGTATTAAGTACATAGGTTAAACAGATCACATTTGGAGCTTGGAAGCAGTTTCTTAATGGTCTTAACTGTGACGTGTGCATATCAGATATCCAATTTTCTGTTGGAAAAGTAAGCATTTTTCTTGAAGAACATCACTTAGCATATTGTGTTATGAGGAGTTGATTTTCAAAGAAAAGTAAAATTATAGTTAATACAATGTTCATTAGTATATTCAATTTTTTAAATTACAAAAAATTGTTTTAACCTAGAAAGGGGTACTGAATGAAGAATAACCAACAAGGAGGTTTGACATGAAATGGTAATCTTTACAACATCAACAAAATACTATACTCGACAACGGCGTGAAATAGGTAAACCACTGCTAGTGGTGGACTACTTAGCATATTATCCCCACTTACAATAGTGTCCAACGTGTTGATGACGATTGGGACGTAACTATTAGTGTTCATACGTACGGTATATAACAATAATCATACCGAGAATATATTTTTATATATAAATGTAATAAACGTAGAACAAAATAATCATACAGTAGGGAAATTATTTGAAAAATACTCATTTAGCAGCAAGAAATAAACATCATGCGGGAGGGGAACTAAAAAAAATATAATTCTATCTTTTTGGCACTTGAGTTTGGGAATATAGAAAGTCGTAATCGGCACACGCTCGCATCCGACCATCGGGATCGTCGTCATCTCTCCTTATTCACTTTCTTCCTCCTGGTCGTGGTGACAGTGAAGGCTGTGAAGGCGCAGCCTACTCCAGAAGTGTCGGGAGCCGGAGTCACAGAGGTGTATGTGGTGGTGGATGCCGCTGGGAGTGTCGTGATCTCCTGACAGCATGTTGCAGATAATCTTCATGTTGTTAGTTGGGCTTGAAAGTCTCGAAGACCCCCCCCCCCCAATCAGATGGTCCTACGCCGATTTGCAGCACAGGATTCCCAGGTCCCAGACTCGATGTTTACTTTTGTCAGGGATCTCTTCAACTGATCCTTGAAGCATTGTTTTGGGCCTCCATGTGGCCTCTTAAAATAATACAACATAATATAGACTAGCAGCATGGCGCGGCGTTGCCCGTGCTTGATGGAAATATCGTACGACTCATACAGCAATCGCTATCACTTGACTTAAAATATTGTTGCCCTTCCTTGCCTTTAGAGGAGTGCCCATTGCCGTGCTGATGTTGCTACATGCCTTACTTCTTGCCTATCTCACACTGTGAATTTTTTCTAAGCTCTATACTAAACATTAAATCTGTTACGAAAAAAGAACTAAACAAAATGAACACAAAACGATCAGCTTTAAAAAAGCACTCGTAACTGGAAAAACCGAATGAAGAAAAGAATGTTAGCAACAATACTTTTTCACACCCAACCCAGTTCTGCGGAATCAGAATCAATGTTGAGTTTAAGCAAGCGAATGAGCCAATTGGAGTAAAGTGCCATGCAGATTTAAATTTTTCCCAGTTGTGACGAAGGCAGCTATCGATTTTTTTGCATGCTAGTTAACATTCGTGTCAGTCAGCTGTTGACTCTCACGCTGGCCATTAGAATCCTCCTGCCTATTCGTGGCAGCCAGCTATAGGCTCTCACTCTGACCAGTAGGAAATGGCCGCAAACTACATGAAAACTACCGTAGAAGCATGAAAAATCGATTATTTCCACTATCGATGGGAGTTGAGAAATGCAAAGTCAGTCTTGGTCTTTTCACTAACTTGGAGTATGTGCATGTAAATTTTGTTGCAAATCAGTCAAAAGTTGTGGCCGGGCATTCGTTACACACACACACACACACACACACACACACACACACACACACACACACACAGACACATCTTGCCTTTTATAGATAGTGATAAGTGAATGTCTTAATTAGCCTCTTCTATACACTAATTTTGTACTGTGGTATTGCATCATTTTAAAATCAGTTTTGAAGTTTTTAATTTTAATTTTGAAGATAATAATTGACAGAAATGCTTATACAAATGAACCAAAAAAGGTAATAATAGCAAATGATATCATGGAGGTATCGCGTAAATAAATCTAATTAAACGATTATTGAGTGAGCATTGAACGATCATATAATGTAAACTGCAAATTGTTCCAGGTATGGAAATTTAATTATTGGAAATATCACACTTTTTTTTTCAATTTTGGTTACATAATTCTTGTATTTCTTCAAAATGGACAAGAATATGAGAACAGATATAGATTAATTTAGAAAATATGGATGGATGTGCGGGTAGTGTATTTGACATTAGCACGGAAGAGAGAATCGGAGAGCCAAGTTCGAATTCCAGGCTAATCTGTTAAGTTCTCTTATGCAAAAATATATTTGGAAAAGGGATGAAGCTATCTCTTCTCATCAGCAGCTACCGGTTAAAAAGCAATTTAAGTAGTATTTTCGATTGACAGCCAGTCTAACAGAATGACTTCTATAAATTAAATTCAAATTCAAATTTGAGTAGAAGACAAAGCGAAAATAGTCCAACAGCTTCCTCAAATCATCTTCACATTTAATATTTAATAATGAAATATGGGCAGAGCAAAATGCATTTTACTAAAATGACTTGCACTCTGTGTAAAGTAATAAATATAATAAAAGATTATGTAAAACATTCTAGTCTTTCTCTGCTTCAGAAAAAACATCCTGTAAACTATATACGGCCGTAAGGAGGATTTGAGGAGCGTGTAACTACATCTTAATTAATTTCGTTACCTGGTTCAACTTGACCCTGGCTAGTAGCACCTGTTAGGCTCCCAGATATGAGCCAATAGTGAACATTCAATCAAAAACAAAACACGCTGAAAGTAAACATAATACATTTTTATAGTAAAAATACCAGCAGTACATTTCTATATTTAAAACAAATTACAAGCATCACATTTTTGTAAGTGAAATTACTAATTTTCTCAAGAAAAATTAAATTTGGCATTAAATGAACTATAGGCTGTTGATATGCCTCTAAAAAAACAAAATTCAGAAAAAAATGATTTACAACGCAAGCATAGAAAGAATCCATTCGTAGAAAGAGAAATCTTATTTCAGACGCAGAAAAGAAAACTTAAATTACAAAATTAGCGTTTATTATTAATTGATATCATCGCTGTCATTTTGTCCGACCTGAAGTGGCAATTTCAAGACGATGCTCGTTTCTCCTTCATTGTTCATTTAAGTCTCATTCAGTCATGACATGTCCCGCTATTCCCAATCTCATCGACACAGACTTTTTTTTTTAAATTTTAAATCTGAGTGGGAAAAGGAAAACAATATCTCGAGGAGCATAACAGCACAATAGCATTAAGAATATAAGGTTTGCGTCTGTGTATTTTTGAGCCCCGAGGGAAGCGCTTCTGGCCAAGTCTCTGGGCTTCTCCGTTTGGCAAATTTATCCACCAAAATCAAATTAATGCGAATGGCCTCGTCGACGTCTCTTTGATACACAACCATCTTTGCCATTGCCATCAGGGGAAAGAAAGGAATAGTGAGAGAGGATGACGATCTCGATTCTCGGATGCGAGCGGGTGTCGGCAACGAGTAATGTAATACACAAAAACTTAAGTCCTTAAATTTAAGGCGCACGCTGTTGTAATAATAAGCTTCCATAATTAGTTGCTGACCAATGCTTTACCACATAGTGTCCTAGATATTTCTGAATATTAGAAGATTCTTCAAATAGAACACGAATATGCGTATCATCTCTGATTAAAAAATAATGCGATAAGCATTATAACAGCAACATATTTTAGGTGCAATCATTGACAGACCAGGATAGGCAGAAAACTCGTTTGTTGAGAATTCATATTATTATTCATATAATAAAGTAATCTAAAATTTAGTTGTATCAATTTTAGCTCATATTCCACTTATGCCACGTTTACGTAAACTACACTGGACATTTATTTTAATGCTTACATGATGAATTAGTTAATGTACGATAATTTCAATGAGACTATATTGTAAAAATAATTATTCTGTATTCTTTTTATTTTCTAAAGAAATCATTTTAATATTGTTGAATATATTTTCAATCCTCTCATTTTGTTGGTACGCTTATATGTTTATTTTTTGTCTACAATCAATTCAAAATAAATGAAAGCAATTGCAAATTTCCGTTAAATTACAGTTTTTATCCACGCTTCGAATGTTATTTACATGTGCAGCAAAGTCTACAAGTTTAGACGGCACAAAACCTAGGTAGATCGCTAAGTATAATTATTTAGAAATGTTTAATACATACTGAAAATAGATTAAAGTGGGTCATTGATGGAGTGATCAAAGGGTTTTATATTTAGTAAGTTATCCTGAGGAAAAGATAGTCATGATATTGGCCACATCGCATATGTAAAGGCAACCTGTTAATTAAATTCACTCTTAGAATATTACTTAATACATTTTTGGATAGTCTGATAAGGTGAAGACAATTGGAAATAAAGACGGCATGTCCCAGATTAAAAACTAAATTCTGTAGATGGTATGTCCAGTCATATCTAGAGTGAACATAACCCGTTACAAACCATCTTGTATTCCTAAGAGGGATTTACTCGCATTATGACGGAATCTCACTGCTTATGATATAAGCATTTCCTTGATAATCATATTTATTTTACAGTTAGAGTAAAATGCAGTAAGTCCAAATGTATGCACTGGCTGCAGATCGAACACTCTTCGAGCCTTGGTTATGTGGTTATAAATTAATAAGTTTTAGCAATTCCACTGGGGTTTGTTTCTCTGCGATGTTCTCCAAATGCAATAATTAAATTAATACTTTTGATTTTATTTTCAAAATTCAAAAGGCTCAGTCGAACAACATTCGATTCCCTTGTGATAAAATGATATGTATGATCGATACCTTGTTGCGAAATCAAATAATTTGCTGACTAATGCCATTTACGAATTCATAATTTACTGATAGGTTAGAGCAGCGCAAGCTGAGAACAGGGTAACCGCGAATAACATATCTAACGAGCATTTGTAAACTTACAAAGATCTACAAAGAATTGGAAATTGTGCAGACCAATATTTCTCCCCGAACGGAGAAAGACAAAGTACTTATAAATGTAAGAGCAATAATTTAATGAAAATATGGAATTTTTTTATTAATCTAAAGAAAAAGGTTAATTTCTATCTATTTTATAATCACAATTCTATATATAATTAATATTTATATAATATATAATATATATAATAATAATAATAATAATAATAATAATAATAATAATAATAATAATAATAATAATAATAATAATAATAATATAATAAATATAATAATAATATATAATAATATTCTATATATATATTTGACATAATTTCCAAAAGGTTACGTTCCACATATATTTAGTGTATGATTTACCATATTGACTGATAGGCACAATATAATACAATATATCCTAGGCCATTTTCAGTTTTGCTTCACGGGTGAAAGCAATAGGCAACGTAGTGTATTAGTCTATGACGTTCTTCTTGTTCTTCTTTTTCTTCTTATTCTATGTACCATGCCCGTTAAATTCGCTGGCGATAAAGACATTCCACATTTCCATTCTCCTGTACTTTATAGATCTAAGTAAAATTTGTCTTTTGCTATCTTTTCTAAAACCTGTTCTGCCATTCATTTACAAACTTTCATGTAGTTTATGCGCCATTTCTTCTGTGCGTCTTGCCTTCAGTATGTCCTGTTTGTGTCAAATTTTGCAAGCTTTCTTTCCTTATTATATTTTCTCTTTCGGGTGATAAGCATAATTATCCTTTTTGTTTCTATTTTTTTTTAGAAATCCATCGTTGCTCACGGTTTTAGGCCAGGTTTTAGGTCAGATTATTCTCAGCATCGTTTAGTAGAACCAGATTTCGTTGCTTCAAGTCTTTTCTTCATTTTTATAGAGATTGTCCCGCATATACTGCCATATAGGAGGACTGGCATTACTTAAAGATTAGTACTCTTTCTTGTATTTCTTGCATGCATACTTTTTAAGATGCTAGAAACACATTATTAAAAGGTAACTGCCCATCTGATGCGATTTGGAAGAATCGATGCCGTTAACTGAGAAATGTATATTCTTTATTTGAAACAACCTTCCTTAAAAACTGCCAGCGTAGGAGATGTTTACATGCCATTTTCATTTAGAGTATTAGTGATCCTGTCTCTACACAAATGCTTTTGTTTAGTTGCTGTGAATCGCTAAGATGTATTGAGAAAGAAAAGCGGAGTAAATTCCACTATTTACATTATTCGGACTATTGTTCTCATCTTTGTCGCTATATTTATTACAACGTTTCGGCCTTTGTACGTTCCGGCCTTCTTCTGGTAGTTGGAATGTTGAACTGAACACTTTATTTCGCTCACTGGTGTAGACTGTTCTAGTTGCACGTGCCATATTTAATGGATGTCAGTTATCAGTTATCTCCTGTTAATTCCACTCTCCAAGTTCTCCACTGCCTTAACCGGACGCATGGCACAGTGGATAAAGGCGTTGGTTAGATCCAATGACAGGATCCAAGGAGTGTGAGTTCAAATAAAATAGTAAGTCATATAATGTGCACGCAGTTCATCTGATTATTACTATAAGAAAAAATTCAAAGTTTAAACATATTGTAAGGTAAAAGGTAGACTATACCTAAAATTTACAATCAGTCAATTTACAAGGCGTTGGTTAGATCCATTGACAGTACCCAAGGAGTGTGAGTTCAATACCCGGCTAAGGCAGTGAGAGTGGAATTAACAGGAGATAACTGATAACTGATATCCATTAACCATGGCACATGCAACTAGAACAGTCTAACCCAGTGAGCGAAATAAAGGGTTTAGTTCTATATTCCAACCACCTGAAGAAGGCCGGGGCGTACAACGGCCGAAACGCTGTAATAAATATGGCGATAAAGATGAGGACAATATCCGAATAATGTAGTGTACATAATACATCATCTCAGAAATATAGATAGATACTGAGTAAATTCCAGTTGCGTTTTTCACGGTTTCTATTTATATATTTTTTCTCCTAGACCGCTTATCATTCAAAATTGTAGACATCACTGTTCTCTGCTATTTAACCCATAGGTGGTAGGATACGATGAATCCGTGCTTTTCCCAAGCGTAGTAGTGCGAAAATGGGCGCAATAAACTAGAGCACAATTTGAATTAGACTCATCGATTTGATTTGTCGATTTTGTGCGTATTAAGCCTATTTAGATGTTGCGTAATTTTTATTTTTCTATTTAAAAAACAATTTTCCAATAGGATCAGAATTACGATCTTAATATCCCAGTATTTTTAACTGTCAGTATTTACAGACAACATATCGCTTACATTAAATCTTTTTTAAAGTTTGATAAATGCACAAGGATTGATAAACTTATAGAGTTTGATAAACTATCATGATTTCAGATTCGATTGATGTTATGATTGAAATTAATATATTTAATAATAAACAAACACATATCTGATATTTGAACATATAATCTCTTTTTATAGAGGAAAAATAACGAAGACCCATAATAAATTTAATAAAAGATCAATAATTGTACGCCATATACTTTCACTAAAGAGAAAAAAAGGTTTGTCTACTGAAAATATATTTCACGTAAAACTTTCTGACTCTCATGTATGACTGAAAAAGCGTCATGAGATAGACACTAAAAGTAATCTCGAATTTGACCAGATGAATTAGGTATTTATTCGTCTGTTGACATTGAGAAGAATGATCTAGATATGGAATCATCTCAACTGAATCATCTTGTCAAAATCCAGATATCTCGTATGGGTACGGAAGCATGTGAAATTACATTTACTAAAGATACTCTAAGAATAAAAGAATATATATATATATATATATATATATATATATGTATACACGTATGTATGTATACTTACAAGGCCTGAATAAGCAGCTCTAAAAAAGTCTGCTCAAAATTAGCCTTCTCGCATAAAAGTGCTATATGCAATAAACATGACAGAACAGTTGAATATTATTTCAATAACCAGGTAGGCAATGACTGACCACTACTTTAAGTTTCATGTGTTACCCACAAACTTCAGTAGCCAGTAATATTTAACCGCCTCCCTATGAGGTAAGATGTGGCAGAAGGCCGAATTTAGTGTGGGCAATCCGATCCCGTAGGCTCGGCCAAAAATTCCCCGTAGACCTCGTATAAATGGGGTCGAGTCTGTCTACCTCTCCGGTCGAGACTCTGCCCTTCGACATAGCATCATCCGGGTTCCTCTCAACAGGACCAGACAACTAAATTCACGCTAGAGTGTATATATATATATATATATATATATATATATATATATATATATATATATATATATATAGAGAGAGAGAGAGAGAGAGAGAGAGAGAGAGAGAAAAGAGGGAGAGGGAGAGAGAGAGCCATCATTTCAAATGATTTAAAACCAGAAATCTAACGAGAAAAATATTAAATATTTTTTTACAAATGCAAAAGATTGCTGCAGCAATTGTAATAAGAATTAAGCACTATGAAACTATAAATATTGTTCATCCAGTGCGAAATACCGATAACAACCTTATACTGAAGAACAGTCTGGACCCTATCTCAGCTTCCTTACCCCTATAAATAACGTACGTCAATGACCATCAATAATGATAAATATTGACAGACACACAGCCAGCAATAATTATGAAAGTTTGCTTACTTTGTGCACTGGGATTAACACATCATTTCAACGTTGCTATCCAAAATTGTCCATTACTCCAGTGGCAAAATATTCCATACACTACTCCACATGAACAGGGCCACAAGACAAATTCAGAGAGGTCGTGTTTGTTCTTTTGAGAACTGTTATATTATTTAAAGAGAGAGTGGGGAGATAGAGAGAAAGAGAGAGAGAATTATCGCTACTAACCCCTCTTCCACCTCCCCAGATAGAAAGGAAATGTTATATTTGTTCGGTCCCTGAGTTGTCAGCATTAATTTTGGGCAGGTCGGGCATTGAATTATGCTTAACCTGTACAAGGCCCAGGAGCCACTGAGGCTAAAGGGTTAAAATTAGATGGCAGAATTTATGGGGAAGATAACGGTTAACCGTAGATATTGACAGGTTAAGAGTATAGTGATCGTGGAAGCATTTTCTTAGGAGTCAGTTTCTCAAAGCTGTGGGTCGTAGAAAGAAGCTTCTCGAGTGAAATTTACATAACATTTCCAATTTTAAATACTCAATACAGGTGAGTTTATGATTGTCAAACTCCTAAGAACCGGTGCTTTGCTATGATCTACAAGCAAATTTAAACCTGATTCATTGCGTGGACGTTGGTCAGCTTTGTACTTGTATCTGTGGTAGAGAATAATTCGTGTTTATATTTGTCATTAGGCATCCAACTCATGACGGGGAGGTTGGTTAACAACGCGTACTATGTCTCATAAATGGAGGAAAATATCTTTAGGAGTTAACTGCCAGCTATCTAGATTTGGTATCTCAATAAAATCTCGTGGAGAAGACAAAGTCAAACCATTATTCAACCAATCCTAACATGAATAATGACAATAAGCAATGTAATTGTAAGCGATAACGTCGTGAAACGTATCAATTCATTGTCGTTAAACCCTCGTCCGGTAAGCGAAAACATGAGCAACTGTTGTCACCTGACTGCAATCCAGCAACTGTTTGCAATATATATATATATATATATATATATATATATATATATATATATATATATATATATATATATATATATATATAAAGAATAATGGTTTATAGGGAATCAAACTCCTAGGAACTGACTCTTCGCCTGTTAAGGATAGACATGGAACTTAAGGACGTTAGACCAATGTAGCCCGTTTGAAAATATCAAGTAGGGAATGAATAGGCTAAATATTTCCATGTGTGATTTCATCAGTACGCTAACTACGCCTTATATACTGGCGGTGAATAAAATGAAATATGAATATGGTTAATACTATATCAAAACATGAAGAGATACATTCCGGGATAGTCAACATTCTGACAGGATTATTTAGACAAATCTGAAAAGGGAGCCTTTAAAATTTTACCATTTATTGTCGTAAAAGCACCGACAGCACAAATCACGTAGGAAGTAATTGATAATTTTAAAGCGAGCGTGTGGCTTGTTTAATTTGAAACACAGGAACTATTGAAGACAATGCGTCAAGAGGGATCAGTTGGATACAGAACTGATCAACTCGTTTCAATATATGGCGAAAAAGGTTTTGGGAGGGATGCTAAAGAGAAATTTTACTAAGAGCGACAAGTGCTAGGAATTGTAGAGAGCCATTGTCCAGCACATTCTGAAGGGACCGGACACAGAAAAATGATTAATCATTTTCGTGTATTTCTTTTGATCTTTCGCCAAGTAAATTTATATCCTCTACTAAGTTCATATGATTATTAAGAGGTGGGCGTTGCTTGGCATTCATCACTTCGTGATAGGGACCAAACGTGTTCACACAGAACCTGAACTCTACAAATAAAAATATAATTTTAATAGTAAATCGTCCAGCAAACTTTCACGGATAAGAGCGGTGGGCTATGCTTCAGGACAATTCAAATATTGGCCTCTATTTGAATTATCATGTTTTATGCTCGGAGCAGAAGCCAAAACGAAGATTTTGCTAATTAAACTATGACATTCTTAGCTATTTGAAAATTAATGCTGCGATAAAGCAAGGACAAACAATGTATGGACATATTTTGAAATTCAGTAGTTTTTATTGTGTTAGTATAGACACATAGGTATTTCTTTGACCAACAGTGTAAGAATGTATGTATAAGTAATTGCGTACAGAATATTGTATTTTGTATTACTGGTAAAATTAAATAGAGAGAAAACAGGAGTAAGTGAAGCTGTGAATGCAGATATCAGACGTATGTGCGTAGTTTAAATGAAAGATTGTGAGAGTCATATATGAAAAAAGCTTTTGTTGATTTGGTTGGCTTATCACATATACATGTGCGTAGGCAAGCAAGGATATGCTATGTAATGTTATTACCTTTTTATATTCAGTTCTACATGTGATTCTTTGGTGACAAAATGCCTCCAACCTCCAGTATATAAATGTAACACATCAATTAGAGACCTTCAGGATAAAGGGAATAATTATATTTCTTTGCATTTTCTTTTATAATGCTCTGCAAATGTCATCTGACAGTTGTCAGCCAATGTTCTCTCGCAGACAAAAGGAATACTACAACACAGAGGGTGGAACTAGGAGGAAAGTAAGCGCTAGAAAGACATAGCTGAAGGCAGACTAATTCGAGTCTATGAAGGGAAAGCTTAAGTAATAGTCTCAGAGAAATTCTTTCACAGATATAGATTTTTCGATCAGTATTACAAAAGAGGGTAAAAAAAAAAGAATTATTGGTCGATGAATCAAGATTCCCTGAACTCGAAGCAGTAAAAAGTAATTTTAACGTCAGTATAACAGAATTACGATTTGAAATTCGATAGATGATAGACAAAAAGCCATTCGTCTTTTACATGGTAAACCAGTTAGCAGTCCAATTCTTTAGTATAGCTTGTTCTAGTCTTAATTTCCGGCTAACAACCGGCTTGTATTAAAAACATTTAAGGTTAGTAAACCAGTCTGGGCCATTTAAAAACGGAGAGAAGACGTGGGGGCATCAGAAATGTAGTTCTACAGAAGAATGCTGAGTATATCACCAACAGAACACATGAGAAACACCGAAGATTTAGAGAAAAGAGAAACGAAAATCATCAGAAAGAAACGCTTGTTATTTCTAGGGCACATAACGAGGAAAAAGGGCTTGGAAAATTTGACACGCTCCAAAAATAATGGAGGCATCATGGTCCGAGGAAAACAACGTATAACATGGCTAATTAGCTTCTGTAAATGGTTGGACGATCAGGGATTAGGAGATATAGCAAAAAGACAAACTTTCCAGGAAGGAGAGATCATGAAGGGGCAAGGCAGATAGAAGAAGAAGAAAACAATATGAATTGTGAGTTTTACGCAATAATATAAGTGGTAATGTTACTTTGTTCTTTCTTTAAAAAAAAAATCTAGCACATAATTTCGGTTATTATCTAAATTAATTTACACGTACAGCGTGACATTTTTGTACATAAGCAATACGTTATATAAGGATATTTATTTGTCGAAAATATACATATGTTCAATGCTGCCAACAGAACCAAGACATTCACATCAACGCCAACATCGACTTGTTTCAGGGGATTTATCATAGGATCAACGGAGTTTTTTAAAAAATATATAAAATAAAAAGATTTAAAATGAAAACTTTTTTTATCCAATTTTCTGCAAGCATGTCTCAAAAATTTGTCATCATGCAAAAAATAAGATAGTTTTCGTTTAGTCCTGCTAGCTTCCACGCGTATAACAAAAAACCACGAAAAATTGTTTTTCAGCCATCACTCCCTGGGTTTTCATCCGGTGCTTTCCAAATGTGCCATGTAAATTACTTATGAAATACACATTGTCTTGCGTGAATGTTTGGTCTAGATTATTTCAGTTGCGTGTAGGAACTCTGCGAAAAACTAGGTCCGAAATCGGTTTTTGCCATTTACCAATTGTTTCTTCATATGATTCCATCCTAAATTGGCATTCGAACAACCTTTGATGCAATATTCGTTTGAGAAGGATTATTGAAGCATTAAAAAGGAATAAATCCCGAAGAACCGCTTATTAACACCAGCTTTAGAGTAAATGTGCGAAGAAGGAAGGGGCGTCATGCATTAGCACTTGCAGTTGAATCAACCTCTAACGCTTCATCCCTATTTTTGTTTGAATATTAAATTTATGAACAATGACTTTTTAAAGTTATTACGGCCATAAGAAATTTACTGAATATCTAAAGCATTGAAACAATTTAACCCCGAACAACGACCACACAAGAAGTTTTTATCGATTAAGAACAATCAAGTACTTGCGAAGGACATTGAGGTTGGGGAGTAGGTTAGTATACTAACGGATTATGCATGCAAACGGGGACGCAGACAGACATTTCTAGACAGGGGTTGCGGGCATATGGGGGTGTGTGATTATAAAATTTCAGCCATGTACACCCGGGCAACGCTGGGTACCTCGACTAGCCCATTATAAACCTGACGTTTGACATCGCAATTTTTGAAAAGAAATCAATATAACAAAATCGACAAGCAAAGTCGCAACATTCGAAAATAATTAAAGGAAGCACACAGTCTATATCTATATGCACAATCAAAACACCTCCACAAACTAAAATTGCTTACTTTAATTTAAAGCCTCTGACACTGAAATGTCTTTGATTTTATTTTCGTATTTCATCTTTTTTCTACAATTAATGTAAATATGCACGAAGAATATATGATATATATATTTCAAACATTCTAAAGTGAAATTATTGGCGATTTTGTTTAGCTATCATCAAGTGCAAATCCTTTAAATGAAGTCTAAAAATTATAGAAATCTCTACATATTATTTCCGAGTCATCCATTGTCTACCGGGAAAGTCTAGTTTAATTCCCATTGATCATATTAGGAAGGCATTCGCAGCAGCCAGATGAAGCAAACAACAACTGTAATGGGGAAAACAGCAACGTGCGTGGATAGATATTCCGACGAAACTAACTCAGTATCGCGTTATTGTAATTATTCAGACGAAACTGAAGCCACGAATTATTCTGTAGCTTTCTCTTATTTTTCTGACATCTCAGGAAAATTGTAATCCTAAATGCTATTTGATTTTTAAATTTTATCTTAATGTCGGCATTTCAGAATATCCGATAGCTAATGGCGTTAGCACATCTGTACAGATTCTCGCTAAAATATATCTTATGTTCTGAATATTTGATTTAATGTATGAAGCAATTAGCCGCCATTCGTTTTTGTTTTTGATATCTATGTCTATACTGCCGATATTTACATCAGCTATATCCCAGATATTGAACATTTTACTCTATAAATATAGCACACCTTAAAACTACCTTTTATTATATATATATATATATATATATATATATATATATATATATATATATATATATATATAAGTTTTGGAATACTTCTATTGAATATTTTGTGTAGTTAATTTTAAGGAATATACATATATATATATATATATATATATATATATATATATATATATATATATATATATATGTGTGTGTGTGTTTGTGTGTGTGTGTATGTGTGTGTGTATATATATATGTATATTCCTTAAAGTTAACTACACAAAATATTCAATAGAAGTATTCCAAACTGAGCTATACATGCACCCCAAAATGCGATAAAGCACAGAAAACATATAATAAAAATTGCCGTTTCAGCATAAAACCCTACAACTCTCACCTTAGTTAAAAAAATGTCGAAAACCTACTAACATAATTGTCTACAAATCAACCTAATATAGACTAGTGTAAAATCCATAGGAAAATCTGGAAAATATTTACAAAAATCAAGGGCCCCAGAAAGCAATGAACGTAGTAACACGACACATCGTTTAACAATAAAACAAATGCAAATAACGTACGTTTACCTTTGCATTTAATATAAACAGTGAAGTGTAAATTATGCATTGTTTGGATTGGTTGGAAAATTGATAATATATTCTTCCACCATGTATTATTACTTACTGGTACTGTTTGTTTTAATCACGTGATTTGGAAAACAAGACTTCTCATTTGTATTTCTACCAAGTCCACCACAATTAAAATTGCTTGTAATACCAAAGACATCTACATCACTAGTTACTTTACACGCAGTTTTAAACTAGAATTAATTGCCAACATTTTCTGTTAGTACATTGTAATATAAAGAATAAATCGTATCTTAACCTCCTGTCCTATACAATTTCGGTGTCATAACTATTGAGTCCATAGGAATACGGGGTTGGCTGCTTATCATTAGGGGGTGTGATTAATCGAATTTTGAATGGGGTATAATAGTTGGTGCCAGGGAGATGGATCAAACCATTTTTGAATTGGTGGTGTCATTTGACATCTCCCGATCATGTGTGTACCTGGAATACCTTATGGAAATGATTACAAATCACACCTGATAGACTTATGTCTACGGAACTTCCACAACTGAATGAAGTGGGTATCAGACTCATATTTGGTAGTTTAATGTAGCATTTGTTTTTGTTCCCTTCGATATGGGAGTAGAAAACTTACTGTTAACAACATGACACGAGGCATAGTGATTCACCGGAACTTGAGATGCCGGAAACTGAATGCGAGACAACTGGTAAAATGTAGCGCTATCCGTTGAGATTAGGTTGTTTATAGCAGGTGTGGTATAAGAGACAGACATTATAAATCGATTGACTCCGTTTGGGGGAAAATGGCAGTGTCCAGGCTATTGGTAGTTCATTAATAGTGTTTGTCAAATATCAATGACAGGAGATCGCTCGTGGCATTGCCTCCGAACATTTGCCCCCATTCTTGGACATTTTGTATCCCAGTAAAGATGGGATATTTCAGCAGGATAATACACCGTGAAACCGGACATATGTTGTTGAGAAGTAGTTTCAGAAAGATGCTTGAAAGCTTTGACGAATGTTGTGGTTACTATAATTTATATTTATTTACTGCAAGATCCTACAGATATCAAAGTTCAGTGTACTGCTATCGAGATGCAAACTTCAACATCTTTCCAGAGGTGTTTCGACCGTTTGTGGAGTTGCTGCCACTTTAAATTCCTGCGCGTCGCCTAGCTAGAGCGGTTCATATGACTTTGGTATCTAAGCATCCCATTGTAGATTTTTCTTCTATTTTTCGAAATCTAACTTCGTTCTCGAAATCTTCTCAAAGAAAAGGAGAAAGATAAATTTGTTCAAAACATTTTTTTCAGTTTCACCTCAAATTCATTTTCTTAAATTAATTTATATGAAAATTTATCCATGAAAAGTGAATTTGAGAATAAACGAAATCTGTTGATCTCAAAATAATTTTCATTGAATTCATTAAAATCTTGCAAACAGGTATTTTATGAAAGATAGTGCTATTAGTGAATAGATGCTTGAAACACATTTTATTTTTATGTATAAAAACATCTACATGACATTCAACTTCAACGTGCGTCCATTAAATAGAACGTATTATTTCTGAAAGTGAAAAACATTGTTATGTTGTTGATATTTCTAAAGATAAAATTTGATGTGCTTAATTAACTTCACCGTGGAATTCGTGGATTTAATTTTATTTAATCTTGATTTATTCACGTCCCGCAATTGGTAGTATCAAGAATTACTCTAATCAGTTTGTAACATATGTCCCACTACAACATTTAGCACATTATCTGAAGAAGTGACTGGAATTGTTAAATAGCAGTGGAAGAGGATAAATAGAATTTAGAAAAAACTAAAACCCGTCTTAAACAGGAAACAGGGGGATAGATTTCTACTCCTGTTCAAAAGATCGGGGAGGAGTTTGAACTCGAACTGTACTGAATTAGGAATTGTCCAAGATTCTCGCAAGAACTGAATTTGTATGATTTCCTGTTATTATGTCTGTTAAAAGAAGAAAAAATAATCAATTGAATCTTTGTTGGAATGAGAAAACCATATGTCAATCCTGTAGTGTAAATTATGTTTTGATAATAGATTTGAAATATTGTTACATCATTGATATTTCTATGAAGCAAACAATGAAATATTTCCAATATTTGGGAGACAAATCCAATTTTTTTTCATTCCAGGTCCTTTCTGGAAATGGGTGAACATATCTAGCCTTAGTTTCCTGTATTTTCTTGCTTTAATCAATGTTTGACACTTTAACGTTCGTCCTTGTCGCAACTCTTCCATCAAGCAGATCAGATATGACATAGCGGTATATCACGCGTTGCTTTCTTTCTAACTACAATTTTCTAGTTCTTAATCAGCTTTTTGTAGGATATATTTTACTATCTTTTAGGTTTAATATATGTCCAACATATTTTCGGAACTATTATAATGTTATTTTTAATGGTATTTATCATTGCGCACGCTAACATATTTCAGGTTCATATTAAATTAAATATTATAGCGTATATGAAAATTATCTACACCATTTACGCTCTATAAGAGGTTGTATATTATTGCACAAAGAGGCTGCATATAATGGGTGACAATGCAATAAAGTCTGACTCGTTATTAAACACAGGAAGACGGCGTATGATTGCTGGGATTATAAAATCGTGTAAGATGGACATATGCTGTTTCTGCATATTTTCCATTTGAAATCTCAGAGAATGACAGAAACAGTATTATGTGCATAGAATTTTACGTGAAGTTATTCTCCGACTCAAAAACATATTCACTCAAAAGTGGCGTATTTTCCGTTCGTTGCTTTCAGACTACTTTTATGTTTCCCCAAATTATAAACTCATGCACTTTTATCATCAAACTGGTGACAATAACATAATTCAACATGAAATCACATAAATGTCGTTGCTGACTTTTGGGAGACACAGCTACTTGTCGGTTTTATTCATTCTTTTCTTCCAAGTTTACCCCAGAAAAGTGATTATAAACAAAACATTCAGCAATGACATTAATTTACAAGTATGACAATATTGTTATTCATAAATTGGTACAAGAAAATGTGAAAGCATCAAACTGTGTGAACTGATCTGTTTATGTGCTTTTTTATGAGAAATAGCCCAGAAGCTATTTTGCATAAAATTACAAATTACATTACTTTTAAAACATTTCAAAAAGAGATACTATAAAATGCATAAATATTTCCTTATTAATTAGAGTTTCTATATTTTATTTTCAGTCGATGTGTGTCAAGTTCACTTGTAAGACATAAAAGAATAAAAGTGGGTCATTTAATGCCAACAAAATTTTTGAAATATATTCATAGCGATAGTTTGGAAAAAAAGGTGTGTATGTATACATATATATTTGAACCATTTTTCAATTATTAATATTTTGTGTAGTTTGAGTACAATTAGCTGTTTGTATTACTGGTATTTTTAATAAAATTATTGCTGATAATAATTTTTCCTTAAAAAATTATTGCTAGTAATAATTTAAAAAAAAAATTTTATTACAAAGTATTTCTGGTATTAAAACATTTCTACACGTTTGGGTGTTATCTAACATAGTGCTACCAACCCAGAACCTGGGAACACCAGCAATTAAGGAGATTGTTCCATACTCCTCAAAACCTCCTGATCAGAGACCTTGCTGTTGGACGTAGTTTATTTTTTTTACCCAGGACACGGGTGTAGTTTTCGTCATACCCAGGACGGACACGGATGTTGTTTTCGTCATACCCAGGACGGACACGGGTGTAGTTTTCGTCATACCCAGGACGGAAACGGGTGTAGTTTTCGTCATACCCAGGACGGACACGGATGTAGTTTTCGTCATACCCAGGACGGACTCAGAAACTGAGTATCATCTTCCATGTATTGAATTGTAAAAGCAGAATAACACATCATATATATTTACATCAAAGCTCTCAAGAAAATTAAATTTGGGCATTAAACGACCCATTAGGAGTTGATATACCGTTAAATACACAAATCAATCAAACAGATTTATAATGATAATAGAGTTAATCAAGACTTCTTTATTCTATTAATTTCGTTTCTTATTTCTGGCCTTACTCTTGCGGTATTTTTCAATATAATCATTCTGTGAGAATCTTTGATTACGATAGGTTCATTTTTGTATTATTTAAAAAAAAATGAATCTATTCTAAGGAAGATTTCCAGCGTACTATATATCCCTTTAGAGCTCATATTTCCATAAGTTCAGTTATAAAAAAAACATCTATCTATTTAATATTTTTCCTGACCATTGATTTATGATAAGAAACGCTCCGTTTTGTCTCATATTTCATACAGTTCATTCGTGTAACAACTTTGTGTCTTTATTCTAGAAGCAGATAAAAAGATTCGCTGTCCTATTTAATCTGTTTATTTTTCTGGTCACATGTAACCTTAGAATAGACATTCTTCTTACAGTTATAATGAAAAAAAATTCTTTAAAATTGTATTCATTGACTAGATCGCAATCGGGTCCTTCCTGCTGACTAATAAAATATCACAGATATTATAATTTATGTAGATTAAGCCACAATCAAACAGGTTAGTATCGTTTTGTAATTAAAATAAGACATAGGCCCCCTCGTTCTGGGATGATCTTGGGGCAACTGACTCCATTCGATAATAACGTTGCCTTATTTTACAGAGGGTGATCGATAGTTGTTTCGGCTCAGAGATAAAAGAACATCAACGAAGGGAATTTTAACATAACTATTTATTAAACACGTCGGCGTGTGCATTTCTAATTCATCAGTGGGATCACTCTAGCCCTCCACTAGGCATCCAGGCATAAAACCAACATGTGTACATTGTATGACGGTTTAGACTCAACTCCCAGAAAACCATTCCCTATCATTCCCATGCTAGTTCAGCCAATCAAAGTCGACTTCCTTTATTTTGTCTTGCATCTGACCTCAAAGTTCACAGCAAAATACAAAAAATATTAGTCGTTAAACTATTATTAAACTTAAGCAGTGTTTTTCTCGTGAGTACAAACTGATCATTAAAGCCACCACACTTATTCGTTGACACTTGCACCAACATGGAGTACGCTGAAAATTCAGTCTTAAGTAATTAACATAATATACATAACATTATTTATATAGCATTCACGTGTTTTCAGTGATGCTGATTTTTCTTTTGAATTGTAGATTTATCCAACTTCCTTGCTTTAACAATGACAAGCAAGACGATCACTTTTATGCATCCCAATTTTTTCAGATATCTATATCTCAAGGCAGTTAAATCCAATAAAGTAAAACGAGGTCGCGTGACAAATCAAACGTCATAAACAGATGAGCTTGATAAATCATAGCCACAGGTATCAACCTAACGATAAATTGAAACAAAAATTATAAAGCCAGAGACAAATTACAATTTTTCGAATATTTTTTGTATTTATACTCATCTATAAAAAAGTATTTTTAAGTTTTTCATCTAAACTTAATAAGGAAATTTTAGAAATACGTTTTATATCTGATTACACGAAGATAAACACATTCTCTTATATACATATTTACTCTCTCTCACTCCCATATATATATATATATATATATATATATATATATATATATACATATATATATAATTCTTTATTACAGCATATTAAACACGAACATATGTAACCGCTACATATATATATTCACGTTTCGATGCATCGAAACGTGAATACATTTATGTAACGATTACGTATGTTCGAATGTAATATGTTATAATAAAGAATGATCGCTCTACTGTTGTATCGATCCCTGTTTTTAAATTAATGTTATGAACGTTTGAATTCTTATTTGATTCGTTATCATTTCATTTGTGTGTATATATATATATATATATATATATATATATATATATATATATATATATATATATATATATATATATATATATATATATATATGTGTGTGTGTGTGTGTGTGTGTGTGTGTGTTTTAACGTATACTATATTTATCGGTATAATTTCTAAATATGCTTGATAGATCGTGTGGAAATATAATCATGTCTACAGCGAGTGGTGACAGTCTTTTTGACAGTCTATGCTTGAACAAAATCTTCAGCCTCTGTAGTTTGAATTATAACGTGATCATTTATATATGTTAGTCATTAATGCATTATAAGTAGCGAGAACAGTTTTTCCAGTTTATTGTTTTATACTAACTGGTAATACTACCCACAGTGCTCAATGATTAAATATATAAATAATCGAGTTAAAACTAAACCGAAATCGACTGAAGATTGTTTTCCGGCTTTAAATTTTAAAAATCACCTTATCCAAAGAATGTTTCTGCGGAATAAGACTCTCAAGTTCATTAACCGTTAATACTCTTTGCTCTATGGATTGGAGTTTCGTACGTATTTTTTTTTCGAGTTAGAGTGGAACTCCAACAAATTGTAACATTATTTTCTCTTAGAATTACATGTGCTGTACACTGTTTTATAAAGTCTTCAATAGATATGGCTTCTGTTATTTGGAAAACAACTATGATTTTTTTTATTATTTCTGAAGCGCCACTCAACATGTTTCGAAGAACAGTGGACGTCGCTACCACCTACATGCTTCATTCGCTCAAAGCTGTTTTTAATCATTGATCTTAGAAAACGGACGTGGACAGTTGACTGTTGAGATATTTCTGAACAAGTCTGGCGACTTGCTTATCATCACTATGACAGTTTCGATATGACGTTTCTATTACCTAGCAACACAAATATACCTACCCCCCCCACACACACGCATTCACACTGAAACACAGGTAAATCAAAGTCGACCCACTGTATAATTTGTACGGTTATGTTTGTTTTTGTTGTTTATATACCCAGTCTCATCAGTTTTCGATTCCGTTTTTTAGGGTATAAAATTGAACATAACATTTGTCTGATGTGGTCACATTGGCGTGGTGCAAGGATTAGCAAGCTTCTCCCGAGCGACGAATTAAGACGAAAAAGTGAATTCGAGCCCCAAATTTCCTACATTTTGCCACGTCTATGCTACGCTTAGAAAACCACCAAAACATTTGTGTTACGTTTACATTTAAGTCTACCCTAATCACTTTTACTCTACAAAGTTTTTCTTTAGGACGCTCAGTGTCACTCCTGATTTTCCGACATTCATAAAATGTCACTATCCTATAATGAATGGTATAAATACTCTCCTTTATTGTGACCTCAATCATTTCTCAGTTACTTTTCCGTAAGTTAATTCAGACGAAATAGTAACCTATTTTATCACATCATTTGGACTATTTTTTATGTATCTTTGAAAAGAAAACCAAATTTTTGAAGATATCTTGATCTGTAACTTTACAATTTTTTTTTATATAATTTCATATTATTGTTATTGTTTTGTTTTACGGCATGTCAACCTCAGTGGGTTATTTACTGCCGACCTTTTTTGTTCCTGGTAATATTTTTTTCTAAAAAAGTATTGCTGGTAATATTTTTTTTCCTTCAAAAATCTATTTCTGTTAATAGTTTTTCAAAACATTTTTAGTTGGTAATGTTTTTTTTTTCAAAAATGCTGATGATAATTTTCATTCAAAAAATTATTGCTTGTAATAATTTTTACAAAGTATTTCTAGTATTAAAACGTATTTAACGTTTTTTCATAGTATTTTAATCTAAGTTTGGCTATTTGCCCATAGCTGGGTTCCTAATACGTGGTACCACCACGGGTCAGGGTGGACCTGGAAACACCAGCAATTAAGATCCCCTGATCAGAGGCCTTGGACGTAGTTTATCTTCTTACCCAGGACACGGATGTAGTTTATCGTCATACCAAGACGATATATAATTTATTTTAGTGAGGTAAAGACTGCTATGTATTCGACTCAAAAGCTTTTTTGAAAGTAAACTATAACGAAGCACATTAGTTTTATTATTCTGAGATATACATTATAGAAAGTAGCATAAATATCACGAGAGTAATACGAATGGAATACTGAAAACACCACAATACAGAACAAAGGAAGTACTACTATTACTACTACTTTGGAAATTCTGGCATTAAGATAGTGTTTGACTAAAATGATATATGCTCCAATATTTAAAAATGCATTATCAACTTTCATCGGGAAACTAGGCGAGTTCTTATCAGTTTATCACATCATAATTGTCTCTGACTAAAATGATTTATTTAATCATATAAAAACTGCAGCAGCTGATAAACTTATCTTTGTCAGTCTTTCTGAAATCTGATAGGCAAGCAGTGAATTGAAAACATTATTTTTCTAATGAAACAAAAAATATCGATTTCACATATTATAATATTGACTAAATGTGACAATTTAGAATTCTGAGTTGTCCTTCTACGAGACTGTCGACATACCAAATCTGAAAAGTCCAGTCTTTTCTACTATTTAACCCAGCGCTTCTTAAACTACGTATCCCAATTGGAAATGGGGTGGCGAAGCGAAATTCTGGGGTCGCGAAAAGTAAATTCAAACACTTGAATTTTGTTTACATGTTATTTCAAAAACGCACAATATATAACGTGATGCGCCACGTAAGCACTGCGGTGGGGAAAACGTGCGTGCGGCGCCGTTGCGACGAGGGCAGTGACAGCGGATGTTTTTTTTTCCACTGTAGCTGGTCAATACCTTGGGTCGCGAAAAATCTCGTGATGAAAAATGAGGTCATGAATGGAAAAAGTTTAAGAAATGCCGTTTTAACCTATAGATTTGGGGAACACACACACACACACACACACACACACACACACACACACACACACACACACATATATATATATATATATATATATATATATATATATATATATATATATATATATATATGTACCATTCCCAAGGTTATTTGCGCGAAAGTAAATGTAACGCGTTGTCATGCAATGAGAGATAAAAGACAAATATGCAATTGTGGTCACTGTGTGGAGAGTAACGTCGTTGTTTGAGTAGAATTGCTGATATTCACTTCCCAGACACAATAACCAGACACGTCATGTAAATGTATCCAGGAATAATAATAATAATAATAATAATAATAATAATAATAATAATAATAATAATCTTGTAAAGGTTGCACGTTTTAGGCACTGAATATATAACCCGGCATGACAGAGTGGGCCAATATCCGCACTGGAAAATCTGCATCTTCTACGGGAAGGAAACTGAGAGAAATTAGTTTGAACACCACCCAGACCCGGTTACGCAGATAGGACCTGTATCAATTTTATGGGACTACACATTACACGCTGACAGAAAAATCAATGCTAACCACGCAGATATTGTTTAGGAGAACGTAACAAAAGTGCCTCCTTATTGATAGTGCATTCCCTCCGGTCTCTAATGTGACTTTAAAGATCTTCAAAACGCTATCAACATACAAAGACCTTGAAATAGAAATCTAAAAAATGTGGCACATGGGAACATCAACAATACCTGTTGTAGTTGGATCCCTCGGATTGTTTGGAAAAGATTCCAGTAGACTCATTGAAGGGATTCCTGGAAGCCCATGCGTTAAAGAAATACAAGAAATTGTTCTCACAAGTACAGCCCACACCTTACAAAGGGTTTTATCTATGTAAAACATGTGTGTTTTCTTTTAATTGGTCAGTGGAAAATGTTATGATACCATTTCTAATCTTACGTCTCTGGGAAAGACCCGGAAATAAATGTTTAAAAAACCAGAAATCAAAGGAAATAATAATAATAATAATAATAATAATAATAATAATAATAATAATAATAATAATAGGATAAACGGAAAGAGTTCCTATTGCTGTCCAGGATCGGTGCTTTCCATCTTTTTCATTCCTGTGCCCTGCCCATTTATGACGTTGTCGATCATGTTTCCCGACAAATTTTCTCTCTTCGAAGCACTTAGAAAAGTGACTTTTTTCTTTCTCTCTTAAATCCTTTTCCGCATTTAAATAATCTCGTTAGGTAGTTTATGTGTTGTTTTCTTTTGTCACACGTGTCTTCAATATGCCGTGTGAGTTTAACATTGACCCAGCTCTCTCCCGCATTATGTGTCTCAGAAATTTCAACTGTCTCTTTCTGACATTAAATGTGTCTTTCTGTTTCCATTTTCTCTAAAGCTTCATCGTTGCTGACATGTTCAATCCATGATATTCTCAGCAGCATTCTGTAGGACCATATTTTTATCGCTTCATGTTTTCTTCTTCATCTGGGCGGAAACTGAAGAACCAATAACTATGAAAGTAATATTATTCGCCCTTTCATGGAGTATTGCTGCCATATATAGTCTAGAGCCCCTTCTGTTTCTTTCAAGGACCTTGATAAAATCCAGAGACGGATATGCAATGTAATTGGCCCTGATTTGGCATCTCGTCTGCAATCGCTCTCTCAGAGACGTGCCATGGCCTCCCTTTATCTTTTTTACAAATAGTTTCACGGTAACTGCTTCGATGAGCTGCTTTCGCTGATTCCTATACTTTATGAATTTAAGTGGAACTGCTCCCCTTTTCTTGTTTCCCTGATAGCTATAATCTCTAAGTATTCAAATGTAATGTCAATCGACGTCTCCAGACGCCTTGATTTATCCCCTATCCTTCTCTTCATCCTTTCCTCTATTATTCCTCTTTGCTCTCGCTCCAACTCTCTGTAACCCCTTGCGTGCTAGTGGCTTCCCGCCTTGTTTGGAGTGAAACGCTTAAAAAAAAATAACAGCAGATTAGGCTGCCGTATATGGGGAGAATGTCAAGAGACAGTTAATCACATATTATATGATTATGACTGACTGATTCCAATATTCTTTTTAAATTTGAAAGATGAAACATCCATATTGATTTGGTCATCAGTCTGGATATTTAGGAATGTCCTGAATCCTAGACCGTCTATGCGAACTGGCGTACCCGCGTGAAAGTATTTCCACCTGAACCACACGAGCAAGTTTTTGCACTGCATTTATTAACAACTGGCACTATATCAGGATTATTTGATTGTGATATCTTCCCATCATGTGTAGATATACAATGATCAGATTGCATGTCCTGATGGGTATATGGAGCATCGTAAATATGTATGCAATAATCACTTTGTTAGTGTGATGATCCCTCACATAATAATAATAATAATAATAATAATAATAATAATAATCAGCGTAACTGTTCCAATATTTGTCAACATTAAGAGAAGATCGCGATTTAAGAAAAGAAAATTAAAATCACAATGTTTGGCAATGTTAAAAAATATTTCGAAAGTAAGTCTGTCTTCTTCAAGTTATATTTAAAAACTATTTACAGGTATAAAAATATGTAAATCTACACACATATAAGTCTTTGTACAAATGTTGCATCTCTTGTAATGAAGAAAACGGCCGTACTGGTAATCCACACGTCAAAATGAAGAAACGCCTTCAGCGTGAAGGCATGTAATTGAAACGTGCATAATATGATGGTGATCTTTTTCATTTTGGAATTTTTTCTTTAATTGAATAGATTCTAAGAGGAATTAATCAAACCGCTTAGTATAAATCTTATGGAAGTCTTTGGTCATTTTGTTAATATCCTCGGGCCGGGAAATTAGTAATTTGCATACGTACCTATCCTCATGCGTTTTCAGTTTCGAAAGATCGGTAGATTCTGCATATTTGTTTCAGAATGGGTACCTTAAGATGCCTATCGAAATTACAGTCGTTTGTAATAAAATTTTCTGGAAGCTCCGTTGATGTCACATTGTTGTGTCTGACATCATACTTGTGTACATTTCATATTCGTCGCCCAATGTACCAGCCATGACTACATTTGCGTGGGTTGCACAACGCAAAAATTAATTAAAATATTCAGACTTAACGTTTTTTGTAGATTTATATACATTTATACTTGGCAATCGTTTTTAAGAATATAAATGGAAGCAGGCAGGCATACTCTAGAAATATTGTTGAATATTGTCAAACAATGTGTATTTTTTTCTTTTCTTAAATCGTGATTCTATTAAGTTTTGTTAATAATAATAATAATAATAATAATAATAACAATAATAATAATAATGTGAAGATCATGTCAATAATGGTGACAGCAAGATATTTCGCTCATTTATATGAAAATACATGAAACAGGATAATGTCTTTTAAGGTCAGAAAATTGTTGTGCAGATATAAATATAATTGTCAAGGGCTCTTCATTACGAATCAATGCTGAGTGGGAAACTGATTTACGATTAAATATCTCTTGAGTAATCAGTTCACATTTAGATTTCCAAGAAGATGATTATCGGCGGTGATATTTGTTTTTTTTTTTTCTCAAATGTACAAATGAAATTTCCTTTACAACGTGTGTGAACAAAGCTACCAAGTATCAAAATAGGGAATTTTGTCTCAGTATACATTCCCTGGCAATTCTTAACCCGAGAACAACAAAGTAAATGCCTTTATCACGGATAGGTTTCTCGAGCCATTATTACCAATACATAACATTAATAACTTTTAAATTACGATAGAGCTTTTTTTTTATTCATTTTTATTTTCCGAACGACATATTTTAATTTCACACGCAGAAAGGAGGCATGGTAATAACATGTTCAGGGAAAGATTAAAATGTTCATACATTGTACAAATATTTTAATTAAATTAAATTAATCAAATATAAACTGCTGATATAATTAGTATTAAAATTATTTCATCATAATTTTCTTACGTATTTTAAACGTTCATAATCAGTTTCTTTCTTTCAGACAAGCTGACATTAATCAAAATAAGAAACGTGCGGATTATGGTTTAATTCATTGCGATTGATACGTTTCCCCGCCAATTTCGACGGTTGCGAAAGGCGCCATAAGTCGACATCTCTTTTTGACCTCCGCTCTTGGCTGATCTTATAGCTTCGCAGTTAGCCAATAAATTCGAAGCATTAATCACCGATACCGATCAATATATCCGTGTGGTGCGTTGTAACACCTCGCACTGATTGGACACAGTTTGAAAAGTTGTACATATGTAGACATTAACAATCCTTTTTTGTGTTTTGTTTGTTTTTTTTTTCGCAATTTCACGTTTATAATACTTCTTGCTTTTTACCAGGAACGGAAATGAACGATCTGTTCTGGCCGTTGAGGTTAGGAAAATTAGAGGAGAAAACAATTGTTCTTTTACTAATTTCTTCAGGTTTCTTTGAGTAAAGTCGACCAAATAACGAACATTTTTTTCAGAAAATAAACTCGCTTAAAGACATTTAAAATAAATTGAAAAATCAATAGGCCGAGGATGGTTGTTTAATGAATTTAATTAAAATATATTAATTGATCTTTCTGTTATCGTTAGTTTTCATGTAGACTGATTTAAAAAAAAAAATTACACGTTTCAAAATAAACATATTGAAAGCCGCGGTACTCATCGTCGGATATATTGGGATAAAACCAACAAATACATAGATACAGACTATTATAATCTATGCAATATAAAAGCTGTTTGAACAAATATTAATATTTTCTAAGCAATTCACCCCAAGCAAGGCGTTAAAGCTACTAGTATGCAAAACGTTACAGAGAGTGAAAGTGAGAGAAAAGACTGTGTATAGGGGGGATGAGGAAAGGGTAAAAGACGGAAGAGGTTCAAGACAAGAGAAGATGGCGATTGACGCTGCATTTACATCCCTGGAGATTGTAGTTATTAAGTAAGTAAGTAAGATGAAGGGAATTCCACGTTCGGGATCGGGATATTCGAGAAAAGAAAATGATGCCGTAGTTATAATTCTATGCAGTGTGCAATGAAGCCGTTAAAGCTATAATTCTTCTCATATATACTTATATATATTAGCGAGAACAGATGCATCACATTACGCATATATCATTGATGTATTATTTTGTGTGTAAAATATATTTTATAATATAATCCTTATAGCTGAAAATCGTTTTCAAGAATGGCCATTGAAAGATATTGTAAGACATCGTTGTACTTTGATCGGTTGTGTCACTTCCAAACGGATATTTTTTTTAAAAATCTGACAATATGTTGGTATATATGAGTTACATATATCTTATTTTTTTAGTTTATTATTTTTTTAATAGACACAAAGTTTTTGAGCATTTAAGCTGATCTAGACACTCTTCCACAGATCTGGAATGAATTGCTAGTATACAAAGCCATTTGGAAAGATGACATCGCATTAAGTCCTTGTACATTGCTCAAACAAAACCTGCTAGAAACATCATAGATGGGATTATATCTGTTACATATGATTTGGAAGTGTCAGATCATGAACTTTTCAGACATTTCTTTTATCCACAAAAATGATATACTGAAGAGTTGCCCGTCATATGGGCTGATGTATTAGCCTGAGATTTTTTGTTAACTCTTAATTCTCTCAGATGGCTGAGATAATTCTTATCTAAGTTAGTTATACCTCAGTAGGAGGTATGTCTCCATTTTGCTCGCTTTTCAACAGGAAGTTCGAATTCCTCTATTGGGAGGTTTGTAGCAATTAAATTGTATTTAATTTTATCCTGGAAGCGTAACCAAGGACGACCTACGTGACGCTTACCAGGAAAAAGTTGGCTGTACATGAGCATTTTCTGCATGCGATCACCATTCATTTTGATGACATGACCAGCCCATCTTAACTGTGATTGTCTCAGAAAGGATTAAATACCATCGACACCACATTTGATGAAAAGATCAGGATTAGAGATTTTGTCCTACCGTGTATAACCGCATATTGAACGAAGACAGCATTTATCGAAAGTATCAAGTTGATTGGTGTGCGTCCTGTATGGCGTCCACGATTCTGACCCATAAAGAGTGTGGTGAGAATGACTGCTCTATAGACATTGATTTTTATTTTCAGTCAAATCCCATGAATATCCCATAGGCGATGCGTAGCTTCCCAAAGGCATTGGTTGCCTTTGACATTCGGTTAACTATTTCGTCATCCAAAGAGGCACTTGAATTGACTTTGCTTCTTAAGGACGAGAATGATTTCACTTACTTCAGGTTGTTGCTGCCAACAGTAATGGGAACGATTTGAAAGGTATGGACAGCTAGTTTGTGCTTTACATATTGACCTTCTTAGGTGTAGGCTTTGGTTGATGGACAACTTCATTTTCATTATGCTTATAGTTAATCCGAATGCGTTGCCAGCGGTGGAAAATGATTGATGAGTGCTTGAGTTTCTTCAACTGAGGTGGCCACGATCGCAGCGTCATCAGCAAACAAAAGATTACCACTAATGCTTGCTTGAGTTAGCGATTATGATTTACCATGTTGATGGTTAAAGAGGCTTCCACTTTTGCCGAAGTCAAATTTTACACCTATGTCAAGATCACTAAAAGTATGGTGCAGTATCAGCGAAAAGAGAGCGAAAAGTACAGAAGCCATGACACAACTTTGCTTTGTGACATTTGTTACATCAAAGGTTTCTGAAAACTCTCCATTAGATAGAACAAAAGCTTTCATTCCTTTGTGAAAAGAGATGATGGCATTTAGCACACTTTCAGGTATGCCAAGCCTTTTGAGTACTTTACAGAGGGCACATCCGTTTACAATATCAAACGCTTTGGTCGGGTCGATAAAGAGGGTATAGAGTTCATAGTTCTTCTCGCGAACTTTCTCAGCAACTTGACGAAGTGAAAAAGTCATATCCATTGCTCCACGAGCGGAATGAAAACCAGACTGAGATTCGGGTTAGATGTCATCAATGAGATATATGATTATTCTGTTGAGAATAAAACGAGCGAGAATTTTGCCAGAGATACTTAGAAACACAATGCCACGTGAATTATCACATATAACCTTTTTACCTTTGTTCTTGGACAGCTGTTTTATGCAAGCATCTTTGTAGTACTGTGTAACAGTACCAACCTTCCATATGACTTTAAAAAGCTCAAGGAGATTCTTAACCAGAGTTTTCCGACCATATTTAAAAATATCGGGAGGAATAGCATATTTTCCAGGGGCTTTGTTCGAGGACAATTGCTTGATATAATCCTGAATTTTCTTTAGGCAAGGCTCAAGAGACAACTGGGAAATTTCTTGTCGCTGATAAATTGAAGCAATGACGTTGTCATCGATGGCAGAGGTGGAATTAAGGACACTTTCAAAGTGTTCTTTCCATTGTGATATAATTTCCTTCTTGTCTGTGTCGAGTGTGTTGCTGTCAGACGACATAACAGGTGAAATTCCATTTCCTTGTGGGCTGTACAACTTTTTAAGACCTTCATAGAATGCTTTGGGATCTTTACTGTCAACTGCTGCCTTGATTTCCATAGCCTTAGCAGAACGCCAAGATTCTTTCATTTTTCTGAGACCATTTTGCACTTTCCGCTTACACTGCTTATATATGCGCTTTTCTGATGGACAATTTTTGTTGTTTAAGAATATTTTGGGCGAATCGTGCATATTCTTGATGAGACGTTGAACATGAGTATCATTTAAATCGAACTAGTCCTGATGCTTTCTTATGGGAAGTCTTCTGAGATCACAACTGAATCTAGCCTCAAATCCAGTGTGTCAGAGAGTTCTTTCTTCTTAACATCAGAATTCAGGGATGGGATGTTGATTCGTTTAGGAA
>OZ038475.1:61173679-61196179 GCA_964036315.1 Acanthosepion esculentum | reverse complement strand
ATATATATATATATATATATATATATATATAATTAATTTATGCAACAAAAGATTTTTGATCAGCACCTGACGACTGCGTTGTGCACTGAAGCCAATATTGTCCTATCGATGTGGATAATAATTTTCTGTGAGTTCTTCAATACATCTAAGAATAAATATAATTATTTCATTGAAAGTCGAATCGGATGTTTGGTCGAATATTCCGTCGATATATATACAAGAGAAAGATATCTGTACTAATGGCACTAATCATAGTTCTAGTAAATATATAAAGAACGACGAGGTTTCAGGAGGAATACTAATGTATTTCGACAAAGTTTTTGCTGATAAAAAGCCTGCCAGCCTCGGAAAGCATATTTATACATCCTTGATTTTACAAGGTGCCAACTTGGACTATTGGAACCACCATTCAATCTCGTAAAGCATGCAAGAGGAAAACATGAAATTCGGTTAATTAGGGCGTATATTTTCTTCTTTCGTGTCCTTTCAGGATGTAGGCGATCATGGCTCTCCATTTCCTCTTGTTACTTGTAGCTCCCAATAAGCTTTGACTTTTTGTTGTTTCTCCCAGACGATATTCTGCAATCCACTTGCTTAAGCTCGTTAAATGAGCCACGCGTTGCTCTCCTTTGTCAATCATTCCTTTTATCCGCCCTGTGATTATCAGATTTTCCAAGTTCTCCTTTCTCAGTACGTGTCCCAGAAATTACAGCTGCCTCTTCCCGATGTTAATTATGAGTTTCATTTTTGGTTGCATCCTCTCCAAAACATCATCCTTGCTCACATGTTTCGTCCATGGTATCCTCAACATCCTTCTGTAGAACCACACCGCAGCTGTCTTGAGTCTCTTTTTCATCTTTGAAGAGACCGCTCAACATTTGCTGGCATAAAGGAGGACAGATATTACTTATCCTTTTAGCACTATGGTGAAGATAAAACGCACTACAGCAGAAATTATATTGAAGGACAACTTGTCAAAAGAAGTCGCTCTGACAAATAATAGTCTGGCGCGCGGAAAAATAATTATTCATGCATGATAATATTCAGTAAATAAATGAAAATTCCGTGGCTGTCGTAGAACTTAACTCTAGAGCTCCAACACAGAACAACGTAACACAAAATTATATCATAAAGAAAAGCGAAACACTAACATAACAACAGCTTAAAAGAGTGTCTCTATTGATAACAGTCTTCGATAGATGTCTCTTTAATTTGTCCTTAGGTCTCAAAACCGAACCGTTAATGGAGGTACTTGCGAAAACTTCAAATAATATATTGTTATATGAAGAAAGAAAAAAACAAACAATGATTAATTTATTTTTTACAGCTTTTAGTTAATATTTTTAGACGGCAAGAATTCCTTGGAGATAATAATGGCTTACTGATACACGTCTTACTTATTAACTCATAAATAGGGGTAGGTGAGGTGTTTTTTCTCATTGATATTTGTGTGTATGTGAATATAATTAACCCAACTGGAATTAGAACTCAGATCCGTGGCATCCAATTACGAGCCGTAATCAATTACACCACCCGCACATCCAACTGTGCAGAACGCTGACATTTTCAAGTGCTCACCCTTTTATTTTCCGAGCAGGCAAACAAATTATATTTGTTGAAAGACCCTGACTGGCTATTATTGCAACTTTGCTAAACTTAATTGGCATACTGAGGAATCAAATGTAAAACAAAAGAAACGATAACGAAAGGGAGGTAGAAAATAATGACTTCATTCACGAAATGCGATTCTCAGTTATATTAAATCATTTATTATGATCTTACCAAGAAACCAAAATCAAAAGTGAAGGGAATAAAAATGTACTTTATGATAAATGGTTAAAAGTTAATTAACAATGTCATTTTTGGTGGAATAAAAGAATTCAAATGTTATTTGCAACATAATTTAATATGTCGTTTTAGATTATTTGAGTATCGCTATATATTTTATGAAGTTATTTTTAATACTCTGGAAAGTGTTTATGTCGCTATAAGAAAATTACAATTGAAACGGATACAGTGACTATAATATAAGTCAGAGCATTAGACAAAACAATAATATAAAATCACTTTAATAATGTTATCTAATTATATTGTATTATAAACACTGTTTTATTGACGAAGAAAGAATAGAATGGAATTCTGAATTTTTCTTTCTTATTCGGATTCAGTAATATAAGAAAGAATTTAAAGTCATAGTATATGTCTACGGTGTCTGATCAAAATGTGTTGGGACTAGAGCTGTGGTAACGGAGCCGAAGTACGCAGAATGAAGCCGTTTCACAGAGATCGACCTTAAACACTGACGCGCATGCACACTAAGTTATAACGTGTCTCCCGATTCCTTTGTTTATAAGCAGTGCTTGGAAGGAAAGTGTGAAGAATGTGGCCATCTCACTACACCACAGAGTTTCCACCAGTGACCATAACTTGTGTTGTAGTTTTGGACAATGCGCAACATTTCCCTGGTTCGACAAAGTCCATATAACCCCAGATCTTGTGCCTTGAGATTTTTGTCCCCTTAAATGAAATCTCAGTTGAAAGGAGCAAGATTTCAATGACGCCTATGCAGACCAAGTGAATGCGACGGGGCAGATACTCGCTATTCCAATAAGGTAGTTTCAGGAATGCTTGCATGAATGGCAACGGTGTGTCTGGCTTCAGAAGGTGAGATTAAATACTGAATTGATATGTGATATAGGTTTATTTTTATATCAACACTCCCGATACTGTTTTACTAACCGTCGCACGCACAATAAATAAATTAAATGCCTAAAAAAAACATTATTTAAAGATGAATAATGCAATGGAAAATTCACTTACCACTAAGCGAAATTGCATAATAAACATAATAAATAATGTTCAGTAGTTTAGATAAATATCCAGAAGAGGAAATAAGAGAAAAAAGAAAGAATCTATTTCTCAGGCTTGAGAAATTTAAATGAATTTTCGAAAAGCGTTTAAATAATTTACAAAGGGAGCTACTTGGAACATTCCACTGCTGTTTTATTGAAAGTGTTGGGGTGTACTTCATCAATGTTTGGTATGTCATCTTCGCGGTAGCGGACAAAAAATCCCCCAAAAGAATTATAGATGTTGCCTAGAGAATAATGAATTCCTTGCCACACTCATTGGAGAACATTTCTAATTCACGTTGTCGCAGTAGAGCCGAAAATATAATGAAAGAAAGTATCCTCGGTACTAATTCTGTAATTTCTTACTGACAGGACGACATTTAAGTTTTATTTGTTCGAGGACATGTCGCTTGAGGAACAGTTTTTAACCTTGGTTACAGCGTAAAATAAACACTGCTATATGCTGAAATTTTCAACGTATTTTAATCCTATGACATTTCATCATTCGATGATGTGTATGTTTGTTTGTTTGTGTGTGTGTGTGTGTGTGTGTGTGTGTGTGTGTGTGTTTGTTCGTGCACCTGGGGATTGTACTCCAATTTTATTGTGCATTGCAATGTGACAAAAGGAATAAATAATAGATTACATAAATAAAAAAAAACGAATGCGTTTTTCGTTACAATCAATCAAAAAATAAAAACTGCGTAACTTATAATTACGTCATTTTCCATGACGAGTTATTTTTTTCTTTTTATATCCTATTGTAAAAAAAAGCTAATATGCTTGAAGATTAATGATACATGGAATTGTTGTTCCGCACTGTGTGTCTTCTTCGCTAACATATATTGTCCATCCTAACACCAGGAACATTTTGTTCCGCCCTGATCGATTTAATAATATATCTTTGCATGTTGTGTTCACGTATCTAGATCAGTGGTGAACGCGTTCGACCTTGGACTGAGATGTTTAACAGGAATTGCTAATGACATACAGTTATATTAAAAATTATTCATACTTCAGCAACATGTGTATTATTTAACATTTTTATTGGTGGAATAATTTCTTTTTTGACGCAAATTAATATATAAGTAAAAAGGGTTGTAAAAATCAATATATAGGAGATATAAAAAAAATCTACATTTCACTGAAGCATTATTAGAGATTTTATGATAAAGCCAGGTTTATATCTATTGTTATATGTTACAGAATAAGAATAATCGATACAGCAAGATATCTGGGTATTATTTTCTTAAATTATAATTTTTCACTTCTTTTAAAGGGAATCTAATAACGGTTTTGTCGTAGTGCACTATCTTTCTCTTCAGAACTGCAATTACGTAAAGAGTCGGTCATTCAGTTAAGACTCATACGTGATTCACGCTTGGGCGATCATGTTTCTTTCGATTCATGACTAACTATGTATAGAAATTTCCCGCTGTATGTTCCCGTTTCTTCCTGCAACAGACAGTTTGCCAAACAATGCTATAGCACCAAGTCTATACTGCTATTTAATCCATAGTTGGGAGGAGAGAAGAGATGGTGTCATACCTTTCCTTTTTGCTCGTAAGTGAAAGTAACGACTCCGACTGGAATTCGAACTCGGATCTTCGAATTCGCATTCCAAGCTGTTATTTATTATACCACACCGTACATCCTCCTTAACGTGTAGCGTTTCAAATTTGTTCCTCAGAAAGGTGTAAGTTGCATTAGCGTAGATTGAAAAACTAAGCGTGGACGTCACGTTAAATATTATAACTATTTACAATAAAGAAAAAGGTTACAAAATCGATATTTAATTAATTCAATTGTCTCTTCCAAAATTACAAGCACCGTCAAGAAAATGCAACAATGTCAGCATCGTGAAAATATCCACAGGATGGAAACTAGAATTAAGGTACCACGTCACACATCCGGTGACAGCAAAAATCATCAGTGACGTCATTTTTTTTATCTCAGGATCACCAATCGTGTGAATGATTCTTGGATTAATATGTATTGTTATACATATAATGTCAAAGCACTTGTTAATTAATTAAATTAATCGAAAGAAAGAAATTTTGAGCGTCTTCCGTAGATGGATGTTGCTTTTGTTTGGCGACAGAATGAAATGTCATTTTGAAAGAGTCAAGCAATGTTGAAGGTTGCAATTTTCTATGGGTATTTTCTTTGCCAGTAGGACGAGTAGCCTGTAATGGTAGAGAGGATCTTGTCGAAAGAAATGTATATTCTGACTTGGGCCGCCGGTAAAATCTTGGGAAGTAAGATAGCTGTATTATCCAGAAAGAAGAGTGTAAAATCACGTATTGTAATTGGTCAAAGAAATGATATAAACACGATAATAATCAGATGCTTTAGAATGGTCAAATCAAAGCCCAGAATTTATCCAAATTTAGGATATATATGGGAGCTGAAAATAATTTTAATAAAAACGATGAAAAGTAGACTATAGGACTATAGGTGTTTAGCAATAGATGAATCATCTAAAATATATGTAGAGAATTTTTGGAATCTGGATATCCTATAAACAGTTCATGGCACTTTCTAAACATACCAAATTATCACATTATCAAAAGCCAATAATTTTCTTAGGCTTGTTGTTTGGTTGTAATACTTCAAAATGGGTTTGTAGTTGATTATATGTATATGGATATGACTGTTTTCAGGATCAAATTGCAGTTAATAATAGATTTTTCTAATTGTATATCATTAACTCTTTCGTCCGATAAAAGTTTCTTTAATGATAATGATTTGAAAGACCAGAAATTACACAATGTATTAATAATCTCAAATTTATATGTTAGTTGGTTGATTTTGTTTATCGGCAGGTCAACCTCTATGGCTTATTTAATGTCCAAATCTAAATATTTTGAGCACAATTATTCGCCTTCCAACTACAGATAAAAAATAGTGTTGTTTATTCTACTGTAAAATATATTGATGGTCATTTTGCTGTAAATAGGTATCGTTGTTAAATATATAAAAATGTATTGCTGGCATTTTTACTTTAAGAAAATGTATTTTTATTCGTTCATAATGTTTTTTGGAGTGTGGGTAAGTTTTCTATTTAACCATACCTACTACCCTGTGTCAGGGTGGGCCTGCAAACAACAGCAATTAAGAGATGTTTCCACCCCAATCTCCAGATCAGAAGCCTTGCTCTCGGATGTAGTTTATCGTCATACCCGGGACTAGAAATCTACTTGTATATATTGAACTTTTATATATGTGAATATACAGTCTACTTCTGCTAGCAGATGGAAACACTTAGTGTTATGGTCCAGGTTCCTTGTACCACGGTGATGGTCCAAGGTAGAACCAATGAAGAATAACTCGAACACTGGTATGGAATAACACATATATATTACAAATAGAATATGTACAAAAGAAGTAGAAAGTGTTAGTAATAACAATCAGGTTAGGTCAGAGAGAACTATGTTGTCTCGACCAGTATCACTATTCCAATGTCTTACAGTAATCGTCTGACGCGACTCTCTCTCTGACTGACTGACTACCTGACTCACACGATGTTCATTAACACGCCCACGTGTGTCAAATGTGGCACAAGGCCGGTTTAATATGGGCTTTCCGAGCCCTTAGGCTCGGGCAAAAATTATTAAGAATTATATTAAATGATCTAACAACGACGAAGCTTTGCTTACGAACAAGAAGAATGACAAAAAAGCTCTCACTGATGATATTTCTAACTCAGAAATTATCTTGTGGTGATTATTGTACATTATACCATTTGCATTTTATCTGGTGATCTCAGCATTTCTTAACTAAATTTAAATTGAAAAATTCATATATTGCAGACTTGTTTTCTAAAGCCTGTAAACTTCGTAATTGGAAACTCATTAAAGGTTTCCTTTTCTTTAGATCTCAAAAATAAAACTAATTATATATACATCATATTATACTGAATTTAGAATTAATTTAACTCTTGAGAACTCAACGAAAGAAAACATTATTCCTTTCGTTATTGTCTCTAAAAAAACGTCTGTTTTTCGCCTTTTAATCTCTTCCAGATATATGTCGAAATGCTTCTGTCAAGAAAATTAGACGGTATGATTAATTATTAACACTATAAGAAACGGGAGATGGTTCGTTATTTTCCTTTCTCCATGTAGACATTCGTTACCATCTTATCTTGATATTGTGAATAAGCCAACAGTCAATCAAATCTAATTTTGTAAATACGCTGGTGGGTTTCTTCGTCAATTTACGGAATCGGCTATCGATCTATTAAAATATACTTTGCTCTTAGTTTATCATTAAAAGCTAGCATACCTGAAGAAGTGAGCCACTGAATCTAGTAAATATAGTTTGTGCTCAGGTATGTAACCAATAAGAATTCGAATATTGATTTTCAAATTAATCTGCTTACATTATTGTCAAATCATAATTTCCTACCACAGATTCTTCTATTTATCTTTCTTTATACTAGGCTACATTTTCTACATAATACATTTAAAAATAAAGATTTTTTGTGTATTATCTCGCCCGTTGTTGAAATTCGTTATAAAATAGGATGATAATTAGACCTGTCATAGTAAATATAGTTTGTGCTCAGGTATGTAACCAATAAGAATTCGAATATTGATTTTCAAATTAATCTGCTTACATTATTGTCAAATCATAATTTCCTACCACAGATTCTTCTATTTATCTTTCTTTATACTAGGCTACATTTTCTACATAATACATTTAAAAATAAAGATTTTTTGTGTATTATCTCGCCCGTTGTTGAAATTCGTTATAAAATAGGATGATAATTAGACCTGTCATGGACTAACGTCTACAGAAATACTGTTTTAGTAAATTTAATAAACAGAACATATTGTAAAGCACAAAATACGAGAACATCTTTACACACGAATGTTATTCGAGTAACAAATTAGTGTTAGGTAAGCATAGGATTCATGTGGTAAGACAATGTAAATATGTGAATATATGGAAATAAAAAGAAGAGTGGGATAAGCAAGCATTTCATCATCGGATTTATATAAATATAGAGCAAGACGACTCCAAGATTAATGAGGGACATAATCACAAAATATTCAAATAATACTGTCATGCTGGCGGACTCGAAAATAGAACTAAAATAAATCGCAGATAAGGTAGGGAAGAAAACAAGGAAAAAACTAAAATGGTTGAGATTACATGGTCTTCATCAAAAGAGTCGGCCCTATATTTTGCCTCTGTATTGGAGAGTTCAACATCCTGCAGGCGCAGACATTGATGCATCTTCACAGAAACTGAGACACAAAAGTCCAAGGCATATAGGAATGATGACAGATATCATTCAGAAATTACTCAAAGTTGTAGGAATATCTCGTTACAAAGACGGAAATTGTTATGTAATGCTATGTAATATCTAATGTCGGACATGGCTGCAAATCCTGGATATCCTCCTCAATCACAGATGTGACTTGAAGTAACATAGATGTGGCTATACGGACGAATGCTGAGAACATACAATATTTAACCTTATTATGGCTGGAAAGTGAGAATCCATCAACTGCAGCAATAAACCATTTCTGGCCTAATCTTACACGTAAAATAAGTTATGTCAGAAGGTAAAATACTTCCTGTATTAAAATAATGACCCGATCATTTTCTAAGCATATTAGAAATTGAGTTAAACGCGATGGACATATTTTGGATTTCGCCATTGAACTGGCTTCTCATAAGAACTAATGGCTAGTAGAAGCTGTAGATAAAGGGTAATGTTAATATTAAATGTAATATATTAAATATTTATTGGCAAAGCACCAAGTGCTGATTTAGGTTGAAACTTTACAAAATCTTGAAAGAATTTTTCAGGAAAAAATGTTTCTTATGTTCATTCCCTGTTATTGATCTTTCCGCTATTGATGAGGTTCATTTCTAAACTTTTAGCTGAAGTAGAGTGGAATATAAATATATTGATTATGTTTGAGTTATTTGTACTTTAGCTGTTTCTGTTTTTGAAATTCCTCATATGTTGAAGTTTGTTTTTACTTGGTACAGTACTCTCTGATCATTTAGTGTCAGTCCATAAGGTTGAAAGAATCTTACTCGCTAAAATTTCCACAGAGGAGTCACGGTGGAGTAAAGGGTGGCGGTTCGGATTGAGGAATTCCAGTCGAATCCATTACATTCACTTACGTGCTAATAAGATGTATGAATCCTCAGACCGAGTTCTCTAGCCTTGGATCGCAACTGGTCTACCGCAGAATGGCAAAAAAAACTTCCTGGTCAATCATGTATCGAAAGATGCATAATCGCCTAAGCGTTTATCACGCATGGCATTTAACTGATTGATTCTCTGGAACCGGCAGGTTGCTTTCAATCGAGAGAATTTTTAACCAGAGATCTGAGATTCAGATATATCTGAACAAATTTGATACCATGCATGACATCCATATGAAAATCTTGATTTGACGGAACTATTTAAGAATATGTCTCGAGTTCTTATGTTAGTGTTTTGAATTTGTAGCAACTTGTGATGCTGGACAAAACTACTTGAATTATATAATAAACTTCATTTTCTCCTATACTAAATTTGTTATAACTGATGCATACCGCGAAGTATCTGAACTATTTAGTATAGTAGCTTCGTCTTTATCATACTATCATAAAGTTTTAGCCGATTTTCTTCCCGTCCTAATGTAGGTCTCTCTCACAGTCCGAGCAACCTTCAGGGAATTTAAAATATAATTTATTTAAACTAGTAGGAGTGGGTTGTTCGCGTTTTGTTGGCCAAATCTAGGGGGATTTCTTCTTATTCTTTTTCAGTGCAGTCTATATATTGATTTTCAATTTTTCAACGAAAACGTGAATATATAATACCCGGGCCAGAAATTGAATTCACAAATTTATGCCACCAGATTAATGAACCAACGCAGTAACCTTTGCGGATATTGGCCTGTGGGACAGAAACATTATCTTTAACATAATCTGTATTCAATAATAGCTGAGTTAAATAACATTAATTTCATTTAAATCAGAAAGCCGACCATTTTATATATTCGATTGTGCCTATATCTTTATTCCCATTTGTAATTCAATTCTTTCGAAAATGACTGTCATTTTCTCATCAATGATTCCTGAAAACCCACAACGACGTTTTTTTCCCCTCTGAAAATAATGCTTATAGATTTTCATTAAATTCTTTACAATTTAAATCCTCAGTTGTAATTAAAAGCTAGATTTATTTTTTCCTTTCATTTCCGATAAATGATTTTCTCCGTTCCACAAACAACATTTTACAGCTTGTGTCTGCGGAAAGTAACTTGTTCTCATCTGATTTTTTTCTTATTGGTTTATTTCGTCCTAGTCGAGATATCAATCCGGATATAAATATATAAATTTGAGGGTAACTCACTGAAAAACTATGATTCCTACATCTATCTAAATAAATGCGAATGTCAATGTGTCACTTTTTCAACTTTACTCCTAGAGGCCGTAGCCCAACTTATGATACCATTTTGGAATCAGGCCGGCTCTATGAGCAAATGTAAAACATTCCAGGTCGGATCCGGACCCGCAATCCTGAAATTCTGGGTTGCCAAGTTTTCATTAATGCGATTGTTTTCGGCGATTATTTTACTTGATCTTTTGCAACGAATTTTTTTGTACAATAACAGTTTTTATAATTTGGAAATTAATTTGTGAATAATTGAAATTAATTACGAAATCCTGCGGAAGTCACCCATGAAGTCAAAATAATTGTTTGTACGGAAAGTAAGGACCTACATATATCGAACTATCTTTAAATTTAATGGCAGCAGAAGAATTATCGCTGAACGTTTAAAAGGTAAACTTAAATAATAATGCAATACTTAAATTCAGCGATCAATTTTGAGTTATTCTGTAGTTTACTTTTGCCTATCGCTTACGGCAGCATTATACCTCGCAAAAAGAAATATCTGCCAACAGAGGACCAGATCGTAATCAAAAGAGCCAATGATGCAGCGAGAATGCTTCCAATATTGAAAATATGCAAAAACTTAGGGACTCTCAAACACTTGAACAAGCCGAAGGCTAAATCAAGCGCCCTACGTACGAGCTAGCTTAATTGCTCATCCGAGAGAACGGTTTTTAATCTAGTATCTAATATTTATCTATTGAATTATATGCGACTGTTATCCACTTCGAAATGACCAATGCTGAAATACCAATTTTATAATATATATCATAGTTTTTTTATGTGCTTCAAATATCCTACCAGCAGCAGGATTTTGTGATTAAAAAGCAGATGTTTTTTTTTACTTCCATTTTACCCAAAACGAGACCCAGTAGAGGGTATGAACAAATGTGGATGTGGTGCATATTGTGAGGCTATGTAGAAAAGATAACGGTTGACCTTTGTATAGATTACAATAAAAGCGATCTGGGACGCATCATTTCGGGAATCTGTAACGATTCTCGAGAAGAGGCTGGCCGAATAGGATCCTAAGGCAATGGGGGCTAAGACGACCTGTGTATGTGGCATGGCGGTTCTTAGTTATAAAGATCTTAACGGATGAAGCTAAGAGATGTAGCCCGTCAGAACATTTTCCATGGAAATAATGACATCGACGAACAATGGCGTTTATCCGATTTCACTGACAAGGCTTGAATCGACTCATGTTATGGTTTTGAAACATTCCCCACAGGTACCGCATACTTAAGATCGCCTCCGTAGGTCGATAACATCAAGAATCCACGTTTCTGACAAATTGACCAGAAGACGTTGTAAGGTTCCGCCACGCGTTTATATCTTTCTAAACAGATGCATTCAATCTGTTAACCGTGGTTTATTTTGATCACATAATGACGCTTAGAAAATTAACGATTTTATGTTTTACAAAACAAATACTTTTGGACTGTAAATGTTTATTTTCTGAATGATAGCAGTGTGTCTGCGGAATAAGGTTGAATGACGTTCTGTTTTGCACAGATGAAAACAAATGCCTGATTGAAGAAGTCTCAAATTAAAAACGCATTCTGAGTTTGAACGTTTATCACAGATTTTAAGGCAGATTTGACGTCTTCTGTTTCTATGTGCCGTGTCAGTTCAGCATAGGCCATCATTTCTGGCCATAACTTTCTATCTCTAATGAAATCATAGCATTATTTTTTTCTCTTTCCCAATCGTTTTAGCCCGATTCCACCATCCACTCATACAAGATAGTCATTTAGGTAAATCGCTCCCTTTCTCGGCCTCTCTTACCATCATTCTCCATATGAAAATTATGTTTTTCAAGTTCAGCATCCTCATCATATCCAATACATTTCATCTGTCTCTTTTTTATTTTGAGTGTTCTTTTGTTACGATTTTCTTAAAGAGTTCCTCTTTGCTTACTCGCTCGGGTTCGTGGAAATCTCAGTATACTTTTACGGTCTTTCTGTTGCTTCCAGATTCATCTTCATCATTGGAAAGATTTTCCAGCATGCACTGCCATACGAGGTTATTGATATCACATAACAATTCTGCATTCTTTCTTTTATTTCTAACTTAGAAGAATCAAATCAACACAGGAAAGAGCCAAAAGGATCGTTATGTACCACCGAAATGAGAGAACGTTTATAGCAGATGCTACTTGAAGGCAATGCCGATCTAATAAGAGAAATGACCGTACTCAATCTTGCAAATCTGTACCCTATATAAACAGAGATGTTATAAAAAACATCCATTGTCTTGAAGATATTCTAGGTATTCTGTCAGCGGTAGAAGCAGAATATGGAACAAAATATGTCGAGTCGGTCACTAGGTCTCCATTAACTGACATCTATCAGAAAATACAGAATTAAATTGACAATGGGGTCTAAAACTGATATTTCAACCGTTCTTTTCACTGAAAAATATCGTACGACTACTTCCCAGTATATGACATCAACAAGACGGGAATGGTGTGATGATTTGAATTTAGATAATCAGTGCTAAGATGTTGGGCTCATGTCGAAATGAAGATTGTATTACAATGTTTTTTTTTCAGGAATACATATATTTTTTTCTATTAAAATTAGCGCCATGTTAAAATAAGATCAATTTATATGCAAGAGAATGCCTCTAATTTATTTCATTGAAGATAAATATTAAATGAATAAATAGCACTAGCTTCATAAAGTAAACAGCTTGTCTACCGCCCCTAAAATGATTGACCATTTTTTTAAGCATTCGCCCTAAGCAAGGCAGGAGTACCACTAGCATGAAAGGGGTCACAGAGAGTGGAGGCAAGAGTAATGAGGCGTGATAGAGGAACGGATGAAGAGAAGGACGTGTAATAGATCAAGCCTCTGGAGATGTCGATTGACATTTCATTTGAATAGTTGGAGAATATAGCTATAGCGGAAGCAAGTAAGAGGAAGGGAGTTCCACGGACATGAAGCTATTGGAGTAGAAGAGACGGCCACATTTAATTGTTTCGACAGGGAAAGGGTTGGACTGAGATGCCAACCTAGTAGCACGTTTAAATTCATGCAGTTTGGAAACCAGCGAAAGTTACTCGTCGGAGCAGTTACCGTCAAAGTATTTGTAGAAAAGACAGAGGGAGGCGACGGCATGTCTGGGAGAGAGCTACTGCAAACCAGAGGCTAGATCAGGGCCAACCACATTGCATATCCCTCTCTGGATTTTTTCAAGGATCTTAAGACGAACAGTGGGGGCTCCAGACCATATATGGCAACAGTATTCCATGCAATGGCGAATAGTTGATTTGTAAATTTGAAACATTCTGAACAAGTTGTTAATTTAACAACAAAAATGAACTATGTAACGGTTATGAATTAGCCGAGATCAGTGTTTTTCAACTTTTTAAGCAAACGCACACCTAGGAGCAAATGAAAATATCACAGCAGACCTAGCAAAATTTTTAAAGGGTACGCATTTAAATGTCATGAAATAAAACCATAGATTTAAAAAAAAATAAGCGCACAAATGTGAACTTACTTTATTTTAATGTTTGTATTAAACGATTTGTGCAGCTTATTTAATGTGAAACCCATGCCTGGTGTTTTGCCATGATTAATATTTGATCGAATGTCCGATAAGCAGACCCTCCTTTCTTCTTTAGTTGAGCGTAGTATTTCTCGTATCATATTTTTGCCAATATTTCGGGGCAGATTTAAAAGGATCCCGCGGCATACTAGTGTTCCGTGGCATGGCGGTTGAGAATAACCGTCTCACTTACTGATTCCATAACCAAAATCTTATGACTTCTTTAAACATGAATATCGATAAATAACAAATGGATATTTCGAAGTATATAGGGTTATCGGCGTCAGGAAGCTCAGGGTGCAAGCTATAAATCATTTTTCTCAAAATTAAGCAAATACAGAAAATTTATTATCTGGAATGTTTACACAAAGGATATAAAGTTTGAGAGCAAAATCCAAAGGAGGGCTGAAATAGTGACTTGTACCTTTCATAAACGAAAAGAAAATATTACTGTGCAGGATCATTTTGTTAGGAACAACGAAAAGAGTGCTGACAGGTTTGTAATATTAATGCTCATCTATGGCTTAGTTTGGTTTATTTTGTTTTACGGTATATAAACCTCGATGGGTTATTTAATGTTGTGTAGGATCCACCTAATCTGCATAGGTGACTATCAACTATATAAATAATGGTTGGTACCGGAAGACGAGGGAGGAATCACGAGATCCAACTAGAGACTCTGATCGACTGCGACTAGTCAACACATTCTCCAGGAACGTCTTCCCAGAAATATACAGAAATACTATATGTACTTATTGTGTACACTTTCTTGTTATAATACATTCTTGTTCTAAGTACATTTTGTGTTGCATTATTATTCCATGTATTAGGCGAGATTCAACAATGAGTCAAGACTCAACATTTAATGCCGGCAAGATTTTTAGGATAGGCTCGTATGAATAGAATATGTATTAATATATATTTTAAAAAGATGTATTGGTAGTAATTTTTCTTTTTTCAAAAAAATTTGGCAGTTAATTATTTTTTCATAAATATATTCCTGTTAATATTTTTTTTTCAAAAGTATATTGTGATAATATGTTTGTAATTAATGTATTACTTGTTATGTATTATTGTTAAAATATTGTTATACTTTTGATTTTCTTCAAAAATTTATTGCTGGTATATTCTCTATAAAATTTATTTTTATATTTTCATTTCTTTTTTTTTACACTTGTTTGGGGGTTAACTATTTGCCAATAGCTGGGCCCAAACAGTTGGTGCCACTCCGGATCAGGTTGGAACTGAGAAGAACATCAATTAAAAGATGATTGTACGCTTTTCAAAAGCTCCCAGTCAGAGGCATTGCCGCCGTTTGTAGCTTATCGTCATACCCATGGCGGTCCTATATGGTGATGATGCTGGACTTATAGCCAACAGATGAAAAAGAGACTTGAGTATCCAGAGATGTTGTATTACAGAAATTGTAAACAACAAGGGAATTTTCTTTTAATCATTTCTTCACAAGATAAGTAATAACATCATTACGACGCAAGGGGTTACTGAATGTTAAATTAGATGGGTAAAGTATAAAGTATGGAAAACAATAATGTAACAATGATTAAGAAGACAGAAGATAACGATTCACATTGCATCTAAATTTTTGAACATGAAATTTGATTAGAAATAAAGAAGCCAGAATATAATTTCCCAAGCAAAATGTACGACAAAAAAACTGTTAGCATAGAACTTACAGAGACATCTAGTATATTAACTGATGAGCCGAATCTGTCAATGAGGATAACTAGCTGCTAAGCTCTTATTACATTTAAGTTAGAAAAGTCGAATTAGCAAAGAGAAAAACAACTTAGAAAAATTACCATGAAAAATTATAAAGAAATGGTAGGCGAATCTGTGTTAAGACGATAGAAAAGTTACTGAAGATAAGATGCCATGTCGACACTGATAGCATTTCAGAATCTTGTTTGGATTTTGTCAAGTGTCTCTAAATCCACAAAAGAAGCACCAGAAAAGATGTGACAGCAACATTCAATGTACGGACGAATGGTAGATTTAGAAAGTTGAGATATAGATCCTGTCAAGGGAAATGACCTAGCATGTTACAACGAACTAATCTTCCATGCAACAAACCTAATAATTGAATCAATATAACATTTCCAGTTCATGTCAATGGAAAACATTACCCATGACTCACTCCCATGCTGATGGGAAGTAAAGCATTTTAAGGAAATTGGAATCAAAAAGCACATTTTCCCTCAGATACGTAAAAAAGATAGTACACTTGCAGTATTTGATCAGAATAGGGCATATTGCAGGCAATAGGAGCAGAGAAAAATATCGTCTAAACTATCTAACAAGTTTGTTTACATGCAGTGGTTGGAAGCAGAAGAAATATCTTGATCCTTTATTAAGCTAAACGTTGAACAATAACAGATAAATATTTCCAGGTATATGTATTTAATAGTACAATATCCTGTTCAGTATTTCAACTTTACCAAAACAGCGAGATGCGTGGCTATATTTTGCAATATGCAGCTTGCAGTCTATATCCTTAGGCATGGTGTGTAATATGCAATATTTCTTAATAAGCAGTGGCAGCTAATAAGACACAATTGAAACTAGTAATTAATTGTACGAAGATAGGAATAATTATGTGTTAGTAAAAACAAAAAGAAAAACATAAAAAAAAACAGTAAAAATCAGAATGAATCCACGAGAGTCATTCAGTGGATTTATAACAGAAGAAAATAACAGCTGTCAAAATAAAACAACGCTTTTGTTGATACCAAAAACAAGAGAATGTTTCAGCCTTATATTTATCATTTTTGAAATCAGAAATCTTCTTCCATGTACTTTAACCGAATACATTTATAAAGGATTCCTTTATCTCTACACTATTTCAATTGTCTTAGATCGAGTAAAACAGAATATGAGCGATATTAAAAAGGTTTATTTTACACTAGCTTTTCAATTTTTCCAGAACATATTATCACAGCCAACGACAGCTTTACGGAAAACGACAAATGCATAGTTTCTTAAAAAAGATACAACGCTTGGTGCAAGTTTTGGATTGGCAACGTCCAAAGCAATTAGATAAATAAGTTTAACTGCGCTGCGTCGTGACAGACTGCAAAAAAGTCTAACACGGAAAACGTAGGCGTATAGGTCGAGAGTAAGATGATTTTCAGATATGTTCTCAAAGTATAAGGTGATTGGAATTTTTTTTAAAAAGAAAACGACGAAGCGTGCAGAACTTCCTTCTATGAAATATCTAAATATATCCCATTTGGCAGTGAATGGGGGTGAATCTTTTCATACATGAAGAAGAGACCTGGAGCGGAAGAGATTTGGTTCAACCGATAAATGCCGAGAACTCAATGGACAGATCATGCTAATAAAGTGGTCCTTTTTAGAATACAAGCTACAACAAACCTGATGTGAAGTATCATAAAAAGAAATTTCTGGTGAAAACTGTTTTATAAACAGGAGACACACTGAATATAATAGAATCATGGATAATTAGTGATTAATCTACGTTATAATTTTAAGCGAATAGATGAAAAACCAAATATAAATATAGATTAAAACGGTAGGTTTCATACAGCAACAACAAGGATATTGTGGAGAGTCATGAAATCGCATTTCCTGAAAGGAGAGGTCGTCTGAAAAATTGATATGTTAGTCATGCATAAAATTACAATTATAGCATATTTTACACTCTTCCTACTGTTGTGAATTTAACCTAAGTTTAGTAAGTTGATTATTAGAGAAGAATACTGATTTGATCGCAGTGATGCTCAGTTAATTCAATACAGCATACAGTAGTTTATTTTAATTTAAAAGATTGAATAAAGACAATAAAGCTTAAATTATCAGTGGATTTTATTTCATTATAGATCATACAATAATGGGAATACGCGTTTATGTAGTTCATCAAAGTTCTTTATGTAAAACTACAGTTCATCCGAGTTTATTTGATTCATTCTACATTTTTCTCATACTCAGACTGATCTTTAAAAGTTACATCTTCCTTTTATCAGCAGATACAAAAGACGGTAAATCAATATATAAAAAATAATCGATTCGCAAAAGGCAATTCAAAAATAAAAGATTGTAATTATTGCGGTGTATTTAAAATGCATGAATATATTTGTTTTATTTGGGTTAATGCAAAACACACTGTTTATGGTGAGATTACTGCCAAAGTTTGAAGTGAATTCATCAGGTCAAAGAGTATGAAAAAATAACCATACCTAATATGTGATTTATGATATATCCTTTGTTTTTGCTTCTATTATGATTGATGCAAACAGGTAGGAATACAAAGGAAGACAATCTAAATTTAATAACTATTTTCTATCTTAAAACATATAAAAGGAAATTTTTATAAAGCAATACACAGTCAGTTCCAAAGAAGGCTTCACACTTTTACACATAAACCTTAAAAAGGATTTTTTCAATACTAATTATTAATATTGAGATAATATAAAATACATTACCGTTAGATTTCCCAGATTAATTCTGTGGATAAGACAAATTGGTATAAAAATGAAAATTTTAAAGAATTTATTTTTTGCCGACGCGTTTCGTCTTTCGACTTTATCAAGGCAAACAATGAAAACGAAATGATTTGTTGTCACAGTTACATTAAATCAAAAATTTAAAAAAGAAAGACGCTCCTGCGTCAGCCTCTTTCTGGATAATGCTAACTTCCTTTTTACTAAAAGTTTGTTTTTTGTTTACCATGTCGACAATATAGTTAAATTTCCCAGAAAAATCTTTTTCCAGTTGTCTTTTTTATACCAATTTATCTTATCGACAGACTTATTCTGGGACATTTAACTATATTATTGACATAGAAAACAAAAACAAACGCTTAGAATAAAGGAAGCTGACATTATCCAGAAAGACGTTTACGCAGGAACGTTACACTTTTTTAAATTTTGGATATAATGTAACAATGACAGCGAAAACATTTGGCTTTCATTGTTTGCTTTGAAAAAGTCGGAAGACGAAACGCGTCAGTAAAAATAAGATTTTTTCCAGTGGTCATTTTTATACCAAAGTAAATTATATAGTACATTGATAGAATTTAATCAAAAACTTTAGTACAATAATAAACTTCATAATATTTTAGTATAATTGTCTCTATCTCGTTGTTGGTTTTGTTTGTATTCTTCATGTCACTAATGTAAATATCAAATATTCAAATACATATATATATATATATATATATATATATATATATATATATATATATATATATATATATATATAGTCATCTACACATACAGACTCTTTCTTCAGTGTGGGTAGACGTCCGATTGCTTCAAGTCGGGACCATAACTCAACCGATTTTGCATCAGTCAGACATCCTTCACCTAAGCTATCGACGCACGGTAGACAGAAAAGGAAATTTTAGCATTTTCTATCCGAAAAACACAAGTAGTCAGGAGAGCTCAATTCATAGTTGAAGAGAAATGCGTTAATAACAATAGCAGCTACTGTTTCTCAAATGACCGTCTTTTATATATATATATATATATATATATATATATATATATATATATATATATATATATATATGTGTGTGTGTGCGTGTGTGTGTGTGTGTGTATATATATTTGTGTGTATATATATGTGTGTGTGTGTGTATATATATATATATATATATATATATATATATATATATATATATATATATGTGGGGGGGATGCGCGCGTGATAATAAATATACTGTTGCGTAGATTATAATTCAAAGATAATTACAATTATAAATTAAGTTACATTCAATTCAATTTTGGGAACACAAGCAAACATTATAACAATTTCAAAATATCAGAGAGAAAACAGAAGACAAGAAAGGAATCGCTGCCATAATTTTGGGAACAAGCTACGGCATAACTTTAAGAACATTTAAAGTCCTCGCAATAATGTGCTTTTTTGCTTTTGCTTAATTAAAAGGGGTGTTTAGACGTTTATCGGAATCTGCTTTGTAATTTATTTGTCCTCTTCCATACACACACTGATTAAAGTAAAATCAAATTGGGGCGTCTAATTTAAATACGAGTATTCACTATGATATCATTTGAAATACATTATTTACATTATTCGAAACTATTGTCCGCATCTTTGTCGTCATATTTATTACAATGGTTCGGCCGTTGTACCCTCCGGCCTTCTTCAGGTGGTTGGAATGTCGAACTGAACCCTTTTCTAGTTCTAGTGCCATGTTTAATAGATGTCAGTTAATTTTTCCCTCTAAAAGTTCCCCACTGCCTTAACCGGGTATTGAACTCTTTGGGTCCTGAACTAACCAACGCCTTTATCCACTGTGCCATGTGTCCTTGAGGACATCTGTGTATGAATTTCTGGGTATTATAAACCTAATGTCTTCATCAACCATTTTTACCAGTGCTCATATTGCAATTTTTGCTGTTATCATTGCTGTTGTTTTTACCAGTGCTCATATTGCACACCTTATTACTGGTTGTTATTAATTATTACTTATTACTATTGTATTAATTTCTATGCTTGATCGGCTCAGGAGATTTTTGTGGCCTAGCATATGTGCTGATTCATTAAGTTTACGAATTTTCCAATGGTATTCCTTGTCTATGATCTCAACCTGATCCCACAGAGGTCGGTGATCTCCCTTCTCTCTCTCCATATGTGGTCAGCCTGATTTTTCCACTTCCCCTCGTCTTACATCATTCTGGTTTTCTTGAAGCCTCATCTTAAGGGGGCGGCCTGTCGCTCCTTTATATTTCTTTCCGTAGCTGCACGGGGTAGCGTACACTCAGTCATGTTCTCCTCTATGGGGGGGGGGTACTCGGGAGTGGTATCTGCGAAGTGTCGTCAAGCTTTTGAACTTTGTCCTGAGATCCTATGTATTATCTCTGATAACCCCTTCACATAAGACAGGCAGACTGTTTGCTGAGTGTTGTTGTCCTCCTCCTCCTCCTCCTCCGCTTGTACCCGCCTATACCAGTTCTTGGATAATAAATAAAGGGTTCAGTTCGACATTGCAATCACGTGAAAAAGGCCGGAGCGTACAACGGCAGAAACGTTGTAATAAATATGGCGACAAGGATGAGGACAATAGTCCGAATAATGTAAATAATGTACATAATACCTCATCTCGTTTGAAGTAATATATATATATATATATATATATATATATATATATATATATATATAGAGAGAGAGAGAGAGAGAGAGAGAAAGAGAAAGAGAGAGAGAGAGAGATTCGAAGGCGGGCAAATAATTCAGAATGGTGTGAGGTAATTGTTAAATTTGTTACGATTCGAAATTTTGCTGTTGTAATATTTGATACACACACACACACACACACACGCACACACACACATATATATATATATATATTAATTATTATTAATATTCTTCGCTCAATTCAGTTATTACACAAGGGAGAAATATTGAAACAGTGCGTTATTGTCTAAATACATAAGCTCCTATAGTGTTATAACATTTATAATTTCATCTAATACGTTTCATATATATGGGATTTTGCCCTGTTAGCAGTTTTTATGCGAATCTATTTCATGTCATCGAGAAAGAAAAAAAAATCAGTTATAAGAATGCGCACATGCCAAATAGGTAAAGAAGAATCAATTCGCATATGAAAGAAGCGATGAAAATAATTTATATTCTCTACTGAAACAATACTCATATTTACTAGAATTTTGTTTATTCCGCGCATGATACAATAAAACAGATTCTTATTCATTTGTTCGTTGGTCTTTCTATTGCGACACTATTCATTTATGCAATGAAGTTTCCATGCATATTTCCAGCCGTTTAACTGTCGTCAGTAAATTTTGTAATGCAATGTTATGCACACAAGTCCAATTTCAATTAATGTAAATCTGTCTTCACTTAAATATAAATGTCAATGCATATATATCCACATTCATATGCCTACATCAATATATACTAAATCTCTAATCCTGAATGTATGTATGTGTGTTAACGAGATGCAGCTTAAACGATACATACTACTCCAAGAAATTTACGAACTTACTGAATATTGAAACTCTGACGAGTGTAGTGCTAAATTCCATTAAAATCCTTAGTCTAGTGTTTTTTTTTGTTTCCCGAATTTTTAATAGAAATTCAGTATCTCTTTACAATAAGAATTCTCATATCAAAATGAATATACAAAGAAACACATAATTTTCGAACTATTATGCGTATGAAAAATAAAAGAAATGCTAGTACATTACATAAAACCATTATTAAATAAATTTAAATATACATGCCACAACATATATTCATACAATTCAATACACTATATTAGGACTTATTAATAAAAAAAAAAATATCGTATGTTTGGAAAGTACTCGACAAGTAAAGAAGTGTCATTGTAAAACGTAATCTGTATAGCTGGGAAATTGTGTTACATAACTTGATGTTAAGTACATAAATATATGTACTCTGGTTTACACTCGTAACGTAATTTCAATTAAATGTGAGGAAGAAACAAGTGTGTACATTGTACGATAGACAAATTGAAACGTAAAAATAAAAATAACACTGACATCTCATTTCAACAGATATATTTACCAAATTTATACAAAAATAATTTGGAATACTACAGAGTACATTTATTCAATAAAATTAACACTGGCTTCAACCGCAGCCGCCAGACAACTTCGGAACTTCCTGCATTTCTTCTGGACGGTCTCCTTCTTTTAAGGTGTT
>OZ038475.1:61101179-61168679 GCA_964036315.1 Acanthosepion esculentum | reverse complement strand
GGAAGGATAATTGATAGTACAACAAAGGAAGGGTGGAAAAGTACAAGAAATGAAGAATGAAAGAAGGTAAAGGAAAGGAATGATTAAAGAATGTACATGAAAGGAAGGATGAAAGAAAGTAGAGGAAAGGAAGAATGAAATAAATCACAGGAAAGGAAGGATTAAAGTAAGTGTACGAACGAGAAGATGAGAGGAAATACAGGAACGGAAGGGTGAAAAATTGCAAGAAAGCAAAAATGAAAGAAAGGAAGGATGAAAATTATATTAAATAAAGGATAAAAGAAAAAAAAAAGAGATAGAAATGAAAACGGAAGAATAGGCAAAACCAGAACAGTAAGGGAAAAAAATCAAATACAAATCGAATGAATGAACGACATACTTATATTTAATACGCATCTTCTGTACAAATTCTTCACTTTCTGTGTGATAATGGTTTTACATAGCTTCAGGCATTCTCGTAGATAGTGCCCCCTCTAAAATGTCACTACCCGAACTCTGATAGAAGCCAATTTGCAACAGACACGAATTTGCCTCCAAGTCTCCACTGAGACGCGAAGATGACAAATTATATGATACTCAGTCATGATTTTCCACAGCATTTTGTGGCATTGATTTCTCACGGGATGACTGTGAAACGTACAGACTGCTGGAAAAATGAATGAGAATTTTAAATTTGGCCATAATTGTTTTTTTTTTCAAATAGAAAGAAATAATTATAGGTGGTGCTAACATTTACACCTATACATGCGAAAACAATCACGCATAAATAATCAAGTAACAGAAAAAATTAATGAAACAACATGGAATTGTCTGGATAGGTCATAGTCTTTAGAATGATGTTTTTCAAAAGTTCTCTGCGATTTTTTTTAACATACCACATTCGTAATTTCAGATGTCATCATGGAAGATATTCTTCACAAAACATTTTTCTAGATGCTTTTTCTTCAGACATTTGGATATTCCCATGAACGGCGATGATTAAGGTCGGCAAGCATTCTGAGACGATGATACTGTTTGAATTTTATTCTCTTATGTACACTCTCCTAGGCGTCGGCGATCAAGGATCTCTCTAATTTCCTGTCCTTTGCAGCTATGAGTAATCATTTTCGTATCTCTCCTAATAACTGTTCTGCCAACCATATACACACGATTGGTATGTACGCTATGCACTGTATTCCTTTGTCCCTCTTTACCTCTAGTATATCCCGTGACTCTCAAAATTTCTAAGCCAACTTTCTTCATTACGCTTATTATTATTTATAAATCAGAAAAGTATTTGTTCTCTAGTCGGAAAATTGCATGAAACCGTGAAAATGACAATCACCATGCAAGTGTTGATTTCAAAGTCCAAATTGTCCATAACTATGCAAACTATATTTTTTACAGATCACTTTTGACGTATAAATATAGGACGGTTTTATAAATTTTGTAAGGACCTCCTGCATCGGTTGAGCTAGAGGCATGGGATACCCCTGAGAACTGCGCTCCTGAAGGTGTATGATAAAACAAACCTGAAAATGTGACAAATCAGAAGACGTATAGGAATAGTGAATGGTGTATTCAATATATGAAAAAAGGTTTAACAATATTTAGAGAATATATTTATAAAGAAGGAAACCGTTGCTGAAATTCTTTATAATACCCAATCTCCTATATGGCAATGAATACTGGAGAATTTCCTGAATGATAAAGAAGAATTGAAGTGACAGAAATGTGCTGCTTTCGAGGAATACTGAGAATATCATGACCACAACCACGGTATGCGAGGGCAGATGGAATCTTAACGAACGTAACAATAAAAAAAATGAAACTTAAAATCAGAATGAATCAGTTGTTTTTTTTTCTGGGACGCATAATTTATAATGTCGGCTGGATAAATTGACATAATGGCATACTGAAGACAGGAGATGTTATTTCTCATTTGAATCATAGTCACTTCCAATGTCAGCAGGTCCTAACTAGGTATTTATACCAAAGAAATATCTTGTAAATTTTAACGCTTCCAATTCGAAACTACTATTTTTTAATCATCATAAGAAACCTGTTTGATCCTAACGTTCAGGAGAGCAGTTCGTTACGCTTTCTTGGTTTCAAGTTTTCCACGTGATTATATTGGATCCATTCTTCTGCTAGAAAAATTAGTTCACTCTATCCTGCCAGAAAATTTATCACGCTAGAAGCCCTCTTGCACATTTAAAATCTACTATTCGTCTGTTTATTGAATATTGTTACCATATCCGAATTGGTGCTCCTGCTCTATATCTAAAGATAGTCGATAAAATGCACAGAAGTGTCTGTAATGTAAATGGTGATAGCCTGGCGTCTCTTTTTCAGTTACCTTCCCTCCGCCGTAACGTGGCTTCCTCTGTCTTTTCTACAAATATTTACATGGCAGTTATTCTAATGAGCTCTGTTCCTTGGAATTTCCAATATATGCATATATGCGTACCATTAGATAGACAAATACATCTCATCGTTTTACTGTTAAATTAGCTTAAAGTAACTTGGTGTAAATACTATTCTAATAGTTTTTAGTCGCACTTCATGCCTGTGGCAATCTCTTCCGTTTTCTTACTTCCCTGCAATTTAAATTTTTTTTAATGCAACATCAATCGCAATCTTCTGTCTTCCGTAATACAATTCTTTTTGTCCTTTCTTCTTATGTAAGTTTTCACATTCACTTTTGCTCCCAGTAAACCTTTGCGTCTTACTGGGCTTATCGCGTTCCTTAGGGTGCTATTATTTTTAAAAGAAAAATGAATGCCGTAACCAGGATTACATCCAAATTTGGTAAAGATCATATCGCTTTTTTTCCACGTGCTATACGTCTTTTATCAGAATTAATACAAAATTTTCCCCCAAACTGAAGCACCCTTATAAATTTGCCCCAATAATGTCAACCAGAATTATATATACGTATGTATAGGTGGTATGTGTGCGCACGCGCGTGTGTGTGTCAGTGTATAGTGTGTGTGGAGAAAACAGGTTAAGAAAGTTTCAAAGGACGATGTTTACCGTTTCCATGTTGCGGATGTAATTAAGTATGTTCATAGGTATATATTTATATACTATGCTTCTGAAAATTAGGAGCGTTTTATAGCTCTACCTCATAGTCGATTACAAGATATGTTCGTTCAATTTATCTTCATCTTTTAAGTATAGTTACACAGCTTTTTTTTCAGTAAACAGTCTCTTTATAAAAAGCTGTAGCATTGAAACGCGTCATATTCTAATAATTTTATTTTCTTAGGCGATAGCGAGTTATTATTATTATTATTATTATTATTATTATTATTATTATTATTATTATTATTACATATGTTGATTTTGCATATCTTTTAAATTTGTGTTGCATAAATGTACAAATACCGAAAGCCTGTACGTGCTTATTTGCGTCTTTATTGAGTGTTTGTATGTAAATTCCTCGTTGTTAAAAAGAGAAGAACCATTCGAGTGATTTACATGTCCGCTTATGGAAATGACTGTAGACAAGAAACAAATTAGGACATTGCAGTTTCCAACTGTCAGTGTAATTTCGCTAAATGTCTGATTAAGTTGTCATACATTAGAGACTTACTTGGAAATCTTCCCGCCCAACTAACAGGAAATGCAGTCAAAATTGGATCTCAAAGATTATTACTGCTATCGTACTGGCCACGCCTCGCGAAATCACAACAATTTTAACTCTGCTTATCCTGTCAATATGGCTAGCTATTTTCTAGGTAGAAAAATACTAGAAAGAAAATAAATTCTCTGCATAATCTTACCAAAATATAGGGTTAGCTATGTTTTTCCTTTTGTCTCAGTTTTCTAAGCTCTTGTTTGTATATTTTGTCTTTATAATGATTGTTCTCTTTTTATTTTGACGCTAGTGACGTTCCTCGGTTAATAGCATTTTTCGTTTTATGCGCAGTTTCTCTTCTACCTCTGGAAAAGAATGTAAGTTAAATTCTCTATTATGATACTCATTTCTATTACCTCCCCTTTTAATACATTTTTATTTGTTTTTATCTTCTTTAATTTCATGTTGACATATAAAATCTAACGATAGTTACATTTCTCCTTTAATCGCGGGTATTTCTTAAGGAAGTATTTCCCTTATTATCCTTCACATAATCTTTAGCCATTTTTTTTTCTTATGTCATTTACCTTTCTCGTCTCGACCAGTTTGTTTTTTTTTTTAGCTAGAATCCGCAGTTTATAATATAAATCCAGGATGCAGTGAGAACAGAAAACGGGATTTATGCTGATAAAAAAACATGTTTACAACAAAAGGGAAACTGTTGAATGAAGGCAAATACATAATTCAATATAACTATTAAAATTCATGAATCATAAACTCGTAAATTTATGTGATTATTGAGAGACGCTTTTCTTTGACAAATGTAAAGTGGGTATTGTTACTGTTTAATGTATACACGCCTGTAAACTTTGGCAATAGAAATAGATGTGTGGCTGATTCTTTGGAAATGACACGTTTTGGGATTATTTCTGTTAATACACACCAACATAATTCACACCAAATACTTTAAATTGTTTAAGTGTGAGCTGATGTTTCTGATGTCAACGAAATTCATATAGTGATTTACAGTCAGATGAATATAATTGGGAACATCCTTCAACGACGTATATCCTTTGCAACAACCCGACATACCTGTAGTCACAGGTAAAATACAGCTTCGGATTGTGTCCAATAATGTATGTTTTATCTGGCAACTTCAGCTCAGGTTAAACAAATTTTGATTTAAAATTTATAATTTCAAAAGAGTTCGAAAAATTTAATAAAAACAACAAACTTTGATTTAAATTTTATAATTTCTTGGGTAAATAAGTATTTGCGATGAGTAAATTTACATTATTTAGGGGTGAATTAAGAGAAAGGTTTCCAAATTTAATTTTGTTTTACTAGTTCTTTTTACTGAGAGAAACCTGATCAATACTAGAGTATGCACTGTCAAAAGTTCATAAATAAAAACCCAAAGACAATGAAATTATTCCAACTAAAATAGGATGTCAAACGGAATTCAAACATAACACGCACTCAAACAAAAAACACTTTTCCGCTTTTATTTGACTTCACATTTCGGTACCTAGGGCGATCATGGCTCTCCACAAATTACAGCTCTTTGTAGATCTTAATAAATTTAGCCCTTTTCCGTTTCCCATAATCCCTGTGCTGTCGGCAGTTTACACAAGCTAGTTTATTCGATGCTTTACCTGTCTTCAGCATCTCACGTGAATGTCATATTTCCCAAGTCCTCTTTCCTCTTTATGTTCTCTAGATATTTCAGTTATCACATTCTGATTGTTTACGTGTATATATATATATATATATATATATGTATATATATATATATAGAGAGAGAGAGAGAGAGGGAGAGAGAGGGGGGGTTCGAACTTGTTGAAAATCGAACAAAACTGTAGAAACACCTGCTACCGAGGTATAGCTAACTTTGAAAAGAATCGTCCCAATCATCTGAGAGAATTAAAAACCAACACTAAATCTCGGGCTAATACATCAGCTCATATGACGGTCAACCCTTCAGTATACTCTTCGTCTGGATTTGTTGGCAAATCTCGTGCAGGTTTGTTGTCTCATACGAAACATAAACATAAAATCTTACTTGAAAGACACTCGTACGTCGAAACTGACGAGAGTCCATCATATATATATATATATATATATATATATATATATATATATATATATATATATATATATATATATATATGTATGTATGTATATATATAATTTTAATTATGCATTATTGTCCGGTTTCTCTATGACTGGTACAGGTACTAGGTAACCAATTATTACCTGACGCATATTCAAGTTATCGGCGAAAAACCTTTCACCGTGAGAATGGCAGCGGGACACCCAGTGGGATTAAAACAAGATATGTCAAAGAACGGATGAATATTTTATTTTAAATTTGTTTTCAGTTCGCCTTAGTGGGTATTGAAAGACTCCATTACACCATATATCACGGGTCACCGTTGAAGTATGTACAAAATATTCCCATGAAACCTTCCCTATTAATAACAATAAAAATATTTACTCTCTTCTTAATCATTGAGCAAATTGTGTCCCCCCAAAGTCCATTGCCTGTCCCTTAATGTGAACATTTACTCATATTTGATATACAGTGTAACCCGGATATAAGAGAGTTGCCGGGGCCGGAGAAGAAGTCTCTTATAACGGGTTTCTCTTATATCCGGTTTTGGTCTATTTTTTTAAATTAACACATGCTCTAATTTGGGACCAGAGAAAATCTCTCTTATATCCGGGTTTATCTTATATCCGGGTCTCTTATATCCGGGTTACACTGTATATGCATATATGTATATGCTTCATTAAAGGCGATTACCAAGGTACTGCAGTTAAGCTTTTTATTTCATTTTTCTTCTGTTCTTACATTGTTTTCTTTTCTAGGCACAAAGTGTGTAAAAACGGTCCAAAACTGCCATAATAAAATGCCCAATTTCAGTCGATTTAAACAAGAAAATTAAATTAATTATACTGTCAACATTGATCTGGTTTACAAGTTCCTGTTTAACGTTTTACTGATTGTGTATAACATTTAATAGGAATCGAAGTTTCGGGATAAACTTGAAATTTAAATCAGATTAACTTAAAAATATTTTTGTAATATGCCAAAAAATATTTTAAAATCATATTCACATTCACCTTTTAAATATTGTTTAAAGAGAGCTGGAATATAAATAATTACTTTGCGAACAACTGGACGAAATAGAAAAGCGGCATTTTTTGTGTTTCTCTTTAACCTTAAAATATTTTAATTAAAAAAATATATCTGTTTTGAAGAAAGTTAAAATAGAAATACTTACTGTATAAACAACTCGTATTTTAAAATTTTATTCAATTAAATCAGATTAACTTAAATCATTTTGCACCGGACTGACGCACCACACAAGCACAAAAACACGTACTCAATCAAGGACTTTTAGTATTATATAGATTAAACAGTTTGTAATACGGCTATCGGCCTGTGCATTCGAGAAGTAAAGAAAATGTGTCCTTTTTAGAGGAAAACAACCGTTTTATCCGGGATTTTTTACAGTCAGCAAGACTCTTTTGACCCTATTCAAAGAAGCAAACCTCTTTCTTTAGATTAATTGTATCGTAAGTCCATATCTGCTCAGTTTTTTACCCCAAATTTAAATAAATCAATACCTTAAAAATTAATAGATTTATTTTAAGCCAATAGTTTTTATTACTTCAAACGTTATAATAGTATGTAATCGTATTTGGAGTAGACGCCACAGTTTTATTTATTGAATTATTAAAGTGTACAATATGACTATAGGTCTGTTTCATTTGAAATCTCTAAGTAACGAAATTGTGGCCTGTGGGAAGCATACCAGTTCAAACTGTAGACTAACCTCTATAAGTGGGTGCAGGTTTTATCTCTGTCAGAGCACATATTTTCTTTACTTAGATTTCTCGCATGCGCAGGGCGATGGACGTATTGCAATTTGTTAAAAAAAAAAACAAAAAAAAACGGGGCGACTATTTCAAATATGAAGTGGCCACTGTAAAAACTTCTGGAATAATACAAATATCGGATTAAAATAAATTCATTTATTTTATTCTCTTCTTGAGTCATTAACTTCCTGAACGCAAACGCTGTTATTTTTAATATTTAGAATCTATACGAAGATATGTTTTGATGTAACTGATCCAACACCATAATTTTCTCTTATACATTGTGTAGCTTCTGCTACCCAAAATTAAAAATCAAGCTTAAATAATTACTTTGCGAACAACTGGACGAAATAGAAAAGCGGCAATTTTTGTGTTTCTCTTTAAACTTAAAATATTTTAATTAAAAAAAAATTATCTGTTTTGAAGAAAGTTAAAATAGAAATACTTACTGTATAAACACTTTGCTATGTACATTTATACTCAGACTAGAAGTTACTGAATCTTAAGAAAAATATAAAATATTTAATGTTAAGAATTTGCATGCGCTATCATTAAAGAGTTAGCTAAGTTCAAAGAGATTTCTATTATTTCTTTTAAATTGTACAAAATAGCACATATAAATCATGTCAAACATTAGAACGCAAAATACCGATGTAAATACTCGATAACTGGCTATTCTGAAACTTAACCATTTCTCAAGATATGTTAATACTGGCTATGCTGATAAACTACATCCGGCATCAATGCCTCTCATCGTTTCAAGGTTTTGAAGAGTGAGACCACATCTTCATTGCTGTCCAAACTGACCCGGGCTGGAAAGGTAGCTACGGGCAAATAGTGACTCCCCACAAAAAAATAAAAGCCATAAAATACCTTATATATATATATATATATATATATATATATATATATATATATATATATATATATATATATATATATATATATATATATATATATATATATTATAAAATCCCAACTATACATATTTATAGTAATATTAACAACAATAAAATTTTAAACTAAAATGTCTAGCCATACATTTGCTAGAAATATTACCAACAATACATATATTAGAATTACCAACAATAAATTTTATCTGTATATTTAGCTGAAGCCATAAGACTATGTTCAGAATATTTAGATTTCGATATTAAATAACCCATGCATATTGATATGCTGCTAAACGAAATCAAACAATCTTAAAATCGATAAACTAGTCATAGAGATTTATTTATTTTGCAGTATACATAGAATCTTCATTAATGGAATTATTTGAATGCAAGGGCAAAGTGGATCAAACAGAAATTTTAAAAATAAATTTGGTTAAATAATAATGATATTGGTGTGATAACCGTTTCCGTATAAAGAAATATTCGGTTTCGTTGACCGAACAGTTATCGTTACTCTCGGTTGAAATTTGTAAAGGCTTTTTCTTCAAACAGATTTTCAGTAGAATATATCTCAAGCTCACTAACTTTCATCACTCTTTCGAATATTGATCGTGTTTTTCTTCCAATATTTGTGTTTAAATTCGAGTGGAAAATTAGCATAGTGTTTATATGATTACTTTCCATTCGTTTTGCTGTTGAAAGTCTTCACATGATGTGTATATTTTTTCGTAACGTTCTTTGCTTGTGATTCTGTAGCGCCAGGATAATCTTCTTTAAAACCACCAAGGGGCATTCGTTTGAAGTCATTTTTATTCATTGATGTGAGAAAGCCTACAAATGGAAGTTTAGACATTTTGAAGAAAGTAGATGTCATGCCTGATATCTATATGAGGCCCTCGCCCTTTTGAAGCTATTTAAGGACACGATTTCGAGTTCTTTGGTTAACATTTTGGTTTTGTAGAATCTTAAGGTATTGAACAAATCTACCCGTGAAGCAGCCTATTTTATATTCAATTTATTTATATTTTCCTACATTTGTTATAACTTTACCATACACAGACGTATTCAAAGTGTTTACTCATTGCCCATCCTGAATTTTTACGATGGATTAATATTATACGCCATCACTGATATCCCTCCAATTCCAGACCATAGTTTCTCCTTTGGAAAGTACTAAATCATAAAAGAATTTTGATGTTTAAGATGATTCTTATCCATACACGTAATACCCATCGAATCAGCATAGACAACACCGTTACCATCGATACACTGGCCTCTGGAGAGTAAAAGGGCGCGCACTTTTCTATTAGTAGAAGTGTTTAGGATGAGGTTATAGAATGCTTACATGATCAACACCTGTCTCCACAGGGGGCCGACACTATTTTTGGGACACTTTGAAAAGTGTGCTTAAAAGTGTTTTTTGCTGCCGAGAGCTTTTGTGTTGATGAGTAGGTAGTTCTGCAGTAACTGTCCATTAATGGCATGAACATTGATTGATGGGTTTGTCTTTGGTTTCATGTTTTCTTTATTTTTACTCCAACTTAGGCGACACTATTTTTCGAACATGACACAAATTCCGTGTTTTTTTAATGATATAGTCGTCAAAGGTCTACAGTATCCAAATTTACTGCAGGTAAATTGTACCCTGACCATTGCATTTGAGTATCTTTACCATTCACTGCGAAAACGTATTAAAATCTTGAAGAAGAATGCATTCTAAAGAAGTCATCGGTTTGGTCCAAAAGAAGAGAGAAGACGGGCTCAGCATCTGAATGATCGCCGCTGAGATGAAGCTACCGAAGTCAACAGTTGAATACATGCTATGAGCGGAAGAAGAAGAACAAGAAAAAGAGAGGACGGAAAAAAAAACAATTTCGAAAGAACAGAAAGAAGAATGATGAGGAGTGTTACGAGGTTGTTATCATCTGGAGAAAAGGTAACAGCGAAGAAAGTAAAGGAGAAATGTGAACTTGACGTCAGTGTTCGAACTGTACAAAGAAAGCTACACGAAATTGGACTTAAGTATGCTAAAATCAAGAAAAGAATTACACTAAAAAGAAAACACAAGGAGGCAAGGCTGGAAAGCGCCCAAAGATGGATAACAAAACATGTCGACTTCAAGAAATTTATATTTACTGATGAAAAACTTTTTAAGTTCGATGGACCTGACGGGTGATGTACATGATCGAGAAAAGGTGAACATGTTATTCTCAACAAGAGACAGATGGGAGGAGAAGGAGTCATGGTTTGGGGTATGGTATTTCCGAATGGGAACTTGTGGCTCGAGTGGTTAAAAGGACGTCAAAATAGCTTGAGCTACAGAGAACTTTTGGAAAAGAGAGCCCTACCACTCATAGAAAAAGAAATGGGAAGTAATTTTATTTTTCAGCAAGATAACTGCAGAATCCATGTGGCCAAATCAGTGAAAAATTGGATGTGTGAAGCAAATATAACTACTCTGGAATGGCCTGCAAGAAGTCCATACTTACATTTAATTGAAAACATATGGAAAATGCTTGCAGAGATTGTTTACGACGGGCCAGACATAACCAGACAGGCTGAACTGTGGCAGCGCATAAAAGATGCTAAAAATAGACTGCTAGAAACACGAAGAGCTGTTATTATCAATATGTACAAACATTATGAAGATAGACTGATAGAAGTCATTGAAAAAAAGGGTGCTGCCATAAACTGTTAGCATTGTTTCTGCAATGTCCGAAAAATACTGTCGCCTGTGTAATGTGAAAATTTGTAAAAAAATAAAAATACTTCTAACTTGAATTCTGCTTTTCCATTTGTAGTATTGAAACAGTTTTTAAATGTTATTGCCATTACACTAAAACAGTACAGACTGCCTGTGCTACCTAAAACTTGAAAAAATAAAGTGTCTGAAAAATAGTGTCGGCCCTCTGTATGTGCTTGTGCACTAGTCCAGGAAGACATCGTGATGGGTGTTGTTACACCCAAATCAGTTTACCTGTACCAATTTTAGTTCAATGAAAAAAGGCATATTATATTTGTTAGATATTCAGAATTTGCTGCCATATCCCCGGCATTTGACAAGTCACGTTGTCTTGCTAGATACACACCATTTGTTGAGTTAAGATACTTGTGAAAAACCACTTCATTTGCGTTGCAAAAAATAAATGTTTCCATAAGCGAGAGATTTCATGCTGAAAGGACGCACAGACCTTTCTCTCTTTTCCTTTTGAGTATAAAACCTATGCAAAATCTGTATTCTATTTGTGTGCAACATTGATTGTTATAGGATTTTGAAACGCAAAGATCAAACAATAATTTCTTTCATCTATCTTAAATGGTTTTTCGAGAGAGCTCTATGCGTTTTCAGGCTTGATCCTGTTGTATTAACTGTGTACTTAATATTTTTCTAGGACAAACAAAGGCATTTTTGAATGATGTTATTCCAAATAGAAACCATATTTTTCAGGAAATCTCAGACGTTCTCTTGATTTTATGATTACACTGCTATGCAATATCTATCTCCCAATATAGCAGTACATATTGGACAACATCCTCACAGAAGACGAGGCTTAAAGCGACAGAGACGAGCTTGTACAGAAGGACGCAAAGAATACCATAGGCAGTTCCTGTGATCAATGAGTATGATTTAAAAAAAGAGGAACAAAATAACTCTTATACTTAAAATCAGAAAGGAATGAGATTTCTGGAATATATAATGTGGAAGTAATGGCGGTAGATTTTTGACTCTCCCACGATATATTGAAGAAAAGAGACACAGAGGGAAGGCGCATAACATGTTTGTGAAAAATGGAGGAGAGAGAAAGAACTGTGAAAAAAAGTAAGGGGACAAAAGGTATGTCGAGTTACAAATGATAGGAGGCTGTGGAAAACATTAAAAACCCGCGTCCTTGAAGAACACAACATCTAACAGAGGAATATTTTCAGTGGATAACCTGTTAAAAGTCAATATTCAAAATGTAGGGCTTTTTTTATTCGGTTCGAAATCTCCAATCTAAATACCGGCGGAAAACTCATGACTATTTCATACATGAAGTATGGCATTAAGTAAGTATCCAAAGTTTTTAAAAGATTGCAGTTGGAAAGCTAGAGGATTATTCTAGTAAAACTATTTCACTTTGGTTCCATCCTGCTCTACAAACAATAAAATAAAACAAACTCTGTATTTACATAATGATACAATGCTTCAAGTTTATTTATAATCGAAAACTTATTAAATATTCATTTTGATTCTTTTTCTTCTGTGCCATATATCTTAATAACGTTGGCGACCTTTGATCTCCAAAGCTTATTATAATTTGTACAACTTAATAATTATTTGTTATCGATCCGAAACCCTTTTCCACCATCAACTTACTCAACCCAATCAGGGCATGTTATGCATTATTTTCCTCTAACCCTCTTGCCATTTATGTGTCCGGTGACTATGAAATTTTCCAAGACCACTTTCCTCATTAAATTCCCTATAATTGTCATCTGTCTCTTTATGATGTTATCTATGTGTCCTTTTACTTTGCATTTGTCTAAATCTGTGTCGTTGCTCACATGTTGTGTTCATGGCATTCTTCTGTAGAAAATTCTTTCTTGCTTCACGTTTTGTCATTATCGGTGAAATTTTCTAGCATCCACTGCCATATAGAAGGACTGGTATTCAGTTTACTCCTCTTTTCTTTCTTCAAATTAAATTCATCTAAGCAAATATTGATTAGCTTTTGTAAAACTTCTTTCGCTATATTAATGCGCCTCATTAGATACGTAATAACCAAAAAATTGTTGAAGGAAAAATAAAAGAATGACCAGCAGTAAATTCGCCGGTAACAATCCGTATTTGAAAGTAAGGTTGTATATTACTACCAAGACTGAAAAATAGCCTTGCTACGGAGGCGCCCACAGTAAATCAATAAATATCTCGATTTGTTCTCTTCTCGCTGACATATACCATCGATGTAGTGAAAGGAACTAAAAATGTTACGTATAACTCTTTACTGAAATTGAATCTTTGTTTCCCTCGACATTGCACATCCCTGAATACTAATTTGATCGTTAATAGAACAATTCCTCCCGCTTTAACTGTAACCCACTATTTATATCACTCGAAGAAGAAACAAACATGTACATATTGAATATGACACTTTTAAAATTATTTTTTAAAAACTTTTGGGTAGAAGTATTTTAATTAATGTTTCGGTTAAAGAATGACTATTATATGTATAATGTAAATCTTTTTTTTTCTTACAGTAAACATTGCAAATATACTTAAGACAAATTAACTGTAACTATTTTTAAATATACAAACAAATGAAGTTATTCACCAAAAACAGAAAAAAATTCAATATATACATATATCTATAATATATATATATATATATATATATATATATATATAGATATATATACATATATATATAAATATATATATATATAAATATAGATATATAAATATATATATAAATATATATATAAATATATATATAGATATATAAATATATATATATATATAAATATATATATATATATAAATATACTCTTCGACAGAATTGAGTCACTGACAGTCACTGTTTATCTGAATCTAAAAATAAACACGCTAAAATTCACCTACATCCTGTACCGTACGCTGACGGTTTAGTGGGAGAAGTTCGGATTGACGCAAATTCAGTCGGGTTTCGATCCTAGCTAGAGGCAACCGGACGTCTAGTGGATGACATATATATATATATAGGTTGATAATATTAGTGGTTAATGTATACATATATCTAAAATATATACATACATATGTATAAAAAATAATTCCAAGGGGATAGAATCCAGGTAGATCTCAATGTCCAGGACAGAGTAAGAATGGAATAGTGTTTAAGCCTTTATATATATATATATATATATATATATATATATATATAAAATGGAGATGAGGGCTATAGTAATAAACTGGTCTTACAATCAAATAATATAAACAATTTATATTTTCGAATCAAATATCGATCTATATTAATCCTCCTGATCCTCATAATCTTCAGTTTTTACATTTTCTCCTTTCGGATGTTGTGGTTGGCGTTAGGGTTAGCGACTCGAAATAAGAAATAGGAGAGTCGATTTCGAATTCCAAGCTGATTTGTTGCATTCAATTACAATACCCTTAGAAACGGTAGGTTCCCACCTTCTCCCCACAGTTATGGATTAAATAGCAGAACATGAATTTGAAACAATCATTGATATTCATCAAAAACCTTTAATGCAACATTCACTCGCACAATAAAAATAATTATTCTTACAATTAAAAATATTTTTCGGTTTTAAATAACACACAGTAGGATTATAAGAAGTAAAAAAAAAACACCACTACCACCAACAAATAAATCCTTCCCTTTCATTCACATTATAAAGCTAATTCACTTTAGCATGACATTTCTAGGCTGAGTCGCTCTCAAGCCGTGTATTAGGCACATTCTTGTATATAAACATTCTTTTAAGTATTTTACAAACTCCGTCAGCCACTACGATTGATAACTGAATAAAAATTGAAAATATAAATCGAGACTTGTCAATACCAACATCTACGTCTTTACTATTTAGCTATGCTTGCATGTGCACAGACGCTGCCTTAGTTGAACGAAGGTAAGTCACGAGAAGACGGCGTTAAAGTTATTTTTGGTTACAAGGATTAGACGAGGAACTGGAGATTTACTAGCCGCGTTGGTAGCGAGCAGGGAGTGGAAAAGTGAGGGGGGAATTCTCGTAGTATAAACAAAAGGAGCGAAAATTGGACGGAGCTAGGATTATTAAGATTAGTTCCGTTGTGTTATGTTTACCAAAATGTACGTCAATCAATCATCGCAGAGGAAGAATGAACAAAAGACCTGAGGCTATGCGGGAGACTTCAATCTACGTGCAAGTTAATGAGAGCTTCAGGGTTGGTTTCGTTCAACAGAACATACAGGTCTGTGGGTCGAATACCATTTGAAGCAAGTTTGAATGCAATGCAAACAGCTAGGGCTAAATTCGGAGTCACATGTGTCACCCTTGAATTCACGAGTTTCGCAACGAAAACAACTCTGCAAAAAGTGAAATGTCTTGAAATGAAATTCATTAATATTATATTGAACATTTTCATACGACAAACACAATCACAATTCTAATCATCTTCATCATGACCACGATTATTATGTTCGTGGTAAATTTTCACTATTTGCTACCTCTTGTCCTTGATGTATATTTTGTCTTCGTTGCTTTCATTTTACTATTATTCAAAAGGATATATTGAAAATCTGGCCCCTCGTAACTATTTCTCTTGAAACCTCTGACAATGTAGTTGTTTCTTGCCAGACACACTGTGTTTTATTTTTTAAGCCAATTTTAGTTAATAAATGCATAAGTATGCGATGATATAAGAAATATATAGTTTAAAAGTAAAGAACCATATTCCAAGTCTGTGTAGAGACTTTCGAATTAGGTATGCTTTATCATCTATTGAAAGAAAGAACAAAGCATATGAGAAGCAATGGATATCGAAGACAAACAGTCGTTTAAACCATCTGCATATATCATGCTTTGATGATTTAAACAGTAAATCAAATATAGATATTAAAAGCATGAATGATGAAGTTTTCAACAACCACTAGCTAAACGCCTTTGAATCATGATCTACAATTTGAATGAAGGTTAAACTTTCGCTAGGTTGTCTTGAAGATCAGGTTTTAACAGATGTTTTTGATGTACATAATAAAGAAATATAGATTGCGGAGACGAATTGTCTTGTTGTGCGAAAAATCAGGAAAGATTCTAAAAATGAAACAGTCTTTCCTAAAAACTCTGAAAATGCAGAAACCGTAACAGTGTCTTAAAAATGAAACAAATATTATTTTCCAAATGAAAGATTAAAAATGTTACATCCTTTAGTTTAAAAATGAATTGTCTTTAGAATGAACACGAATACATTACTTGATGATTAGATCGTAAGATATTATGATACATTTTAGATTGCAAAGTATTAAACCATAGAAGAAATGTTTTTTCCCTTATTTTATTGTTAATTTTCGAATATTTCTCCTTCATTTGGACAAATGTCTCATTCCGATTTGCAATCAACACCTATTATCTACGATAATAATTATTCCGTCAAAGTCATATTCTGTTAAAATCGTTATAATATTAAATATTTTGCAAAGATGAAACATTGAATATATTTATCTAGTTCTTATCGTTGTAGCCTGTACATTCGAAATGTTAGTTTATTCACTTCTGGCTTCGTAAGAATTTAAAACAGTTCAACATTGGCAGAACAAAGCGAAAATGTAATACGATACAGAAAATAGTTAGATATTATATAGAATATTTCACACTAGAATTTCAACAACTCTTTGGTTTGATATTATTTGAGCTTTGGTTATAAGGTCTAAAACATTCAAAATCAAGACAAATTTCATTCGCAGTCTTGCACAATAGAGAGAAATTGCCCAATATATTAAATAACATTTAAAAAAAAAACGCTAATCGGAAGGAAAAAACAGTCATTGACTACAGACAGTCTTCTACATCATATCATAAACAAAATCAACTGCGTTAAACTGATTTTACATCTATGATGGGATTTAAATTGGTCTTTTACAAGCTATTGTTGAAACTGCAACAAAAAATGTAACATGTTTCGGCTATATAACAAAATGCCTGTTCCTGCCTAAGGTAATAGAATAAAGATTTACTTACTGGATGATGTCCATGCACATGCTGCAAAATTACTTGCAACTGTATCCTTTCGAATTTGCTTTAGAATAAATTTTTATCTGATCATATATTTCTATTTTGATGTGTTGAATTTATTAAAGAATATCAATTAGAATAATTGTCGAGTTTCCTTCGAAATTATTCGTTTCTCAGGCGATCCGTTGTGATAATCTCTTTATTTTTGTTGCATCAAATCTGTGAGAAATTTCTTTACGATCTCCTGACATATGTGAGGAATGACATTATATAGCAATAATTTCATTATTTTTAATGAAAGTTTATTGTTTTTTATATATATTTAATAATAATAAAACTTTTTGTTGATGTCAAATGTTTATGGCCCTAAGTTGGTTTGCCATTACTTCTGTAATGTGGCTTGGATACTTACTGGGCACATCATACCCGTGGACCTGTTCAAAATTGAGACATGCTTCCAAAATAATCCGTTAGTACTTGCAATATATTTAACGAATATCTTTATTTTCGGATGCAATTTGCAGTTTCTCAAGAGTGAATTCCATTGATGAATTATTAGGCTATGAATTGAAAGCCTAATCGTTGTTATTACACATATCTAAAGGCGTTTCTATTAGCCTAATATTGTGTTTTCTTTCGTTACTGATAGCTGGCCATCAAATTTCTGATTTTTGAAGTCTTCTAAAAAGTTTTACTGATTAAAATGTGATCTGAAACAGTTCTCCTGTGATCATAACATCCTCCACTTAGGCACCTCGACGTGCTGTAATGGTTTGCTAGCTTGACTCGCTAGAAAAATTGAGAGAGAGAGAGAGAGGGAGAGAGAGAGAGTAATGTGTTCGATTCTCCCTGGATGTCCCATATTTAAGCTATCCATAGAAACTCATCATAATGATCTCCTCTTTCAATCTCTATGCAAGAAATAGGAAACCAATTTTAGCTTTACAATAATTAGAGGCAATATACTAAAATATACTAAAATTCACATTATTATTATATTAGTCAAAATTATGTTCATATACTAAATTTTACTAATTCCTATTTAACGATCAAGAAATGGTGCCTTTAAAATCTCAAGAGCTCCCGTCGTCATCCTTATGGCTTTTAAAACTACATCGGGACCTTTAAAAATATTTTTTTATAAATAGTTTCATATTTTAATATAGGGATATAAATTTGAAGAATTATATGAGACTATTTAGTAGTCAACGTAATTCTATTTGATGAAAAGACACTCCTCTCGCTCAAAAAAGAACTTTCTGTTTTGTACATGAAAATTACCTTAATTGGATATGAAATAGTTTTGTTAGATCCAAGGCTACCGTTATAATTTTATTTCCCATTTTGTCTTATAAACTTAATACAAAAGATTCAAACACGGCTGTCTCTTTCGTTTCGCGACAACAACAATAAAATATAATTTCAAACAAATTATTTAAAAATGAGAATATATATTCGAAAGTGTATGGTCCTCAAGTATATATAAAGTGACAGCAAGGTGAATAGGTAACAGAATTTGATTTATAATATGATATATATTTCTGAGTATATAAAGTAACTTCCTTTGGAATTATGGGATATTAACTGGAGGTTTGTAGGATATTTTTCTGTGCGACCACGTGACTACCGAAATTGACACGAGGTTTAAAGTGGATTTACTGGCAGTACCGTGAAAATATTTTTCACCCTAACCCGTCGGCAATTTCCTTTTGAGGATACCTCACACGCCGGATAATGACACCGGTCCCCTCCTGAAAGAGAGGTATTCTCCTCTTGCCTCATTATAGCTCTTGAAAATTTCTATAGTCGCCTTCGAATGTTCTTTTCGTTTTCATTTTCTTTAAAACTTCAACGTTGCTCATATGGTCAGTCCATGTTATTATCAGAATACTTCTACAGAACCACTTTTCTGTTGCTTCAAGATTTTTTTTTCACTTGTGATGTGAGTAGTCGGTATTAACCACCATATAGTAAGACTGATATTACATTGAATTTTAGTCCACATTTGTTTTGTTTCTAAAGAAATATTAATCTGTTTCTTAATACTTTGCTCATCATTTGGAAGACACCTTTCGCTCTACAATATATATATATATATATATATATATATATATATATATATATATATATATATAGTACACTCCAAAATTTTAGAACGGCAAGGCAAAATTCTTTGCTATTCCTGCTCAATGTAAACATTTGCAGTTATGATCAATTGATGAATATTAGGTAACAGAATTTCAGCTTTTATTTTCTGGTGTTTACATTTAGACTTGTTAAACACCTTAGGATATACGAATTTTTCTGTCAGATCACCTCATTTTAGGTGAGCAAAAATAAAGGAACATATAGTTTTAAAGTAAATAATATTTAATATTTGTTTGCATGACCCTTGCTTGCAATAACTCCATCATTGGCAACAAGAACATTTGCATTCTTCATTTGTGATGATTTTCTACACTTTTAACGCGGCCTATATGTTCTTATTTCTTTCGACGGTTTCTTCTTTCTGTGTACTCTTCAGGAAATGAAACGCGTTGTCTATTGGTTCATAGTCCGGTGACTGACATTGCCAGTCTGAAAGTGTCCACTTCTTCTGCGATGAAGCCCTTTGTGTTGGCAACATGTTTTGTATCATTGTCGTGCTCGATGATAAACTTCTCCCCGATTAGTTTTGATGTATTTATCTGTAAATTGACAGTAGAAATGTCTCTGCAGACTTCTGAATTCATTCTGGTGCTACCACCATGAACTACATTATTAATAAATATGAATGAGCCTGTTCTAGATGAAGCCATGCAATGACCAATCCAAGATACTACTTGCCCCATGCTTCAAGTTTAAGTTTGTATGCTTTGGATCATGAGCAGATCCTGTCTTTCTCTACAATTTGGCCTTTCCATCACATTGGTAGATATTAATCTTGGTCTCTTACTGCTGATAAGTGGTTTGCATCTTGTGGTACGGCCAACCTGTTCTATGTCTGTTGCACAGTAAGCCAGTAGCTGTTTCCTTTTCAAGACATTCCGTATTGTTTTGTTGTTTATGCCCAATATTTGACCAATGACCGTGATCGATTTTCTTTCTTTTCTCAAAACAGCTTGCTTTTCTCCCATAATTAGCTCTCTCGCTTTCATGTTGATTTATCCTTTTTAACAAAAAATGCAGTCTTTACAGGTAGAAACCAAGGATAAAATCAAGAGTAGTCATTCAGAGCTATTTAATGTTTAAACAATCAATCTAAATTGCAACACCTGGGAAACAGGAAACTGTCACTTGTTCCAATAGTTTTGTTCACTAGACAAATGGGTGAGTTCAAACAAAAGGTGACATGTCCTAAGTTGTTTAACATTTCTAAATTAAAATACCAGGGAATAAAGGATGGAATTCTGATCTCTTGACTCATATGCGGTCATTGATCTTGAACTTAAATGTCTTCAGTGAACAACATAAATCAAAGAAATTGGTCTTGCCGTTCCAATACATTTGTAGGAGACTGTATATATGTCGTATTACTATAAACTTAATTAGTAGTGTAGATTTGAATTTGAGGTGCTCTCCCTGTTTTTTCATAGACAATGAAATTGATAATAACTAAGAAGGAGAAGTCCAAATAGGCCAGTTGTTATTACATCCACTGTTTCAGAAAAGTAAAACAGAAATATCAAATTAAACACGTGTAATCACTACAAAAAATGTCTACAGTAATAAGAAAGAATGCCTGATTAAAAAAATAATCTAAACTATTATAAATGCAATTCAATCCTTTTAGTGTTTTTTCTCTTCAGTATCATATTGTCGCTTAGTTTACTTTATTGCTTTGATTGGCATGAATTTTTTAATATATACATATATATATATATATATATATATATATATATATATATATATATATATATATATATATATATATATATATATATATATATATATATATAAGCAAGGCGGGAAACCACTAGTACGCAAGGGGTTACAGAGAGTTGGAGCGAGAGCAAAGTGAAATGATAGAGGAAAGAATGAATAGAAGGTTAGGGGATAGATCAAGACATCTGAAGACGTCGATTGACATTACATTTGAATAGTTGGAGATTATAGCTATCAGGGAAACAAGAAAAGGGGAGGGAGTTCCACAGTCGTGAAGTGCGAGACGCCAGCCTAGTCGAACGCTTAAATTCATGAAGTCTGGGGACCAGCTGAAGCAGCTCATCGGAGCATTTACCGTGAACGTATTTGTAAAAAAGACAGAGGGAGGCGATGGCACGTCTGTGTGAGAGAGACTGCAGACGAAATGCCAAGTCGGAGCCAATTACATTGCATATCCTTCTCTGGATCAAGGACGTTGAGACAAACAGAAGGGGCTCCAAATCATATATGGCAGCAATACTCCATTCAAGGGAATAAAAAAATAATTTAGCAAGTAAATATTATTGATTTTCAAAGATAATGTGGAATCAATAACTCGGTTATATCTGCAATTAATGTAAATTTTGCAGTATCTACTAAATTTAACTATCTATCTATCTATCTATCTATCTATCTATCTATCTATCTATCTATCTATCTATCTATCTATCTATCTATCTATACTTCTGGTTTATATTTATATTTGACTATTATATCTTCCCCAGATTCAGCGACTTAAATATGAATTATTTGTAAAGTTTTTCATAAATTGAAGTAGAATTTAAGAAGAATTATAAAATTTCCGAAAACCTCACGACAATCAATGATTTTGTTATGTAAAATAAAAATAGTTGCATGATAATTGATTTGCTAATCCTCTTTCATTTGTCTTTAAGAGTGATAATGAAAACCGACGGATTAGATTAGAATTTGCAACTAAGACAAGTGGCCGGACAAAATATTTCTATTTTTTGTCATTTATATATTTTAAGATTTTCTAAAGACTCAAGCCGGATAAAGGAAAATTTCTCTTGTTTATGAATATGGAAATGTTATTGAGGATTTTTTTCTCGTTTCCATTCTACTTAACTGCGTTGAGAAATAATTTTTAAAAAATCACTCATGAGCTATAAACTTATATAAAATCATTAATTCGGACATAATTTATCCAATAAATAATTTTCGAACCATTTCAAATTTTGAAAAAAGTTATTCCTTTTTAATCTTAAATAGACTGAAAAATAATAAAAGACAATGAAAAAGAAGATACAGAACTCTAATATCTAACTATAATCAAATATAATATTTTTTAGAAAAAAAACAACGTCACATAAGAGACTTGTGTTTGTTTATTTAATCATAAGATAATTTAATGTTTCTGTATGTTTCATTTATCATATATGCTCTGCCTAGCACTAGTAAAACATATGTTCCCTGGAAGTAATGTGTTCCAATTCTGGATCACTTAGTGGAGAAATATGCATCTATTCGTTGGAAAGGCATAAAGTGATCATGAGTAAGAACTGAATGTTACGCATTTAGAAAAATTCTTACGAAAGACGGTTGACGTGACAGGCATGAACATTATAGCAGTATAATTCCGTGAATCGAATACATTATTCCCTTCTTCATGCCTCGAAATTTATCGAGGGTAATCGGCAACGGAATGCTTGTGATAAAAAATGCATGAGGGTGTATTTAATAGTTCCTATGTACCTGAAAGAAAGTGGGAGCAAGTGAGAGTTATGTGTGTAATATGGTAGAAAGATTTAACAATGTAAAATACAGATATACACACTTGGTTTCTATGTATGTATTTATTAGCTTACGTTTTTTGTTTCATGAATGCTTTTATCATGACCGGCTTTTACAGGGTCTGTGTAAAGAATCTAGTACAAAGAAAAGAATACACGACAGATAGGAAGACATTGCACAGAAAGAATAGACTATATAAAAAGCTAATGGATGAATCTAAATTAGAAAAAAAAAATCACATTAAAATCAGGAAATGATCTTAAGTTAAAAGAAATTACAGAAGCGAAACGGCTGTATTTAAGAAATGAGCACAAACATACAGGTTGATAAATGAATTAAGAAAATATTAGCCGTGTAGAAAAGAAGACAAATCAAGGAAAAATTTGGCAATTATTACAATTGAATGAATTACAGTATATACTCGTATATCATGCGACTTATGCAGGCTTAATTTTGTAGATAATTTGTTTCAGTAAATGGATATATAATTTGGTCAACGATGTAGCCAGGGCCAAAATGAGATACGCTATTTTTATATCTAGTATATGATGCTCCCCCTTAAAATTAGCTTCAAAATTAGGTTTTTTAAAATCGCATGATACGCGAGTATAGGAAGTATATAACGAAAGGTGCAAAGAAGATGTGTATTCAGTTAATTGAAAAAAACATATACAATAAACGATTTGAAAGTGAGTAACTCAGTTTAAATCCGAGCATTGTAATCGCCTCAGAAATTAAGCCAATTTTTAAAAGATGAATCAGGTGCTTGATTCTGATTAATCAGAATTGGTTCCAAAGAGAAAATGTTTGAACAATTTAATGATTGAACATAAAACAATTGTCTTAATTTTCTGATTAATTAGAAGGATTATCTTCTGATTGGTTCTAAATGAGGACTGACGAAATGAAAATTCATATAAACATAATTTTTCACATAATTTATATTTGAATTACATGAAAGGAAAGGTTCTTATCTAGAAATGACATAAAATCAAGAAAATGACATATAATTATGTTATGGAATTTATTGTAGATTCCAAAAGGAATCAATTATTTTTGAACGGATTTCTATCAGGCCACTCAATCTTAGATTTCCTCTATAGTTGTCTTCTTCACATTATTTTTATGTTTACTAGCAATCATTACCTATAATTCACATTTCCTCTCGTAGTCCCCATCACTTTTGTTGTTAGATATGCCACGTTATTATGTGATAAAATATATGCTAGTAATGTTGTAGTATATTTTGCATGTTTAATGGCTAGTTTTTCAACTCTTAAATACCTTCAGTGGATTAATTTAAGATATAGCATTTGTAGGTTGGAAATATATGACGGAAAGAAAAAAGAATCTAAATGAAATCGGCCACATTATATAGCACCCCGTCCAAATTACCTACATCCGTCGTTCGTGAGCATGTCTAGTCACTCCAACGTAACAGATTTAGTCCGATGAAGACCTGATGAACAAAATACGTCAGACGAAAACTTTTCTCCACTTTTTCATACTCCCCCCACTCATTTCAGTATAAACGATCAATGTTAATATCACTGTTGTAATAAACGTTTTAGTGAAAAACATGTAAGTCATGCTATTATTTGCAGTTTTCCGAACTTATTGAACAATATCTAATGCACTACTTTAATTTTGTTGACTTTTTTCCCGGTCGCATCATCAAATTTCTCCATCACAAACTCTATTTGTGCAAGAGCCCATCCGTTTCGTAACCGTTTAAGTTTGTGCCAACTTTCGATGTTGAACACTGACACAACACAACCGTCTACTTGTTTACTCCCTTCGGCTTGTTTATTCTTTTTCCCTTTCAACCCACACGACGCACGACGACCGAGTCACCACCCGTTTACCCGCCCGTCGTATTGACGCCTTACGCCAGGAAGCGACCCATTCAATAAAACTTCGAACGCCACGCTGCTACGCAATAGGAAAAGTGACGTTTATACTCCAAGGCTATTAACCCCAAGGACCAAATCGATTCCAACATAGCCTCGAAGGTGTCACTTTTATTTGTACATCTGCTTTTGCGTGTCTAGCTTATTGGGAGAAAGCAGGGCAGATGGAGAAAAGGGTAGAGGCTAATGTGAAGGCTGGCGAGGTTGTTTCCAAGAGGCAAGATTGTAGCCAGATCAACGAAGTCCTTGTCCGGTTGTGGGTTATAAAATCCAGACATTAAAAAAAAAAGAAAGAAAACGTGTGTATGCGTGTGCGTCTGAATTATAGTCTATTTGTGTTAGGAAGAAGTAATTTTGAAGAAAACTTTTACCAGTAATGTTCGGATATAGTGACTAGTTTTATGTTTGTTTGTCTGGGAATATTAGTTTCGTTAATGCTGATATCTTGAGCGTGTTTGTCGCGTGTGTGTCATAAGGAGTCGAGAGGATCTTGACTGCAGAAAAGAATGATGGAGGAGGATATATATATGGAATAACAAAATATACAAGTTAGTCAAAGGTAGAGAACTCATTTAAATTAGGAAAAGAAGAGAAAAACTTATGTGTGAATGTAGACTTGAAACGGTGAGATAGATAAATGGAAAATACAGCTGGGCGGAGATAAAGAAGGAAATAGAATAGAGTGAAAGAAGGAGGGAATATACATGAAAATCGAATACGGTATAAGAGATATTTCTGTAGGATAGGTGTAAATTATTTTAAAGACAATAATAGTAATACAAAGAGATAGAAGAAAATTAAAGAAATGATTCTGATGTTATCGTAATAAAATAAATATGATTCATTTTAAAGAGTTTTTAGTAGCGTTCAACAAATAAATTTATTTTTTTATAACAAGAGTCTTTATGTAAATTGAAGTGAAAAGAATAGCGTGTCGTAGAAATAATTCAACACACCCATAATATCTGTTCAACTAAGTTACATCGACGTGGTACAATGGTTAGCAAGCTTGTCTCTCTAGAACTATTACGTCTAGGTAGTGAGTTCGATCCTTACTAGGTATCCCATACTAAACTAAGCTACACTTGGAAAATCGTCATAATATCTGTTCGACTATGTTAGTAACTTAATCTGATGGTTTTCTTGGCGCAAGTCCGAAAATATGGGGCAACCACCGAGGATCAAACTCACTATTTAATTGTAATTGCAGTAGACGTTCCCACCCCTTCACCGTTGAAACTGTTAGATGTAGACGTATCTTCTACTCCAATAGCTTCATGTCTCGCACATCTCGCCTGTGGAACTCCCTTCCTTATTCCTGTTTCCCTGACAAATACAATCTCCAACTATTTAAGTGTAACGTCAATCGACATCTCCAGTTGCCTTGATCTATCCACTTCCCTTCTCCACATCCTTTCACCTTTCAATCCCATCTGCTCTCGCTACAAATCTTCTGTAACCCCCTTGCCTTGATCGATCCACTGTCTTTCTCCACATCCTCTCCTTTACCACTCCTATCTGCTCTTCCTCCATCCCTTCTGTAACCCCTTGCGTGCTAGTGGCTTCCAGCCTTGCTTGGGGTGATAAGCTTAAAAAAAAAGAAAGAAGAAGTTAATACGAGTCTATGTGAAAGTATTTTTGATGATGTATTAAGCTAGTGTCAATTATGCAATCTATTGCGTGCGAATATTACTTATATTTTGACTTTACGGTGTTGGGTTGAATATTCATTTACTTATATTGCAAAGATCGTACGGCCATATCACATTTAAAGACCGGTTCTCTATCCATCACTGAAGTGACTGGTCAGAATTTAGATGGGAAACCGTTTAGGAATGCCATATGCAGTAAGTTTCGAAGTATGTCATGTGTAATGGATAACAGTCCGGAAAGAGAAATCGGAGAGCGGAGTTCTAATCCAGGTTACATTCACTGAGGCGAAAGTACACGTAACCGATCATGAATAGAAAAAGGACATACCGCGCCCAAGCGTTTCACATAAACCGTTACCCACGCGCATTTGACAGCGCGGTAGAGTTATATATCATTCCTCCACATGATGTGTGGAAGAACTACACGCCAACAAAGGAACTATACTGGCTGTGAAGATGATTATTGAAAGGAAGTGCGGAATATGGTATTAGCGAGCCGAATTCAATTTTCACCATTAGTTGTTCTGTTCATTTTCAGACTCTAACCCATTAGATGACTATATTAATTCAATCCAAAAATTACGGGGTTAACTGAGCTGTCTAACCTTGGGTGCGGCCAGTCAAGGAGAAGAACAACCCTGAATTCAAAGCCGGGAAGAAGCCAAAGGGAAATCACACTGCATATGTTTTCAAAGAAATCATATTTACCCACCGGTAATAAAGAAACTGAATACGAGTAGCGTCACATCTATTTGCCTTCTCGAAAGTGAAATATATATATATATATATATATATATATATATATATATATATATATATATATATATATATATATTGTCATCCACAGATAGACTGTTTCGCTGTATCACAGCTGATCAGTGTGGCTAGACGTCCGGCTGCCTCTGGCTAGAATCGAAAACCGGCTGAATTCGCGTCAGTCGGAAATTTTACCCTGAAGCCGTTGGCGCACGGCAGAGAAGAAGGTGAATTTAAGCGTATTTATTTTTAGATAAACACACAGTGTCTGAGAGAACTCGATTCGATTTACCGAAGAGTCTTGCATTATTAGCCGTAATAGTCACTGTTTACAAACCCACACATCCTCCCCAGAGAGCACAACCGAAATAAATTTTTCAGGAGCATATATATATATATATATATATATATATATATATATATATATATATATAAATAATATATATATAAAGTTCAAATTATTTGTATATGAAAATTAACATTTTTTTAGCAAATATATTTGGAGTGAATCTATCTCTAATTTTCATATGTACACTCATATTTTTTACACGATTTTATTTTGCACGGTAGACTCGGAAACGTATCCCCCGTGCAAAAAGAGAAACTGAGTGTTATTTTATTTCAGAAATATTTACGCAGCTTAAAAAATACCCTTATTTGAAAAAGCAAGATTGCAAATACACTCAGCACAATAGATAATAAAACACAAATTAGGCGGGGGTGCTGATAATAATTGTTTTCAATTGAATTTGATATGTTGGCAATATTTTTCTCAATTCACTCGTAATAAAAGATAATTCTCTTTTTAAATACTTTATTAATATATTGAAATATAATAAATTCATTCCAAAATGAAAAGTATGATAGATTAATTAATACCTTAAAAATATGTTTTAAAACGGAAATTAGAAGGAACAGGTAATGGTTAAATAACAAATTCATTTCTATTCTTTAATGACCTGGAAAATTAAATAGTTAATCAATTATATCTACGAGATAGTAATTGATAATAGGGTACAGCATTTAAAAACTATTTACATAGGTATAGCTCTATTAAGTATTCGTATTATACTCAAGGATGTAATTTATTCCCTGTTTTTAGCTTCAGAAACAGAGGGTCATGTATTATTTAACATAAAAATGTACCGTACCTTCTTCACGAAAAAATATATATGCATAGGAATTAAGATATTTATTCGAAGTTGATGTGAATTAAATGTTTACATATCGCGATAGTCATTAGGCAGATGTGATTAAAAATGTTTTAATGTTTAAAAACTATTCATTGTTATTATTATTATTATTATTTACGTAATAAACATTATAACATAGCACATTATTGTGGAAAAAGGAATTTTCGAAAATATACGCATTTTTTAAGTATTTATGGATATTTTTTGAAACTTTTATCAAAACGACATTCTTGTACGTGTAGTTATAGATAATATTATACATTAATTACTAATTTTCTTGAATTAATAAGCATTTGTGCTCAGTTGTTGACATTAATAGCTATATGCTGATGTGCTACAATTTTGGAATAATGAAATAATAAATATTTACATTTTATCTCTCTGTCGGGATCTGTTAGTAAATTATTTCCGCTTTGCTTTTACATGTTACGATAATGTAAATGTAACTGGAATCCTTAATAAATATTAAGGGGAATGACATATATATAACATATAATAAGTAATACATATTGAGTATCCATCAGTGCATTCATAATCTAAATACAAGAAATTTTATATTGATTTCTAAACAAAACTCAAATACTTGGCTCGACATACAATACTCACCATGATTTGCATTAATATCTAACTTCCATTAAATGAACATTAAGTAATACATATAAGGAAAGTATTTAAAATAAGTTTACGCTAGGAGGTAACGTCTTTTAAGAAAGAACAAATTCAAATCAAATCACGTATTTTAATGAAAATATGATCTCCGAAAATAAATCTAATTTCCCATTAATTCACCTGAAGAATGAATTAAATTAATTAAATTAACTAGGCGAATTACCCGCGCCTTGCTACGCGTCACACATTTTTTGTGAGAAAATGATGATTGATTTAAAATCAGTGTTATAATTTGTGAAGGAATATGGTGTTTTTCAGTATTACTCAATGATCTTGCTATTTGACCTCCTTCTTCTGGCTGTCTCCTTCTATATTTTGGTTAGGATTTATTCCGTGTTCAAATTTTGATGTAATGAATATGCATACACCTGAGTTCCCCCTCACAGTAATATGATTGTCTGGTGTCAGCCATAAATACAGGCTGATGAAGACGCCGTTGACTAATCCTATCGACGACGCCTACTGGCATACGCCTATTGACTACGACTACGAGGAGTGCCAGTCGATTACGGTTACCTGCTAAATTGTACTACTCGCTACAGTAGCGAAAACCACTTAGCTACTTCGAACAAATATATCCTTTTCCGAGACCTATCAAATTTTAATTTCATTTAAATCAAAGGGGAACAAAATTCACTTTTATAAAGAAAACTGAAGTAACCATAAGCATAGCAAGTGGAATGATGACAATATAGCACTAATGATTAAACAAAGATTTACTTCGAAATTTCCTGTTAGTTGCCCGGATTGACAGAAAATCCCCGGTTGCTTCGACGGCGAATAGGTTTTGTTAAATTGCAATAATCAAGTAGAAGGTAATCCGAGAATAAATAATGTAAATAAGAAAAAAAAGAAAGAAAATGAAGGAAAATAAACACTATATTGATCAAACTTCATTGGTTCAAAATAGGAAGCTTATGTAATGCATATTCCTGGGAAACTATCGGTCTCTCTATTTTGTAATTGGTGAGAAGCATTATGCAGTTTGTTGGGTTTGCTATAAATAATCTTTTCGTAGCCTGTGATATGTCTTCATTGATTGGTCACATTTTGGATAAAAGGGACTCTTTAATAAGCTACAGTTTTCTCGATCATCAAGTTCTTTCGTAACGGGCAAATTCCTTAACGGCTAGTTCTCCAAGGTCCAAACAATCAACGCAGGTGTTCGCCAAGGCTCGTTTCTCTGCCCAGCCCTCTTTCTAATTTACATAAATGAACTGCCTATGAGTAAAATCTGATCATTTGTTAATATCTATGCTGCTAATACAACGGTATATGAGTACACCAATTCTATAGACTAGCAAAGATTGCTTTGAAAGAGAGAAATATTTGAAATTTGCCAACATAAAGAACAGAATAAAATGAGTATTTTCTTTTAAAATTCTGATACCGACCTTCATAATCCATGGCATCTTTATATTCATGACCTTATTCTTCATATAAGTCTGACCCCGACTTTTCAATCGTTCATAAATTACTCTAACTCAGGTGCTTTATTTTTTTGGTAGAAACTGCTTTCATTTAACCACCACAAAGAATCGATTCTGTCTCTCATGGCAGACACTAGACGCCTGGAGAGCAACATTCTACACAATATTCATGGCCTCGCATTTTTACTTATATGAAGTAGAGCGACTACGTCGAATCAATAGCTGCATCCACTGCAATGAAAGTAAGATCTCTGTGTCGTTCCTGGAATTTTTTCGCGTCTGAATCCATCTTGTACATTTACAAATCAACCATTCGTCCATGCATTGGGTATCTGGTTTGTTGACAAAATCAAAACAATGATCTGCAATGTAATCGATCCTGACCAGGCATCTCGACTTCAGGGACATTCTCACCGACGTAACGTGACTTCTCTTTGCCCTTTCTACAAATATTTTTTATGGCAACTGCTCTGAGTAGCTACGTTCCCTGGTGCACCACTGCATGAATTTACGCGTGCTTCCAGATTGGTATCTAGGTCCCACACTTTTACTGTTGAAATAGCGGAATGTAACCGCCAGTTCTACACCAACAATTTCTTTTCTCGTCGTACTTTTCACCTGTAGAACTTTTTTCTGTTTCCTTGCTTTCCTGATAATTATAATCTTGAACATTTTAAATGCATTTAAATCAATCATGATTTTCTGTCTTCTTTAAACACGTTTATCTTTTGTTATTTCCTCAATCTTCCCTTTTACCAGACTTCTCCTTTACTTTCTCCTTCTGTAACCTCCTGCGTACTAGTGGCCTTCTCGCCTTGATTGGGTTGAAATGATATTAACAAAATAAAGCAAAAAAGAACCATGTGACCTCGATGATTATTTTTGGATCTGCCAGTCAAAGAATCCTGAAGACAACGTAACTGTGTATTAAGACATAATATTGGACTTAAGTAGAGGCACGTGGAGTAATGGATAGCGCTCGGGTTGAGGAATCTGAGAGCCGAGTTCGAATTCCAGTCGAATCCATTGCATTCACTTACGTGCTAATAACCTTAGGAGAGGTGTGAATCCTCTTCCCAGCTATGGGCAAATAGGAAGACAGACCGTGTTCTGTAGCCCTGGATGTCAACTGGTCTACTGCAGAAAGAAAGGGCAACCTACTTCGTGAAAATATCTACTTCGTCAGTTATGAATCGAAAGATAGGTAATCGCCTAAGCGTGTATCACGCATGGCACATAACTGACTGAAATATGCTGATGGATGAAAATGAATTAAGAAAAATCTGAAAAGGAAGAAACAAAAATAATAAACAAGAAATAATAACCTATTTCTTTTGGTATGTGCCCTGCACCTTCAGGACGTAGGCGATCATAGCTCTCCACAATTTCATATCCCGTGTGGCTCTTAGTGTTTTTCTCCTTTTCTCGCCTCTACCCTATGTTCCACTATCCATTCACACAATCTCATCAGGTAAATGGCTCATTGTCTTTCCCTATCTCTCTTGACCTCCATATGACCCGTGAGGATTAAGTTTTCCAAGTTCTCGTTAAGTGTTCGAGGAATTACAGCTTTTTTTTCTCTTCTAATTTTGAGTATAATTGTTCTTTTTTTAGGTTAATTTCTAGAATAGCACATTGATTCTTCCAAAGAATTTTCAGTATTCTTTTGTAGTAGAACCACATTTCTTACGAGAGTCTTATATGTAAGTAAAATAATAAATGGAAAGAGATTTGGAGAAAATGCAGAAGTTGATACAACTTAATGTTTGAAAATGAGAAATAAAGGAAGAGATGAACGGGAAAAAGAAAACATGAATAAGATTAAACAGAAAAAAAAATACTGAAATGAAAACAGATTGAATAAAAAGCCACTGAATTTCGAAAGAAAAGTGCTAAACTGACACCGAAGCCATTCAGGAAAAACGATTTCGCGACAGAAGTCATAAAAAAGGTGACAGGAGGAAAGAAGATGATACGAAGGACAAGCAAAATAGGTAAACGACTTTTGCTGAGCAAAACACAAATAGACTCTGTAAACTAGGACGATGTCGAAAGTAAATTATGTTGGCATAACAGACGCCGGTTGCAAAAGGCGAGGAAAATAGGAAAATAAAAACAAAATGAAGGGAAAATATTGAGAATAAGGTGAGGAATGAACCACTTTCAGGTGTCAAGTCCATTTAACAACGCTCTTCGAGTCTTCTCGTCTACAGCGTCTATTAGCCCACAGTGCAATGGCGCTTCGGTTAACTGTTTACATTTAGCTGTCTGGTCGGCCTAATCATGGTCAAGGTCAGCAAGACGGCAGACGTATATTTACACACGCACGCTCACGCAAAACACAAACATATATGGTAAATGTGTATATGTTACGCCGGTCATCACGCGGTAACAATTTTTTTTCTCGAGAGAAAAGACTAGTTTAGCGATACGAAACAGGATTCACGTAAGGTGTGTGAACAGTTCATTTCTAACTTTATTTGTATTGGTATCGAAAATATATTTTAAATTAATTTCAATTTTTTTAACAAATTTTATAGTTTCAAGTAGTAATTTTGTAAGAAAAAGGTATAACACTACCTTTTATTTTGGACAGTTCTCTGATCGATATTGATTCTTTTCTATCTTTTAAAGTTATACAAAGCATAAAGCTTTCAATTGTTCTTTGATAATTTTGTATGTTTTCAACCGAATTTATTACTTTCCATGTCTCACATTATTATGAGCTGGAATTATACATTTATTATATACCTAACACTTTAAGCACACATGCAAGACTCGGTTAATTATAGCCTTATTATTGCTAAAAATCTTACATATTTTTTTCATACGTCACTTTCGTTTAATCATGTCACACCGAGGATGTCAACAATAGCCATTAAGAGGCAAACAGTTACAGAAAGTGAAATAAACAGAGGGGATAATGAAAAAAACAAACAAACAAACAAACAAAAAACAGAATACAAAGAGACAGAAAATAACCCTGTATTTAAATTTTTGAAGATTCAAGTAGTGAAGAACGCAAGAAGCCGGTACACGTAAGAGAGTTCCTCAAGCGGAACCTGCGAGAGAAGAAACTATCATGGGACCTATCTGCCAAACAAGTACTGCCTTTAACTACGAGAAGTAAAGACAAAAACGAGTAAGATATTTATAGAAGAGGAACTGTTAAGCTAAGTTTGTTTGGTGGGAAAATGACTGAAGCCGAGATACAAGGCCAAGACCTATAATGTTTCAGATTATTTTTGGATTCTTTCAAAAATACCAGTCCTAGGCCTGATTTAACAGCAATACCCGATACACAGACAGATATACTTATAAATATGCAATATTGATTCTGTCGAGAAAAATTGATTTCGTAGTAGTAGTGTTAGCAATTGATTTAATATGTCAGTATAAAACGCAAGACGAAAAAACGGACTGTATTGTTTTCCTGGAAATTACCATCATCCATGCGAATGGATGATAAGAAGATTCTTTAAAATGATTAACACAAATCAGTTTTGCTTTAGAAGCATTAAAATTAAAAAGCCCAAATTATTTAACAATGATGTTCACTCAGTACATTGCCTTAGGCCACTCGAAGTTTTAGGGTTACGGTAATACGCAATTTATGCGGATAGGAAGAACGATAACGATTAGCCCTAGGCTTGAACAGGCTTAGATTGTAGTGATTAGTGAAGCATCCTATTGTGAGTCGATTCCACAGAGCAGTGGTTCACAGGAAGAAGTTGTTCGAGTGGAACGTAATTCTCACCAATGGAATACGTAGGATTATTGTGTGGTTTGCTACAATATGAGTAGCATGGTGGGTCCTGGCCATGAAGGTTAGAACTGTCGAAACCAAGGAATGCAGTTCGTCCGAACACTTCCTATCTCCCGCCCAAATATAACAACATTTTAGGCCTGTTCTGTCTCTTAAGGTAAACATCAGTTTGAAAGACATTTTCGAGATTAACTGCCAATTTAGTTATATTGAACCTATCAGTTATACTATTAAGACAGAAGTAAATATGTGTGTCATCATCAAAGATCCCGAGTTGGGAAGTGACAACATCAGGAATCTTTTCTTTTATTTCTTTGCATTTCCTTTAATATTATCATGAAATATTTATTCTGTCTTATCTCAGTTCTTCGTCTATTTCTATGATGTTTCTCAGAAAGACAGTGTTTCTAATTAACCTAGAGCCTTTTCGTATTTCATTTGCATCACTCAGATTCTGAATTTCTACCAGACCCGATGAATGATGGCCTTCCAATTGAATTTGCATGTAACACAGATTCATTCCAAACCTCAAGCATACTTACGACCTATTGCTAACGAGGCTAGAAAGATAACGACTTATTTTGATGCTTCAGAAAATACCTGCCTCTTTCTGACGTCCATTGTCTCTACAATGAACCGATTAAAAGAAAAATATAGTATTACGTCCATATTTGTGTTGGGGGGGGGCGCCCGATCCTCACTTTGCCGTATTTATAGAGCTCAAAACTAGTTTCCCGGGATTGTTGTGGTCAGGATATCTATGCCAATTTGCAGTCTCTTTCCCACAGACGCAGCGTCTCAATCCAGACACTACTCTATCGCTATTTACATGGCGAATATTCTGAAGCTATCCTTTCTGACATTTAAAACTAAGCCCCGATAAAGTCGAATCGCCCTCATTTCCACCTTATTTAATTTATCTTGAATAATTTCTAATCAGTGTCTACTTCCAAATAACTTTTATATTGTAGAAAAACCACCCATGTAGATTATATCCAGAACAACACAAACATAAGTTCTTCAAGTCTAGAGTCAATCCTTATCCTTTTTCATCCTAATAAACGTAACTTCATAGTTCTTTTCCTAACTTCATATCATACACAAAATTCAGTCATCCTCGAATATGAGTGAATCTTGACGCGTATATTGGGCATACTTTGATTTGAGACGTTGATTGAAAATTAACTCATCATTTTAAAATACTCATAATTTATTTATTAACTATAATTCGACAAGAAATGGATATGGGAGGAAAGCGTTTAGCGAGAGTTTTTATTTAAAAATCGCTATGAGCACCAGATTTTGCAACCAGACTTCTACAGTCACCCAGGAATCGTGTCAACTGTTCTCGCCAGGCACTCTTGTGGTCTGGAAAAAATAAGTTTTGTATTCGCCCTTCAAGGTTTTCCAAAGTCTTGGTTTTCTATAGTAGACTTGCTCCTTTAAACAACCCAAAAGAAAAAAGGGCACAGGATGTTAAGTCAGGACAACTGGCTGGTCACTCATACATAAAATAGGGAGTTACTTTTCAATCACTCTATAGAAGAAAACTTTTATTTAAAATTCAGAAAGGGTTGAAATTACAGGATATCCTGTGGAATGGAAGACATAACTTCTTGTCTTTGCTCTTCAAGTTCTTCCAAAATCTTGGTTTTATATTGTAGTCTTGCTTCTTTAATCAACCCCAAATAAAAAAATCAAAGGTTGTCATGTTCAGACTCCTGGCTGGCCACTCACACATAAAATAGAGAGTTGTTGTTTCAAGTTCATTTTTAAATACTTTTAATTTGTATCGTATCCCACTGACTCACTCTTTTCCCAATGTCACAATTTTCTGATTTTTTATTCAAATTATTTTTATTGTTATGTTATTTATTCCCCGTAACTTATAGATTGTCGTCTGCCTAGTGTTAAACCAAAATAAATGTGTAAGTCATAGCTAAACTGATCTAAACCAAATTGTTTCTAATGTTCTGTTGTTTATTCGAACAGTTCATCTGTAGTTGTATATTCTATTATTAAGATAAACCTTATATTTCTCGGTTACACGTATCTGAATTGGCATTTAGTCGTTTTTATACAGTGAGACTAATGTCAACCGGAAATGAAGGCATGAAAGGCATATTAACGTAACAAATTTATCTAATGACAGGAACATATTTTAAGTTAAGTTTTAAGGAATTTTCGATTTACCATCGGCTAAAACTAAAATAGTGCGATATCAATTCAAACACGATTATGAACAAAAAAAAAACTATTTTATTATTATTATTATTATTATTATTATTATTATGATGATGATGATGATGATGATGATGATGATGATGAAAAACTGTTATTGAACGAACATTCCTTATAATAATAATTTGTTACGTATTTTAGCTATACAGCATGCACATGCGGGTTTCCGGGATATTTTTCTAAAATTAAAGAAAAAGGTTATTATAAATTCAAGGTCACATAACGCTGTGGAATAATGCATATATCAAACTAGTGAAGCGAAGATTTCGTGACGAAAATATATCGAAATGAATGTGCAGATTTGCAGAAGATTTAGGTACGAAAAAGGCAAAATACAGGGTGCTGTATAAAAATATATTCACTTTTAAATGACAAAAAGTGCAGTAATTATTGACTTGCTAAAAAGGTTAGTTATAGTCAAAATAGAGGATCCAGAATGCATAACGTGTAGAAATAAAACCACGGATCCAAATCATGTAATCAGAACATTTACCAGAGACTGTTGAAAATTTCTCGGCTGAGTGAGAGGTGATTAAAAAAAAACATGGGGTTATTCTTTATTTGGTCAAATTTTGGGAAGACCTTTGAACCGTAATATTTTCACGGCCCTATTTTAAATTATGTTACTTCATCATTTCTTTAATTTTGCAACAACAGCAAAAAAGTATGAAAATTTCCATTTAGAAGATTTTACATAGTCTGATAAAAGATGGAAATCAAAACTGGTTTGAACTTGTTGCACTTGTTAAGAGAACATCGCGAAGACTGTTATATAGTCGTCCCTCGCCACTTCACGCTTCGACTTTCGCGGTCTGATGCTATTACGTATTTTTTTTTGGGGGGGGGGGTTCTTTTTTGTTTTGGAATGCACTTGATGGAGCGATGGAACCCTACAAAAGCCTCCTCACGAAGATGGAAAGACAGCGCCAGCTACTACCTGTCACGATGTTTTTCTATCGCACACTCAGACATCCACCGACTAGGCCTCGTATACCTTCAGCAGAAGAAGACGACGCTCCACCTGAAGACTCGTCTACTGAAGTTGTCCTTTAGTGTAACAGTAACATTTATTGTGCAGTACATCGCTTCATCATCGAACAAGTTGCATTATTTTCCTAGGTTCACACTGACCAAGGAAAATAATGCACTTCGATCGATGATGATGCACTTAAGAAATTTGTGTGTGATTTTAATGTACAATAATGGTATTTGTAACATCTAATATATCTTATTGTCTCTTATTTTCTCTAATATATTGGGTAATATTAGTATAAAGGTGACTCAATGGGTGTTATTTCATGTCTAGAGAGCTCTTATAATATCAAAAATAGTATTTAGAATGTCGTAAACTGTTTTTTTATGTTCTAACTACGAAAATATTCGATTTATAAATAAAGAATCGTACTTAGCGGAAAGTCTCTTATCGCGGTAGGGTCTGGAACTATTTATCTGCTATAAATGAGCTTACTCCAACTGCACTTTCCGATTGACATCCCCAGCCGCTATCCATTAGTCCCCTCCCGCGATCATATGACTTACGTGCAAATACACTTGAAGATGTTGTGAGGCCATCTCTACCACCTAGCTATGGATTAAATACAGGGCAGGCTGAACTCTTTTTTTCCTTGGTTGGGCAACCAGCTTAGAAGTAGGGATATGTATTGGGCTAGTAACTCCATCCCGTTAAAACCTACTTGCGTCGAGGGTTGTTGGGAGCTCTGGTCCATAATACACAATGGAGTCTCTAGTACCTGATTGAGGGTGTGAGTGAATGAATATTTTTGCTTAATTCCTGAAAGCTATCTCTTGGCATTAAATTTGCCTTCTGATTTCTGTGTCATTTCCGTGTCGGCATGATAGGCATATATTTTTTTTTTGTAATTGCGTGTTTTGAACGATCTCTGAACACAGCCTAAAACGCGGACAATGTTTTTAAAGAAAACCATGCAAATTACAGTTAATAGTTATACCTTTCTTGCTTTTCCTTGAGAGTTTTCCTTGAGAGTTTTCCTTCTAAATTTGCATTGATACAATTATTTCCGAATTACATATAGTGTTAAGACTATGACTGCCATTAAGACTGCCATTAATAAATAATGGTAGTTATTCTACTTCTATTTTTTCTATTTATAAGTTAAATATAACGAAAAACGCATCCTTTTCTAACTGCTATTCTTAATTGTTTGTATTCACTGAACTCCTTATCTATTAGATTAGTTAACAAAATGCATCGATGATTTAACTCTCTAACGATTTCTCAGATTTGGTGAGGTTTTATGAACAGTGGTCTAGCCCTAAATATCAGAAAACTACATTATCTCTCATATGAGGAACCACTGACTGATATAGCTTAGCCTATTAAAATACACATCTTTACTAAATTGACTCTATAAATGTTGGCTCATTGTGTTGTGCTAGACAATTTCTCTTTCAGAAATATCTCTTTCATATTCATAAGTCTGCTATTCGTCTATTCTTTGAATATTGCTTCCACATATTTTCTGGTTCTCCTGCGTTATATCTAGAGATTCTTGATAAAATCCAATGAATAATCTTCAGCGTTATTAGTCCTGACATGGCATCTTTCCTTCAGTCACTTTCCAACCGCAGTAATGTAGCTTCACTGTGCAATTTCGATGAATAACTTCATGGTAATTGGTATGATGAACTTTCCTCTAAGGTGTTCTTATCTTATTCCCGCACCACAGACAAATTCTACATATGAGAACTAGTTAGGACGACATAGAGACCTGAGGTATTATGGTGCCTGTAAGTAAGAATGTGTTGTTTTTGTGTAAGGAACACTGTGACACGTTTGGGTCAGCTTTTTTTTCTACCTAAGTTTAAATTAAGACTAACCTTCACGTATACCCGTTTGGCCTTGTGCTACATTTTTGTATTACGCAGAATAACTATTAATTTCCTCTATGGCACATAGATTTTATGAATTTAAGCGCAATATTAGATTGATAAAATGTTTCATAATTTTACTGTTGATTTTTCTAGATGCCACCATAAGCTCTATGCTAACAGATTTGTTTTCTCGCACTTCTCACCTGTGGGTTTCTTGCTTTCCCGTCAAATTTGTTCTTCAAAAAAATCTAAATGCAAAATCAATTGATAGCAACTAAGTTTTTGATTCCTCTTCTTCTTGTTCTTGTGCTTTCATTTTTTTTTCTTTTTCCTGATTCTTTCACACTCAATAACCCCTCGTGCCTTACTTGCTTTACTGCCTTGCTTGGAGTTAAATGAAATTCCGGTCAAGTGGAACTTCATGTCTATCAACTCTCTGATTATATTTTAACTTTTCATTCGATCAATTCTCGTACGAATGTCTACTTATCTAATTATGATAAATAGCAGTGGACACTGTGTAAGCAAACCAGTAAATGCTCGGGATAATAGTGAAACCGCAAAATATCCTTTGATATTCAGAATATTCAATTAAGACGATAAGAATGGCGAAGCGGCAGTAGTAAAAGGCAAAGTGCTGTTCCCATGTTTCTGATCTGAAAGAATTTCAAACAAGTAGAGAAGTTAAGTTGATGCCCAGGGGTTTGCATTATATTCTGATATTAATTCCATTCAGGCCTCTAGATTTGATAGGCATACGCATGTAAAAATTCTGAGAGAATACTGTAAGAATCATATTCAACAAGATTATACGATGGGCGAAGGACAGCAAATTTCTTTGAGCATTTAACTAAATAAAACGCCTTGTATCATGTGCCTTAAAATGAAACACAATCATTATAAGGAACTTTTAATATCGCCAGGGAAATTCACAGAAGTGTAAGAGTATCATTTATTTGATAAATAAGGACATGCATTTCTTATATCTTAATTTACTGAAGAGAAGAATTTGCAACAACACGGGCATTCCAGCTTAACATTTACGAGTAAGTAGGAATGTGGAATAAAAACGAACAAAATGTTTCATGTACAGTACAGATTTATTAGGAAACATCTTCTCATTGTTGCCATAGTTTTTTTTTTAAATGAACTAAATCATACAAGAAATTATTTAAACATAATGCCAAATGATTCTTAATGTCCGGTTTTCAATAAGGAAAGCTTTTAAGATAAAGAAATCTTTGTGCAATATTGTCTGAATCAGATTAATGGCAAGTAATAACGAGGACATTGTCGCATAAACATAGCTGCATTATTCATAGACGGGTTGGTGATTTAGAGTTATCGTTTTCGCTGTATTCGTAGGACTGAAGTCACCAAAGAAGCGATGGTTGCATTTGATAAATTGATGACATTCTGTGTAAACATAAATATTTGCATCTCGAACTTGGATAAAACTAGAGTTACATAATAAAACATGCAAAATTCATTCTTGCATAGGAAGATATTGAATTATTTTCAATATGTGAACTTCCAAATTATGGTGGAATTAGTAAGAAATATTAATTATATAGAATTATTTTTATATTTGTATAGTCAGAAACATATTTTATCGAATCTAACGGGAAATGAATATCTGCTAAGACATTCGGTCAGTTTTCTATTTTCTCTTGTCGAATAAATCATTTAAATTCAGTTATGAATTTGTCAGGTAATTTACTGAAATTATATGCTATATTCCGCATACTTCTTACATCGTTAAATATTTTCAAAGAAATAAGAGACAAGTCGATAGATATCCACTGGTGTGCTTTTGTCATTAACGACAGAAATGTTTAAATGAACGTGGGTTCAAATGCTTGGTCGTTTTTGTTATAATGTAATATCACGTGGCTAAATCGACCTTAGAGTTCAAAGGTATTTTCACGGGTAGCAACGTAAACACTAGACTGTCGATGTTCAACCTTCTCTTCTTGAAAATGACTAAGAGGCAAATTACTTATATTGCATTTCCATTTGACATAAAATTACTTATAGGAAACAAAAAGAAACTTAACAAAAGGCTTAGCAGATATTCATTATCTGTTAAGTTTAATAATGGCTGGTCGGTCGTATCCAAATATACCTGTCTGTAAGGTAGCTAGCAGATCCCCGTTGTAGGCGCCTACACTGACACATTTTTGTTTGTTCAAAACTGATAAAGCCCAAGTTTGATTTATATTGATCGTACATTAGTTACTGTTTGCCAGTGCGGTAAAACCCTCGGGTCCGACGACTTGTGACTTAGTGCAAACACAACAGTCGACAAACATTTCTTTTTACCAAATTTCGATCAAATGTTGTGGGTCAAACTCGTGGCATGGTTTTCAGCCCTTTCCAAAGGCTGCCACACTCTGAGATCGACCACTCCGGTGCCGATAGATTCATGAAACCAAATCGAGCATACTGAGATTTGAACTAGAGTCTCGTGGTCGGAATTGGTTCAGTAAAATAATGTTTAACTAAAGGATTTCTGCTTATGTATGCGATGCAGACATTTGGCTCTAGAATTGCCTCGTCTCCACCGTAAATAACTGTAGTGTCGTAACTTTTTATAAAATCAGTCATTGAGCAAATACATTTATAGGACTTAATACTATCTTTCTTTTCGACCTACATAAAACTCGCTGCCTTAAATGTCTCCTGCAACACAAAACACACTTACGATACTTTGAAGGTTCCTGTAGCGTGTCGCATTATTTTCAATATTAATATTTAATGAATATGCTCATTTACTATTACTTTTTTAATTAGCGGTTCAATTTAATACCGGTACCTCCACTAATTCGATATACTTAAGGTATACAATATTTTTTTTAATGAAAATCTTTCTTAAACCTTTTATTTTAGTTTTAATTAAAAGGTAAATGATTTAAAATTTACTATTTTTATTAAACAAACTACTATGTTGTGTATTTGATGTAATGGAATAACCTGTCACGCCCATGAGTGACTACACTATAGGTAGTATCTGCCTAGTATATGGTAGTCAACGGACTACAGAGACTGGCTGGAATCTGTTCCAGCTATGCTGTCGAACTCTCTACCTTCGGACAGAGAGGAACCCGGACGAGGCTATGCCGAAGGGCAGAGTCTCTTCCGGGGAGGTAGACAGACCCGACACCGTTTATGCGGGTTCTACAGGGAGTTTTGGCCGAGCCTACGTGCTCAGATGACACACGTTAAACCCGGCCTTGTATCACACCTACCCTTTGTGAGGGGGGGGGGGCTATTACATATAGACTAGCTGGAATCTGTTTCAGCTGTGCTGTCGAAATCTCTGACTTCGGGTAGAGAGGATCCCGGACGAGGCTATACCGAAGGGCAGAGTCTCGTTCGGGGAGGTAGAGAGAGACCCGATCTCGCTTATGCGGATTTTATGGGGAGATTTTGGCCGCGCCTACGGGATCGTATTGCCCCACAAAAACTCGAGATTGTGCCACATCCTACCCCTTGGGTGGTTGGTAAATACTACTATCTATTCCAACTGTGCTGACGAAATCTCTACCTTCGGACAGAGAGGAATCCGGACGAGGCTATGCTGAAGAGCAGAGTGTCGTCCGGGGAGGTAGACAGACCCGAAGACATTTATGTGTGTTCTACAGAGAACTTTTGGCTCGGATGGCCCACATAAAACCCGGCATTGTGCCACATCTACACTCGTGGTGGGCAGTAAATATTGACTAGCTATAATGTGTTCACACCTATACTGTCGAACTCGCTGCCTTCGGGCAGAGAGGAACCGAAACGAGGCTATGCCGTAGGACAGAGTCTCGTCCGTGGGGTGGTTGGCAAATATTACTAGTTGAGGTCTCTTGCTTAGATCTTAGCTGCTGTCGAACAAGAGAGGCACAGGCACGAGGCTATGCCTAATTTCAGAGTCTCGTTCGGGGAGGTCGACAGGCACGAACTCGTTTATGCGGGGATTACTATGAATTTTGGGGCAAACCTACGGTCTCAGATTGCTCCACATTAAATTCGGCTTGTAACACATCCTACTCCGTGGGGATGTTTCTAAATATTACTAGCTAGGATCACTTACGAGGTTATGTCGAAGGGCAGAGTATCGTCCGGGGAGGTAGAGAGACCGAACCCGTTTATGAGGTGTTTACGGAAATTTTTGACCGAGCCTACGGTCTCGGATTGTTCCACATTAAATTCGGCCTTGTGCCACATCCTACCTTTGGGGAAGTTGGTAAATATTACTAGCTGGGATCTGTTTAGTACGATTCAGACTGACGCGAGAACTACACATCTTCCAGTAGTAGCACTCACTACTGGACTCTCTTGCGACGAACTTCTACGTAACTGTTACCTTATACTATTTTACTGTTTCTGTACAATAAACCTTTACTTATTTTATCCACCTTGTTTTTTCAAGTATATATTCCTATTAGCACGGAATATAACAGCATTTTAAGCAGAAATTATATTTATCGGAATCGATTTTTTTCTTTAAATACTACATTTTTGAAACCTTTCTAAAAAAAATAGACCATTTAAATTCTTCAAAGTGTTCTGCTTATAACCAACGTAGTCACTAAAATTTAACTCGATGAATTTCTCAAGTTTTTATAAAATTAAGTGAGGTGATGAAACAAATGTAAAAGAAACATTTTACCAGGATTTTTCAAAAGTAATTTCTTTAATTTCTGTATAAGTCCTGAACATTTCTTTAATATCGACAATTATCTGACTTTTGCAAGAATTTCCTAATTAATATGTCTCGTACCGCAAAAAAGAGGCGAAAATTTTCTATGCTAACGGTGAGTATAACCGCTGACGAAAGAATTGCAAGTTTTTTAATCAAGATTTTAAATGTTCCAAAAAGTAGTAAAAAAAATTAATTAAATAATAAAAATTTTTGGTCCTTCCTATTAATAAGAACATAACAATTTTGATGATAAAAAATCTTTTTCATTAGTTATTGATCATGTTTTACATCACGGTATGCAGATTTGGTAGGGTTTTCGTGGAGGTACCTAATATACTATAAACAATATTCGATAGTTAGGTGGTCACATCATTAAGCAGAAAAAAAATCTTTGGCGAACAATAAAACTGACTTCCTCTCTTAAGAACTATTCTTTTATCTTAATTTCAAATGCTTTTGTGAGAGAAATTAAATTATCACCGATTCCCATTGCTTAACAGCTAATATTTTGCTAATACCGGAATGTGAACGTGGGTTTTATCTAATCCGTTTTAAAAGGCTCGGGTGTTTCCATTACATTGCTGTAAAAGCTTTGAAAATTTTTTGATAGATGTCATCATTAATTTATACGCATTCTGGAAATGTCTACTGTATGGTTTCATTAAATAGCGAGAGCAACGAATCACACTAAGCTTCTCACTTCTTTATATCAAAAGGAATGATTGTAACAAAAACGCTACCTCTATGAGAATCGAAAGAGAAAGCACGCCTGGTTATATTGAAGTAACATTTTTATAACTGTTTTTCTATTTCTTCTGTGTTAATTTAAATCTTTAGTCTTATCATCCGTTATTTTATTTCTATTTTGATAAAGGCAGACTTATTTGTTTTAATTAAACCGGGAGCTATATCAGAATATGAAAACAATAATGAGAGGATATATATTTAATAATATGAAATGTATTAACCTAACAAACGAAGCGTATCATCTTCAAGAGTCATGCATACTAGTAAACTAAACGAATATATAAATCAAATTAAAACGAAAATATATAACAATGAAGTAACTTACGTTATTAAGGTTTTTCGAAAACGGATTCACTTTAAAGGCCAGTACAAAAGAACACAATCCAGTGTTAATTTGTAGAGTCTACTTACCATTCCCGATAATATTAACCATGTCGTAAAAGAAGTTTGTCACCATAAATAAAATGAATCTTGTCAAGTTTGGTCCATTCTAATTTGATCTACGGTCGTTATCATAGAGCAGGGTTCGTTTCATATTAGCACTTAGAATAAGATGATAGTAGATCCTATTGTCAACAATCGATAGTATTGAGGGTGCAAACCAAACTCATCGATGGAGGCTCCACATCTGCATCTGTGAGGGTCACATAATTTGATTCCAAGACGGATCGCAACTCCAACCCGAGTGCACTCATCATCTAGAACATTTTTTATAAAATTCAAATGAACTATAATTACAAACTAGATGAAACTAGAATTAAGAATATTATAAAATAATGCACAAAACCAGTTGACAATAGCAAAAAAATAGACTAATTTTTATTACAAAAAATTTAGAACCTGTAAACTTATAGTTAAAAATAATAATTCAACTATTAGAGCAAAGCTAAATAGGACACATTTTATTTACGAATTTAAATGTCCATTAAGTCATTGTAATCCTGACAAATAAAAATTCGTAAATAATTATATACGCCATATTACTACAGGTTTGACACGAAAACTCGCACTACATCTTTCTTGTCATAACTCAGTTAGGTCTCATTTAAATACTCATGGACACCTACCGGACCCTATTTTAACATACTTGTTAAAAACACAATTATAATGGCATCATCTACATCCAAAAACGGCTAAAAATAATGTAAGCCTTATTAATAAAAACGAAAAAACCAACACTCAGCAATATCAATTATGAACATGGACATAGTATCTTGACTGTATTTTGAAAATGAAGACATTATATAAATACACACATTCAACAATCTATTTCTTATTAACAGTTAATATATTTCAACCTTGAAAATGGGTAAATGCATAGACGAAAGCGCTCGGATAAAAAGAATGATAAGAAAGTTTTTATATAATTTATCATCCGAAAAGAAAAAAAAAGATCACTTAAGAAGTTGCATAAAAAACTAAATCAAATTCTGTGTCGTATTCCACGAAATGTGCATGAATGAAGGATTGCTGTTCACACACGCACAGACACACACACACACACACATATATATATATATATACATATATATATATACATATATACATATATACATATATATATATATATATATATATATATATATATATATATATATATATATATATATATGGGAAATCGATATATACACTTTTCCATATCGAGAACTATATTTAGTGGAAAATCTTTTTCATATTTTTGACATGATGTACAATTGTTCACACAAAACGCTTCCCATGATGGATTTGTTGGTTCATTTTTCGGCTTATCAAGCCATTGAGTGTTATTTAAAGCTGAAACTTATTTTGGATTGTATTTCTTACGATTTACATTCATTTACAAATTTGAGAAGGGCAATGATTTTTTCCAGATACAAGTCCTTCTCTTTAACCTATAGCTAGGTGTAGGAGATGGGTTCATCATTATCTAAAGTATGCATATGTGACGAGCTCGACTGGATTTTGAACTCTACACTCCGGTTTCTTTTTCTGAGAATCTATCATCTTCATCCGCACATTCAAACAATGCCTACCAACTACGCGAGGTATAGGGTTAGTGAATGAAACTGTTGAAAATTAAGAAAGCCAGATTATCAGAATATGTAGGATAGATAACTGTTGACTACAGACTTGAAGAGGTCATTTCTTTCTTTTGATTTTTTGCAGTGGTAAGTAATTTATGCATTTTATTTGTTCTATTCGCTAATTAATATTAAATAATAATCAATTATTTTAATGCAATAAAATATTTTAACCATATAAAATCATTTATATCGATGTTTATGCTGTAGAAATATTTTCAGAATTATTTTTTTTTATACAAATGTTATTAATGACGTCACCTCTGATATTGTAGAATATATAAAATTATTAGTTGGACAAACGTATTTTAATGCATTTCATAACAAATAATTGTATAAGAAAATAATTTTACATGGCACAGGAGAGAAACTAAAGTCGAGTCCAAGATGAGAAAATAAAGTCCAGTCCAAGAGGGAAAATATAGAACGGCACGAGAGGGAAGCTAATGTATGGAACAAGAGAGAAACGACGGTACGGTAGAAGAGAGAAAGTAAAGTACAACACAAGAGATAAATTACAGCACGACACAAAAGAAAAACTAAAGTAAGGCACATAACAGGAACTAAAATACGGCAGACGACAGAAACAAAATTACGGCAGAAGAGAGAAACTAACGTATAGCACAGAGTGAAATAAAGTATGTCATAAGAGAGAAACTATAGTGCCGCTCAAGAGGAAAACTAAAGCAAGATACAAGAGAGTAACTAAAATGCCGTACAAGAGAGAATCTATGTATTTGCCCTGTCTCCCCACTAAGACGAGTTGTGACACAAGGTCTTTTTTAAGGTGGGGACCCGAGTGCGTACCCCCGGGCAAGGAACAAAATTGTCCGCAGCCCCCGCAACCGTCGAATGCGCTGGCCTCGCTGTAAGCACCGATCCCTCTCTCTGGTGCAATGAGAGGGCACGGCTCCCCAGGGCTGGGCACCTCTTAGTATAATTCTTCTCAGTGGCGACTCTGCCCTTTCAGGAGTCACCCCTGATTGCACTCTGCCCAAAGAAAGAGACGCAACTGAGAGATGATAAACAGATGCGTAACAAACCCATCAAGAATGCGACTTACACACTACAAATACAGCACAGGAGAGAAATTAAAGTATAGCTCAAGACAGTACCAAAAATACTGCACAGGAATAAAAACTAAATTACGGCCCAAGAAAGAACCAAAAATATGGCACAAGATAGAAACTAAACTATAATACGAGAAAGGAAGATTCTGCTACATCTTTTCCACGTGGAAAGAAAATTTCTAACTATTCAAATTCCAGATATTATCTTTGTTGAATCTCGCCTAATGCATGGAATAATAATGCAACACAAAATGTACTTAGAACAAGAATGTATTATAACAAGAAAGTGTACACAATAAGTACATATAGTATTTCTGTATATTTCTGGGAAGACGTTCCTGGAGAATGTGTTGACTAGTCGCAGTCGATCAGAGTCTCTAGTTGGATCTCGTGATAATATTTATTACCGTATACAAAACACGGTAAATGTGGCACAAAGCCAAAAATGGGGATTGGGAAAGGAAGGTCATCGCTTGTCTTAAAATTAAACTTAGCTAGTCGCACGCACTGACCCAAGCATACAAAACAATATTCCTTTCACCAAAACACCACATTCATACATACCATTCGTTCTACAACCACCAAAATACCTCATTGTCTCTATGAAAATCCTAAATAACCCCATATGTACAATAAAAGTCTGTTGGGGGGGCGGGCATAAAAATTAAATAAAATAATCCCCAATGAAAATATACAATATGGATACAAATATGTACAAGAAAACTAAACAAAATCATGTTAGTAATTAAAACCCCCCCCACAAATCCTAAATGTGCCAGTAAAATCAATTAACTGGGCGAAATCGACACGGGACTTTGACAATATAAAATACACATTTATCCATCCCAACCATTCACACAAACACGCACTGATTCACACACAAACATACGAAAAGGATCACACACACGAAAAACGAAAGGCGTCCCGCATCATCCAGAGAACTGAAATCACTGAGCACCTAAAGAGGGGAGGGACGGGGAGTTAAACTAAAGGAAAAGAAAAGGGGGGGCAGAAAAAAAAAAGGGGCCAATGAGCAAACATACCTTAGCTAAGTTTACATAATCGTAAGAAACTAAAAAATAAAACACCAAGAAACCTAATCTAGCCTAAGCATGGATGGGTTGCCCAAGTTCAACCCAGGTAAACAATATCCTATGCCTAACCGGCATCAAAATGCCACTCAAGGTCAGCCCCTTTCACACGGCACAAACGCGCAAGAGTCACCCACCTTTCGCCAAATTCAGATGATGTGAGTCGCCGCCTTTCCGTCCTAATCTTGACTTTAAGCAGATGCCTAAAGAACAAGATCAGTTCGGAAGAAGCAAACTTCTCGCCACCATAGAATTCCTTCTGACGCGTCGTCCAAATCACGACTCTCATAACGCCTAGTAAGCAACAGAACACATAATTCTCAGCCCTCGACATCTGCGGTACCACATTGCTGCAAACAGAAACGACATCCAGGACAAAGGTCTTTCTCCGCAAGACGCGAACCATGAGACCTTCAACAAACTTGCACAACGGCACTACCACTCTGCACTGAAAGAAGGCGTGACCAATGGTCTCGACTTCCCCAACACAGCGGCGGCAGTTTGGAGAATTCTCCAAGCCCGCTGCACAAAGTCTTTTGCCGACCCAGAGGGCTCCACGAATCACCTGCCAGGTGAGTGATGCCTCGTCGTTAGTGAGGCATTTCAACCCTGTCGCCCAAGGCCATATTGAGCGAGCCTGCTGCTTCGTAAGACCGAGCTCGCTAATCAGAGCATCTTGAACGGACCCCCGAACTAACACTTGATACAATGCCCTACGAGACAACGCCTGGACGTTGGAGAGGCCTTCCGACGCCCGTAAGAGGCATTTCAGAGCGCGACGACATTCGTGATAGAAGGAGCTTTCGGCTCGGGGTCTACGGCGGGCCTCCCCCTCGCACGAGTGCACACTTCTCAGGGACGGGAAATTTTTCCGGGCATCTTCCTTCCAGAAGGCTCCCACCTCGTCCGGTTCGCGACACAATCGGTCCAGGAATGCAATGCGAAGCATATGTTGACGAATCTCAATGCTTGGCATTCCCAGGCCGCCCTCAGCGGTATGAAGGCAACAGATCTTGCGAGATACCATAGCGGCCTTGCCTCTCCACAAGAAAGAGAACAAGAGCCTTACTAATAAACTTAGTGCGGTAAACGGAAGTGGAAGTACAGAGAGTCGGTACACGAGAATAGGATATATGTGAGAAACACATACTTCCGCCCTTCCCTTCAGGGAAAGCCTCCTCCGAGACCACAGACCAACCGCGATCTCGGCCTTCCCTCGTACCTCCGACCAATTCATTTCCAACTGGAGATCCGGACCGAACCAGACGCCGAGTATCTTGATCGGCCCATCCGTCCAGAGGAAAGGTCCGGGAAGAGAAACTCCCTTCCACGCACCCAATCGCAAGCCCACAGACTTATCGCGATTGATCTTGGCCCCTGTCACCATCTCATAACCACTGACCACTTTGCTGACTTCGTCAATCTCGGCTCTGCTCGACACAAGAACCGAAACGTCGTCAGCATAGGCAGAATACCTTGCTGAGGTGGTGGCCCCAGGCAGAGATATTCCACGCAGGACCGGATTCGCCTTTAACTTGCGAAGGAACGGTTCCAACGCAAGAACGTACAGCAAAGGCGAGAGCGGACAACCCTGACGAATAGAGCGAGACAATACGAAAGGCTTCGATCTTACTCCATTCACTTCCACCAGCGCACCGGGGGTCGCATACAAGAGTCGGATCCAGGAGCGAAAGTCGGCTCCGAAACCGGCCGCCGAAAGGACAGCCTCCAGAAAACGATGGTCAACCCTATCGAAGGCCTTGGACTGATCTAAATTGATCAGCGCGGCTTCACCGTCGACTTGTTCTAAGATCAAGCGTACCATATGCAGGTTATCCTGAATAGTCCTGCCCTTCACAGCACAAGTCTGCTCGGGACCAATCAGACTAGACAGGACAAGCTGCAAACGGTTGGCTAAGATCTTCGCCAAAATCTTTAACTCCGTGTTTAACATTGTTAAAGGGCGAAAGTTCCCTAACCCATCCCCACCGTTCTTGTCCTTACGCAGCAACTTGATCACACCCCTGGTGAAGCGTTGGGGTATAGACCCCTGCTTCATCCAGTGGTTGAAAATCAGCTCCAGCAAAGGAACAAAAACGGGCGACAGCCTCAAGTACACTTCGTAGGGAAGACCATCGAGTCCCGGAGACTTATCCAGGCCAACCTGCTTCAGCGCATCCCAGATCTCGGACTCTGTTATGGGACCCTCGCACCCAGCCGCTTCAGCTGCCTCGAGGCAGGGAAAGTCGGCTAAATAGGAGTCGAACTGAGCAGAGCTCAGACCGGGCTCCCTGGTGAAAAGATCCTGAAAGTAATCACGAAAGACCTCACATATGCCCGCGTTTGTAGTCACGGTCCGATTATCCGGTAATGTGACGCACGCGATATGTCGTCGAGACGCACTCCTACTCTCCTCTGCACGCAATTCAGCGGCCATATTCGTCGCCTCAGAGGACATTCTTTTTAACCTAGCCCTAACTACCAGAGCTTGATCCTTCTTGATAAGCAAGGAGGCCAACTCTGCCTTAGCTAAGGCTACATCCCCACTAACACGGGATTTCACGGCCCGATCAACTTTTTCTTCTAAAGCAGTTTGCGCCGCTAATCTATCTCGATTGAGTCGACGACTAAAATCGGCAGCAAACGTTCTAATTTTGGATTTAAGTTTACCCCACCAGGCGTTCCCGAAAACCGCTCCCGACAATTCCCGTTGTATCATTAGTACCAGCTGGTCCCGAAATCCCTGCTCACCAAACAGTGAACAGTTGAATTTCCAGTAACCAGCCAACCTAACCTTAGGCTTATCTAAGTTTACCCGGACCCGGACAAGCCTATGATCCGAATAAACTATGTAATGGAAACTTGGACACCCTAAGAGCCCTACATCGACTCTCTTAACTAAGACCCGGTCGAGGTAGCTCGCAAGCGTCCCAGGAGCCGAGTTGCCACTATTGGTCCAAGTCCATGCTACCTCCCGAGGATGCTCATTCCGGTACTTATCGACGAGATCAAACCCGCCGATAAAGTCCCGAAATGGTTTCACATCAGGATTGTTAGTACCCCGTTTTTTCCCTATACGATCTATATCGGGCTCAAGGACGGCATTCCAATCGCCCGCTAAAACTACCCGACGAGATGTCGTCAAAAACGGCTCGATCTGCCGAAACAGACCAGGTCGCTCAGCATGGGTATTAGGCGCATAAACGCCGATGAGACGTAAAGCCTTACCTTTTATGGTAACGTCCAGCACACAAAGCCTGCCCGCCGGATCTGCGAAAACAAGAGTACATGCAGCGTCTAAAGACCTGCTCACTAGCCAAGAGACACCCCTCGAACGACCATCAAAACATGCTGAATAAAGGGCGAACCCCTTAGACAGCACATCCTCACGATCATGAGAAGAAAACCGGGTCTCTTGCACACAACAGATATTAACCCCGAGGCGCTGAAGGTCGCGAGAGAGCCTCGCCCTGCGAGACTCCGACCTCAGGCCCCGGACATTTAAAGTAGCCAACCAGAGAGCCATAGTGAAAACTGATTAGGGTTGCTTACCTGTTTTGAACATGGCCGGGGTGAGGATACCGACAGCATCTCCCATAGACCCATGGCCCATCTCAGTGTTGATGTTACCGTCCTGGGAGATCCCGCCGATATCCCACGGGAAAGTGAGTTTAAGAGCCCTATAGAGGGAGGGGTGAACAAAAATTGGGACCCTCCCTGCGCAAAAAGAGTTCATTTTCCGGAGCTTGTCGCTCTGAATGATAGCAATGGGCGGGCTCATGTTGAACGAGGATATGGCCTCGTCCAACATGGCCCAAATCTGTTTTGCTCCCGTGTCAACGCCCACCACGGTTAAAACCCGCTGGGCATCTGGGAAGTTCAACGGGTTGTCGATGTCTTTGTCGCTGAACTGTTTGATGGACAGGAGGAACTTTAGATTAGGGATACGGTTCCCATAATCCCTAGCTTTTTCCGCCTGCCTAGGGGAGATCTTACAAATGTCCAATCCATGATTGAAAATGCCCTTTGGTTTTTTTTTCTTTTCGCCGGGATCTTGAGTGGGGCTTCGGGGCCTTTTGGTGACCGATGGTAACATCTGAGAGGTTTTAGTGGGAGAAGGACTGGGAGTGTGGCAAGGAGTGCAGGGTTGTCTAAAGGGACTGGGATCTCTACTGAGCGGGATTTGGGATTGGGCATGGGAGGTGGACGGCATAGCAGGAGAAGGCTTCACTCTGGAGAGAGGGGTTGAAGTGGGAGGCATGGGGATGGAGGATACACAAAGGGTGGCCTTCTTCTTCGGGGGAGATTTGATGGGGGAAATTAATTTAGGTGACTGTAAGGGGATGTTTTTTTTTGGAGGAGATTTTGTGGTTTTTTTTTGGTCGTCCAGATGTTTTTTGAGTTTTTTTAGTTTCTCCACTTTTTCGTGGCTTGGCTCATATCTCAACTTTTGCTCTTCAATTGAAAGAGTGGAGGTCGGGGCGTCGCCCTTGCTGTTGATAGAGGGAGTGGGACTGTGTGTGTCTTTAGTCCCCGAGGCTTCAGGGGACTGAGGACCCGCTGGCTGACGCTTCCCTCTGACCCTGCCAACTACCTGCCATTCCCCTTCTTCCCCCTTCTTAGCCACAGGAGCGGCGGAAGAGGGCTCTTCGGGGGATGGGGGCTTGGATGGTGACCCAACCGGGGGAACAACCTCTCCGGTCCCGGCAGCTGGCATGCCCATTACAGGCGCGGCGGATTTTGCAGACTCGGTCAGAGGGGGAGTTTGGTCTTTAGTGACCTGAGTCCCAGAGGCCTTCTTCTCTGGGCAGGAAGAGGAGAGATGACCAGTCACTCCACACTTCCAACAGGCTGGTTTACGACCGGTCACGATGACCGGCAGCTTCAGGTCACCTACGTCAATCCAGTTGGGGACGGAGCTGAAGGCCTTTCGATCGAGCATCATATCAAAGCTCCATCCCCCGGTCAGGCTATCGCAGGAAGCGGCCAATATTTCCCCGTATTGGGCCAGGAAAGCCGCGAGGTGTTCCCCGATAACCTGAGGAGGGACCTCGTACACTGCCACCCTGGTCCTTCGCCGACCCTCGTACTCCGTTCGGAGGATGAGATCCTTGGTGATCAACTCCCTCCGGGTGGCTCTCACGCAGTCTTCTGCAGTGGGCAGCAGCACGTCCCACATGAAGAAACCCTTGCCTTTGACAATTCTTAGGGGTTTGAACCCCAGGGACTCCAGTGCTTTAAACACTGTGTCTTTAGTCGAACGACAAATTTTGCGCGAACGCTTGTCGACGACAAAAACAGACACTATTCTTTTCTCGACTCTCTTCAGTTCCACTGGATCCTCCAAGAGCCCGTCTTTCACCACGAGGTGAGCGTAACTCTTGGCACGCTCCAGGAACTCCGCGATGTCGATAATACAATTCGGAGGGGACTTCCAACAAGAGGGCGAATCCCCGACCTCGGTACTGACTTTAGGCTTTTCATTGTTTTTTTCCTTTTCCAGGATTTCCTTAGCTATCCTGGCTTTGGCCGCCTGCTTAAGGACGTCCACAATCTCCTCATTAGTAGGGGTTCGTGGCAGGGCAGGATATTCATTGGGATTATCTTTGTCCGGGGGGTCTTTTTTCGGGTTAAAAAGATGCTTCCTAACCGATTTTTTTATAGTAGCCAGGGTGGAAGTTTTTTTCTTTGTGATCAGGAAAGAAGGGGCTTTTTTTTCCTTCTTCTCCATGATGAAGTAAGGGGGAGGGTCGGGAGTGGAGGAATAGGGGGAGGGATATTTACTAAATTTCGCCTAAAGGCGAAACAAAAAGAACGAATAACGCCAAAAGGCGCAAAAAAAATAAAAGGGGGGGGAATTTAGACAAAAAAGTTCAAAGAAAAGATAGATAAGAAAAACTAATAAGATTTAAACTCTAGCCGAATCTAGTTAAATAAAACAAAAAGATGGCCGACTTTAAGAAGCGAGACTAGACAGCTAAATTAAACAATTACAAACACAACAAAAATAACACGTAAAAAACTTAAACAAATATCACCTAAAGGCGAAAATAAAAAAACACAAGGAGGAAAATTAAATAATACAAAGAAAACGGTTCAAAACAAGGTAAACAAAGACAATAATAAACTTCGGCAAATAGCCGGAGCTATTAACAAAAAAAACAAAATGGCCGACACTAGTCGAAAAGAATAAACAAAAGAAAATACGAAACTTTCGACGACAACCAAAGCTAGAAACAAAAATTCAAAATGGCCGACCCACAGAAAAGCGAGTCGAACCGATAAACAAAAAAAAAATTAACAAATAAATTATACAATACAAGGATTTCAAAACGAAATTAATACAAACAAATTATAAAACGAAAAACACGGAAAAACGTTAGGTTAGGAAAAAAAAACAGAAATTAAAATTAATAAACGCGAAAATCAGAAATTAAAGGAAAATGAAAATTTTAACGGAGGCTAAAAGAAAAAGCGTGGAAACGAAAAACAAAAATTAAAGGTTGGAAGGAAATTAAAACGGGAAACTAGAATAAAAAGAACAAGGCCTGCAAATTAAAAAGGGGTAAGAAATAAAAAACAAAGAATTACCGGGGGTAAAAAGAAAATTAAAAGGAAAACAAAAATTAAAGGGGGAAAATTGGAAAACTGAAATAAAACGAAAAAATAACAGAAATTAAAAGAGGGGGGTAAAAAAAAATGGAGAGAAGCAAAAATCAAAAGGACTTTTTTTCTTTTTTTTTTTTTTTTTTCTTTTTTTCTTTTTTTTCCTGAAACAGTCAAATGGAAATAATAAAAAAACAAACTTAGCTAAATACAATGCAACACAGAATTCGGGCAAACGAGCAGTCTGTCAGCAGTCAAACAGAATTCGGGCAAACGTGCAGTCGGTCTGCGGTCTACAAAAAAGAGAAAAGGAATAACAAGACGGCCGTTGGATCTCGTGATTCCTCCTACTCGTCATCCGGTACCAACCGTTATTTATATAGTTGGTAGTCACCTATGCAGATTAGGTGGATCCCACCACAACACCCCCTCCCAAGCCTTGGAATCCTTTTGGATTTCAACTGGCTTCTATATGGGATGATGATCATGGTTATTTCTTTGTAGATCCCCTTTGCATAGTTCATATGTATATCTGTTTTTTTTTTCAATAACTTTTTCGTTTCGGATTCACGTCCAATGGGTCCGTGAACTTTCGTTTCCTACCGGATGTTCTCGGTTCAGGAGCACTCTGCGGAGGTTCTACTTGAAAAGTATCATACATTACATCAATGGGATCTTCCTCCTCATCCGGTATACTCTCTTCATGCTCTAGCACGTAGCATTTTTTGAGTTGCTTCTGGTGCCTTTTATGAGTATTCTTTGGCCCTTTTATTATGTAAATCAGGTCACCGATTCTCTTGTCCACTATGCCTCGCTCCCAGAACTCAATGTTGTTTCTATAGCACTTGAAAAAGACCTTCTCTCCGGGGGTGTATCTTTTTCTAGCTGTATACATAGTGTTCTTTATTCTATTTCTTCCTGGCAAAAGCTTGTCAAACACTGACTTAACTTTCCTAGCGAACATTAGTTCAGCTGGTGCCATGTTTGATGGTGTTCTCTGGTTTGGCGTGATTCTGTATACTTGTAGGAATTGCTGAAGCGCCTTTTCCGTTGGAACTCCTGAGGCTTTCTTCAGAGCGCGCTTTAACGTATCTACAAATCTTTCTGCGAGTCCATTGGATCTCGGATGATACGGCGGCGTCGTTATGTGGTTAATTTGATATAACTCACAAAATTCCTTAAAATCGTCAGAAGTGAATTGTGTACCATTGTCACTCACAATACACTCTGGCACACCGAACCGTGCAAACAGTTCATGCAAAAAAGTTGTTGTGGTATTGGACGTAGGCTTTTTGCAGCGTAGTACTTCCGGCCATTTTGTAAAGCTATCTACCACTATTAAGTAGTAATAATCTTCTACTGGACCAGCGAAATCAATGTGTAATCTTTCCCACGGATGATCCGTCTTTGGCCATGGTTTGTGTACTATAGGTGGTGCCTTAGGTGCTAACGCACACCCTTTACATCGATGAACCATGTTTTCGATATCCACATCCATTCCTTTCCAATATACAAAGCTTCGCATTAAGCTTTTTGTTCTATTAATCCCCGGGTGACCCATATGAAAGTCCCGTAGGATTCTTTTCTGCAACTTTTTTGGTACTACTACTCTCTCACCATATAATAAAATTCCGTCACAAATTGAATAGATCTCCTGAACTTTTTGGTCATTTGCTACCATTTTACTTTTTATTCCTAAAATCAAATCATCGCTTTCAGATTCTTTTTTGATTTCCTTTGATGTAACCGGTAGCTCTCTTACAATGTTGTTTACCATGCTTTTCACCTCATAATCTGCTCTGATATTTGCAATAATTGTTTCTTCGAATCCTTCATCTTTATTCGGTACGAGTCTTGATAAGGTATCCGCATGAATTATATTTTTGGATGATAGGTGCTTTATGTGGAAATCATAATTGAGAAGAATGGTTCCCCATCTTAACAGTCGATTTGCCGTGTAAACGGGTAACCCTTTCTTTGACCCAAAAATAGTGATCAGAGGTTTATGGTCCGTTTCTAACCTGAAATGTCTGCCGTAGATGTATCTATGAAATTTTGTTATGGCAAAAATGATACTCAGCGCCTCCTTTTCTATCTGTGAATAACTTCGCTCTCCTGGGAGTAATGCCCTCGAAGCATGCGAAATCGGTTTTCTAGAACCATCTGGCATTATGTGTTGAATACATGCTCTTACCCCGTAAGAACTAGCATCACTTGCCACTACAATATCCAGTTTAGGATTGTAATGGGTTAAAAAGAGGTCGGACGCAGACTCTGATTTGGTTTGATTTCTTTTTTATGCACACAATCGGCGCAGCCCATGAATTAGATTCTACTTTTGAAATAATTCCCATTTTTTCCAACCTATCAAGTTCTTCGTTAACTTTCTCTACACTTGCGAAAGGCACATTACGTTTCTTTTTAAATATAGGCATAGTATTTTCTTTTAATTCAAATTTAGCTTCAAACTTGTTACATCTTCCAAGACCAGGTGTAAAGGTTTCCGGAAACTTTTTCTTTAATTCATCTTTAATGTCCTGTCTTGTTTGCGTATTACTTTCTACTTTTCTGCAGAATGAGTTTAACGGTTTATCCCACAATTCGAATGTTTCAATAAAATCTGTACCCATCAAGTTTTCTCCATTTCTCAGAAAGAAAACTTTCATTTTTTTAACGATCCCATTCAATTTCATTGGAAGTACAACCTCGCCTTCGAAGTTAATTTCCAGTTACCGTTCGAGCGAATTTCGTTGACTTCATTATTGTAGGCCTTTTTAAAATTGTCCATGTTTTATCGTTCATTATTGTTAAATCTGACCCCGAATCGAGTTGAAATTTGATATTCTTTTTGAATATTTCAGTCGTCACATATTTCCTCAAATCTCTATCTGATTTGATATTCGAATTTGTTTGTCTAATTCGGCTCTTGAATTTTTTCGTTTTACAACACGATCCTTTGTGACCATTCTTTTGGCACACGAAACATTTCTTATTTCTATATGGGCAATTTACCTCCCAATGTCTTTTGTTACAACGTCTGCAATTATATGGTGGGACCTTTTTATTTTCGTTCTTTTTATTTTCTTGTCTATTCTTAAAATACGCTGAATTTTTTCTCCAATTTTTCTCTAATGGGTACTTTAACTGCATTTTTATTTTCTTAATATAAGCAATACCAGCTTCTTCGATTTTTTGCGACTCTTTCTTTAAACTTACGGCCCGTTGACACTCCTCTGCTAACTTTTGCAGGGTAAGGCCTTGTTCAGATTCGAGTTTAGACAAAACTCTACGTCTTATTTCAGCACTCTTACTGGATACCAGTCCTTGAGAAAAAATTAAGCACTTGAATTCTTCAACCGTAATCTCTGCCAATCTGAAATTGTCACAATGTCTATTCACTATAGATGCATATGTTAAGTAATCCTGATCGTCGGATTTAGAGACATTCATGCATAACCATCGCTTATGCCAAAGCGACATATTTGCTCCAAACAGCTCTTTTAGCAATTTCACTGTTTCCGAGAATTCCAATTCAGTTGTTTTTCTCGGTAGAATAAAATCTACAAATTTGCTATGTTCTGCTGTACCTAGCTTTCTTAGTAATAGACTGACTTTTCTTGAATTTGACCAGTTTTCACAGTCTGTGTAGAAAATATCTTCATATCGTTTAAAGTACGCTTCAAAAGTTTTTTCTTCGTCTGGCACATAATTGAAAATTTCCAGCGAATTAAATATGGTGTTATTAGAATATGAAGAATTTCCCTCATTTCCCTGATAGTTGTTTAATTTCTCCAGTGTTAACTTTGGAATTTCTAAAAGTCTTTACTCTTGACGTTCTTGATATTTTTGCATCGCTATCAGTTGTTCTTGCTGTGCTATCTGTTGGGATTTGAATAATTCAGATATGACTTTGGATAGTTCATCCATCTTTAGCTGATAGTGTTCATGCAACAAGGAATATACTTTTAATTTGTGTATCCACGAGTATCATATAAGCTGACCAAAAAAATCGAAACAACGTACGACTTTTCTATTTTATGTCTTGCTTTTACATTCACGCCCGTGCTAATCAACTTTGGTATTTTTTTTCGTGAACAGAGAGCGTCGGACTTTTTTTTTTTCGTTTTCGACTTCTGTTCGCGTATTTCAATGACAACGTCTGATTTTCTTATCAGAGCTAATTCGTCACTATATTGCTGAACAAATAATTAAAAAAAAATAATTTTTTAAAGTTTGTTACCTTTCAAAGTCGACACGGTGTATTTGTGCTCCTTTTAATCCATGCATGTTTTTTGTAGTCGGCCAATTTTTCTTTTTAGAGGGTGTCTCGTTGTAGATAATTTTTTAATTTAAAATTACCGTTACTGTTTTACGACACCTTTCCAATTTTTCTGAGTGAACGTTCCTTTATGCTTAGTCGTCTTTTAACGAGTTTTACATATCCCGAAGTTCAGAATCCTTCGTCGTTACGTTAACGTTGAACTTTGAATTAATAGTTTTTTTTTTCAGCCTGGGTTCTTCAATGACTTGTCCCAATTGTTGAAAACTTTCACTATTAATTCTTTCTTCTTTCCGTATGGTTCGTTTTACTTCTTTGCCATTGTTGAAACTTGGCGTATGGTTCGTTCTACTTTGTGGCCATTGTTGAAACTTGGCGTATGGTTCGTTCTACTTCATCGCCATTGTTGAGTCTTGACTCATTGTTGAATCTCGCCTAATGCATGGAATAATAATGCAACACAAAATGTACTCAGAACAAGAATGTATTATAACAAGAAAGTGTACACAATAAGTACATATAGTATTTCTGTATATTTCTGGGAAGACGTTCCTGGAGAATGTGTTGACTAGTCGCAGTCGATCAGAGTCTCTAGTTGGATCTCGTGATAATATTTATTACCGTATACAAAACACGGTAAATGTGGCACAAAGCCAAAAATGGGGATTGGGAAAGGAAGGTCATCGCTTGTCTTAAAATTAAACTTAGCTAGTCGCACGCACTGACCCAAGCATACAAAACAATATTCCTTTCACCAAAACACCACATTCATACATACCATTCGTTCTACAACCACCAAAATGCCTCATTGTCTCTATGAAAATCCTAAATAACCCCATATATACAATAAAGTCTGTTGGGGGGCGGGCATAAAAATTAAATAAAATAATCCCCAATGACTATATACAATATGCATACAAATATGTACAAGAAAACTAAACAAAATCATGTTAGTAATTAAAAACCCCCCGACAAATCCTAAAAGTGCCAGTAAAATCAATTAACTGGGCGAAATCGACACGGGACTTTGACAATATAAAATACACATTTATCCATCCCAACCACTCGCACAAACACGCACTGATTCACACACAAACATACGAAAAGGATCACACACACGAAAACGAAAGGCGTCCCGCATCATCCAGAGAACTGAAATCACTGAGCACCTAAAGAGGGGAGGGATGGGGAGTTAAACTAAAGGAAAAGAAAAGGGGACAGAAAAAAAAGGGGCCAATGAGCAAACATACCTTAGCTAAGTTTACATAATCGTAAGAAACTAAAAAAAATAAAACACCAAAAAACCTAATCTAGCCTAAGCATGGATGGGTTGCCCAAGTTCAACCCAGGTAAACAATATCCTATGCCTAACCGGCATCAAAATGCCACTCAAGGTCAGCCCCTTTCACACGGCACAAACGCGCAAGAGTCACCCACCTTTCGCCAAATTCAGATGATGTGAGTCGCCGCCTTTCCGTCCTAATCTTGACTTTAAGCAGATGCCTAAAGAACAAGATCAGTTCGGAAGAAGCAAACTTCTCGCCACCATAGAATTCCTTCTGACGCGTCGTCCAAATCACGACTCTCATAACGCCTAGTAAGCAACAGAACACATAATTCTCAGCCCTCGACATCTGCGGTACCACATTGCTGCAAACAGAAACGACATCCAGGACAAAGGTCTTTCTCCGCAAGACGCGAACCATGAGACCTTCAACAAACTTGCACAACGGCACTACCACTCTGCACTGAAAGAAGGCGTGACCAATGGTCTCGACTTCCCCAACACAGCGGCGGCAGTTTGGAGAATTCTCCAAGCCCGCTGCACAAAGTCTTTTGCCGACCCAGAGGGCTCCACGAATCACCTGCCAGGTGAGTGATGCCTCGTCGTTAGTGAGGCATTTCAACCCTGTCGCCCAAGGCCATATTGAGCGAGCCTGCTGCTTCGTAAGACCGAGCTCGCTAATCAGAGCATCTTGAACGGACCCCCGAACTAACACTTGATACAATGCCCTACGAGACAACGCCTGGACGTTGGAGAGGCCTTCCGACGCCCGTAAGAGGCATTTCAGAGCGCGACGACATTCGTGATAGAAGGAGCTTTCGGCTCGGGGTCTACGGCGGGCCTCCCCCTCGCACGAGTGCACACTTCTCAGGGACGGGAAATTTTTCCGGGCATCTTCCTTCCAGAAGGCTCCCACCTCGTCCGGTTCGCGACACAATCGGTCCAGGAATGCAATGCGAAGCATATGTTGACGAATCTCAATGCTTGGCATTCCCAGGCCGCCCTCAGCGGTATGAAGGCAACAGATCTTGCGAGATACCATAGCGGCCTTGCCTCTCCACAAGAGAGAGAACAAGAGCCTTACTAATAAACTTAGTGCGGTAAACGGAAGTGGAAGTACAGAGAGTCGGTACACGAGAATAGGATATATGTGAGAAACACATACTTCCGCCCTTCCCTTCAGGGAAAGCCTCCTCCGAGACCACAGACCAACCGCGATCTCGGCCTTCCCTCGTACCTCCGACCAATTCATTTCCAACTGGAGATCCGGACCGAACCAGACGCCGAGTATCTTGATCGGCCCATCCGTCCAGAGGAAAGGTCCGGGAAGAGAAACTCCCTTCCACGCACCCAATCGCAAGCCCACAGACTTATCGCGATTGATCTTGGCCCCTGTCACCATCTCATAACCACTGACCACTTTGCTGACTTCGTCAATCTCGGCTCTGCTCGACACAAGAACCGAAACGTCGTCAGCATAGGCAGAATACCTTGCTGAGGTGGTGGCCCCAGGCAGAGATATTCCACGCAGGACCGGATTCGCCTTTAACTTGCGAAGGAACGGTTCCAACGCAAGAACGTACAGCAAAGGCGAGAGCGGACAACCCTGACGAATAGAGCGAGACAATACGAAAGGCTTCGATCTTACTCCATTCACTTCCACCAGCGCACCGGGGGTCGCATACAAGAGTCGGATCCAGGAGCGAAAGTCGGCTCCGAAACCGGCCGCCGAAAGGACAGCCTCCAGAAAACGATGGTCAACCCTATCGAAGGCCTTGGACTGATCTAAATTGATCAGCGCGGCTTCACCGTCGACTTGTTCTAAGATCAAGCGTACCATATGCAGGTTATCCTGAATAGTCCTGCCCTTCACAGCACAAGTCTGCTCGGGACCAATCAGACTAGACAGGACAAGCTGCAAACGGTTGGCTAAGATCTTCGCCAAAATCTTTAACTCCGTGTTTAACATTGTTAAAGGGCGAAAGTTCCCTAACCCATCCCCACCGTTCTTGTCCTTACGCAGCAACTTGATCACACCCCTGGTGAAGCGTTGGGGTATAGACCCCTGCTTCATCCAGTGGTTGAAAATCAGCTCCAGCAAAGGAACAAAAACGGGCGACAGCCTCAAGTACACTTCGTAGGGAAGACCATCGAGTCCCGGAGACTTATCCAGGCCAACCTGCTTCAGCGCATCCCAGATCTCGGACTCTGTTATGGGACCCTCGCACCCAGCCGCTTCAGCTGCCTCGAGGCAGGGAAAGTCGGCTAAATAGGAGTCGAACTGAGCAGAGCTCAGACCGGGCTCCCTGGTGAAAAGATCCTGAAAGTAATCACGAAAGACCTCACATATGCCCGCGTTTGTAGTCACGGTCCGATTATCCGGTAATGTGACGCACGCGATATGTCGTCGAGACGCACTCCTACTCTCCTCTGCACGCAATTCAGCGGCCATATTCGTCGCCTCAGAGGACATTCTTTTTAACCTAGCCCTAACTACCAGAGCTTGATCCTTCTTGATAAGCAAGGAGGCCAACTCTGCCTTAGCTAAGGCTACATCCCCACTAACACGGGATTTCACGGCCCGATCAACTTTTTCTTCTAAAGCAGTTTGCGCCGCTAATCTATCTCGATTGAGTCGACGACTAAAATCGGCAGCAAACGTTCTAATTTTGGATTTAAGTTTACCCCACCAGGCGTTCCCGAAAACCGCTCCCGACAATTCCCTTTGTATCATTAGTACCAGCTGGTCCCGAAATCCCTGCTCACCAAACAGTGAACAGTTGAATTTCCAGTAACCAGCCAACCTAACCTTAGGCTTATCTAAGTTTACCCGGACCCGGACAAGCCTATGATCCGAATAAACTATGTAATGGAAACTTGGACACCCTAAGAGCCCTACATCGACTCTCTTAACTAAGACCCGGTCGAGGTAGCTCGCAAGCGTCCCAGGAGCCGAGTTGCCACTATTAGTCCAAGTCCATGCTACCTCCCGAGGATGCTCATTCCGGTACTTATCGACGAGATCAAACCCGCCGATAAAGTCCCGAAATGGTTTCACATCAGGATTGTTAGTACCCCGTTTTTTCCCTATACGATCTATATCGGGCTCAAGGACGGCATTCCAATCGCCCGCTAAAACTACCCGACGAGATGTCGTCAAAAACGGCTCGATCTGCCGAAACAGACCAGGTCGCTCAGCATGGGTATTAGGCGCATAAACGCCGATGAGACGTAAAGCCTTACCTTTTATGGTAACGTCCAGCACACAAAGCCTGCCCGCCGGATCTGCGAAAACAAGAGTACATGCAGCGTCTAAAGACCTGCTCACTAGCCAAGAGACACCCCTCGAACGACCATCAAAACATGCTGAATAAAGGGCGAACCCCTTAGACAGCACATCCTCACGATCATGAGAAGAAAACCGGGTCTCTTGCACACAACAGATATCAACCCCGAGGCGCTGAAGGTCGCGAGAGAGCCTCGCCCTGCGAGACTCCGACCTCAGGCCCCGGACATTTAAAGTAGCCAACCAGAGAGCCATAGTGAAAACTGATTAGGGTTGCTTACCTGCTTTGAACATGGCCGGGGTGAGGATACCGACCGCATCTCCCATAGACCCATGGCCCATCTCAGTGTTGATGTTACCGTCCTGGGAGATCCCGCCGATATCCCACGGGAAAGTGAGTTTAAGAGCCCTATAGAGGGAGGGGTGAACAAAAATTGGGACCCTCCCTGCACAAAATGAGTTCATTTTCCGGAGCTTGTCGCTCTGAATGATAGCAATGGGCGGGCTCATGTTGAACTAGGATATGGCCTCGTCCAACATGGCCCAAATCTGTTTTGCTCCCGTGTCCACGCCCACCACGGTTAAAACCCGCTGGGCATCCGGAAAGTTCAACGGGTTGTCGATGTCTTTGTCGCTGAACTGTTTGATGGACAGGAGGAACTTTAGATTAGGGATACGGTTCCCATAATCCCTAGCTTTTTCCGCCTGCCTAGGGGAGATCTTACAAATGTCCAATCCATGATTGAAAATGCCCTTTGGTTTTTTTTTCTTTTCGCCGGGATCTTGAGTGGGGCTTCGGGGCCTTTTGGTGACCGGTGGTAACATCTGAGAGGTTTTAGTGGGAGAAGGACTGGGAGTGTGGCAAGGAGTGCAGGGTTGTCTAAAGGGACTGGGATCTCTACTGAGCGGGATTTGGGATTGGGCATGAGAGGTGGACGGCATAGCAGGAGAAGGCTTCACTCTGGAGAGAGGGGTTGAAGTGGGAGGCATGGGGATGGAGGATATACAAAGGGTGGCCTTCTTCTTCGGGGGAGATTTGATGGGGGAAATTAATTTAGGTGACTGTAAGGGGATGTTTTTTTTTGGAGGAGATTTTGTGGTTTTTTTTTGGTCGTCCAGATGTTTTTTGAGTTTTTTTAGTTTCTCCACTTTTTCGTGGCTTGGCTCATATTTCAACTTTTGCTCTTCAATTGAAAGAGTGGAGGTCGGGGCGTCGCCCTTGCTGTTGATAGAGGGAGTGGGACTGTGTGTGTCTTTAGTCCCCGAGGCTTCAGGGGACTGAGGACCCGCTGGCTGACGCTTCCCTCTGACCCTGCCAACTACCTGCCATTCCCCTTCTTCCCCCTTCTTAGCCACAGGAGCGGCGGAAGAGGGCTCTTCGGGGGATGGGGGCTTGGATGGTGACCCAACCGGGGGAACAACCTCTCCGGTCCCGGCAGCTGGCATGCCCATTACAGGCGCGGCGGATTTTGCAGACTCGGTCAGAGGGGGAGTTTGGTCTTTAGTGACCTGAGTCCCACAGGCCTTCTTCTCTGGGCAGGAAGAGGAGAGATGACCAGTCACTCCACACTTCCAACAGGCTGGTTTACGACCGGTCACGATGACCGGCAGCTTCAGGTCACCTACGTCAATCCAGTTGGGGACGGAGCTGAAGGCCTTTCGATCGAGCATCATATCAAAGCTCCATCCCCCGGTCAGGCTATCGCAGGAAGCGGCCAATATTTCCCCGTATTGGGCCAGGAAAGCCGCGAGGTGTTCCCCGATAACCTGAGGAGGGACCTCGTACACTGCCACCCTGGTCCTTCGCCGACCCTCGTACTCCGTTCGGAGGATGAGATCCTTGGTGATCAACTCCCTCCGGGTGGCTCTCACGCAGTCTTCTGCAGTGGGCAGCAGCACGTCCCACATGAAGAAACCCTTGCCTTTGACAATTCTTAGGGGTTTGAACCCCAGGGACTCCAGTGCTTTAAACACTGTGTCTTTAGTCGAACGACAAATTTTGCGCGAACGCTTGTCGACGACAAAAACAGACACTATTCTTTTTTCGACTCTCTTCAGTTCCACTGGATCCTCCAAGAGCCCGTCTTTCACCACGAGGTGAGCGTAACTCTTGGCACGCTCCAGGAACTCCGCGATGTCGATAATACAATTCGGAGGGGACTTCCAACAAGAGGGCGAATCCCCGACCTCGGTACTGACTTTAGGCTTTTCATTGTTTTTTTCCTTTTCCAGGATTTCCTTAGCTATCCTGGCTTTGGCCGCCTGCTTAAGGACGTCCACAATCTCCTCATTAGTAGGGGTTCGTGGCAGGGCAGGATATTCATTGGGATTATCTTTGTCCGGGGGGTCTTTTTTCGGGTTAAAAAGATGCTTCCTAACCGATTTTTTGATAGTAGCCAGGGTGGAAGTTTTTTTCTTTGTGATCAGGAAAGAAGGGGCTTTTTTTTCCTTCTTCTCCATAATGAAGTAAGGGGGAGGGTCGGGAGTGGAGGAATAGGGGGAGGGATATTTACTAAATTTCGCCTAAAGGCGAAACAAAAAAGAACGAATAACGCCAAAAGGCGCAAAAAAAAAATAAAAAGGGGGTGGGGGAATTTAGACAAAAAAGTTCAAAGAAAAGATAGATAAGAAAAACTAAGATTAAACTCTAGCCGAAGCTAGTTAAAATAAAATAAAAGATGGCCGACTTTAAGAAGCGAGACTAGACAGCTAAATTAAACAATTACAAACACAACAAAAATAACACGTAAAAAACTTAAACAAATATCACCAAAAGGCGAAAATAAAAAACACAAGGAGGAAAATTAAATAATACAAAGAAAACGGTTCAAAACAAGGTAAACAAAGACAATAATAAACTTCGGCAAATAGCCGGAGCTATTAACAAAAAAACAAAATGGCCGACACTAGTCGAAAAGAATAAACAAAAGAAAATACGTAACTTTCGACGACAACCAAAGCTAGAAACAAAAATTCAAAATGGCCGACCCACAAAAAAGCGAGTCGAACCGATAAACAAAAGAAAAATAAACAATTAAATTATACAATACAAGGATTACAAAACGAAATTAGTACAAACAAATTATAAAACGAAAAACACGGAAAAACGTAAGGTTAGGAAAGAAAACAGAAATTAAAATTAATAAACGCGAAAATCAGAAATTAAAGGAAAATGAAAATTTTAACGGAGGCTAAAAAGAAAAAGCGTGGAAACAAAAATT
>OZ038475.1:61018679-61096179 GCA_964036315.1 Acanthosepion esculentum | reverse complement strand
TTTAAATACGAGAAAATAATTATACATGATTATAAAAAAGTGAGACGTCATTTTTTATTAGAAATTTTATTATGACTAAAAGAAAAATATATCTGTCTATATTTCTGAGTGGAGGTATTATGTACACTATTTACATTATTCGAACTATTGTCCTAGTCTTTGTTGCCATAATTATCGCAATGTTTCGGCCGTTGTACGCTCCGGCCTTCTTCACACACACATACGCATACACACACACACATACACGCGCGCATGCACAACCACACATACACGCGCGCATGCACAACCACACACACACACACACACACACACACACATATATATATATATATATATATATACACACACATATATATATATATATATATATATATATATATATATATATATATATATACAGAGGAACCTCGGGTTTTGAACGTCTCAAATACGGAACAAATCGCTTTACGAACAGAAAAATCGAAATGAAAATGCCTCGGTTATCGAACAAAATTTCGGTTCTCGAACAACATAGCCGAAACGAGTGAACATGAACGGAATAATTTCTGGGTCGACTGCCATGTTGTATACATTCGTGTGTTGTGGCGTGCTTTTCTTTTCCAATTTTATTCTACTGTGAATTTTTCTCTAAATCGTCTCCTATTAGAAAAATAGTTTCACTTTACGAACATTTCGGGTTACGAACATCCTTCAGTAACGAATTTATTTCAGGAACCGAGGTTCCACAGTATATATATATATATATATATATATATATATATATATATATATATATATATATATATATATATGTTGTTAATACTCAATATTACATTTTAATGTAAATCTCTTCTAATTGGTAAAGTAGGCGAAAACGTTGGGTGTACGTTTTTCCCAGAAAGAATGTATCAACACTGAACATTTACAAATTTACAAATGTAAAACCTGGTAAAAAGTTGAAAAAAAAATTGGAGGGCCGAATGGCAATCACAGCTTTCCCCACCCCCAAAACAATTCGGCTTCAGCGACTTAAGAGAAGCTTCTTCCTCTACACTGCATAAATGCAAATATGTATTGTTGAAATGAAAAACATTCTGCTTGTTATTTTTTTGTTATTTTTCCTGTAATATTGTTGTTTGTTTTATGCTCTTTTTAATTTTCTAGGCCACCCTATTTCCTAATTTTTTTTTCTTCTTCATTCACTGTTTTAATTTTTTCTTAATATTTACCTCAGCACGTGTACATGTGTATATATATATATATATATATATATATATATATATATATATATATATATATATATATATATATATATCAGCACGTGTACATGTGTATATATATATATATCTATACACGTGTACACGTGCTGAGGTATATATATATATATATATATATATATATATATATATATATATATATATACCTCAGCACGTGTACACGTGCTGAGGTAAATATATATATATATAATATATTACAATATTTTTTGTTTTAAAAATATGATTCCTTCGCTACATAAGAGTTCTTATGTTTCAAAAGCGAGAGCCGAGACCTCTAATATAATTTTTGAAATTATGTTGTTAAGGAGTCTGGTCACGCATCCTCGTCAAGCGAGAATTCTTGTGGTTAGCTCGTGTTTATAAGTTTTTTGGAACATTAGTTGCTATGGAAACGGCTAGGGTCGGCCATGTTGATTAGGTGGTCAGGGAGTTGAGAATTACTTTTTATATACAGACCAGTCCCCTTCGAAAAATTTATGTCAAGTTACATTGGGGGGTCTATTTCAAGACTGATAGTAGGACGCCTAGCTGGTTCAAAGGCATTTTATGGCTTTGCCGCAGGTCGTTAAGTATCGAGAAGGTTGTGTTTCATTATTATCAGTTTAATCTGTTTATTTATTTGTTTATTCAACTGGCTGTTTTTTTTCTTTTTTTTTTCACAAAGGGGTTTTCTCATTAATTATTGGGCTGAGCTTTCGAGGTTTTTATTAAACTATAGACTTTATTTGTTTATATCTATTTATTAATTATTTAATTCGAAAATTTGTTGATGTCGGCAAAAAACCGCTAGTTCATGTCTGTGGTTTAATAACTTTTCATTATTTAGGAACTTAATGATGTGCAGTTTTTCATGTAGGCATAAAGAAATGGGTCGTCCCAGGTTTTACAAGTTCTTGTTCTATTTATTATTTTCCATTTTACTTTCGGTGTTTTGTTCGTTTCTTTTAAATGACAGTAGTATTGGGATAGAGATGTCTGATTTCTATATTGGATGTTGTTGAAGGAGCTTTTGTGTTGTCCTCTATCTAATTTTAAATTTATTCTTTGTTGACCCAATGTATATCCTATCAGTGTTAGGACTCTCCATGGATGAGATGGTGCATTGGTATACCACGGATTTAGTGAGGCATCTGTTTTCTAACGGGCAGTCATTAGTGTTTCTACAGTCACATGATTTTTCATTATTTTTGTCAAATTGCAGTTTAGGAGTTTTATTGACACTGTTTTGGCATGCGTGTTTTTCTAGGATTTTATTATTATGCATTTTATGATTCTTTCTAGGTTTTCAGTGCAGCTGTAACTTAACTTTAAGGTGTTTTTATTAAAGATTTCGCTCAGTTTGGTATTTGTGGGGAAGTGTTTACCAATTAAAGCTAGGAAATTATGCCAAAGTTTAGTATTGACAATTTGGTTGAACGGAGGGGTATACCATATGATCTTTCTTTTCCTGTTCTTCTTATTATTGGTACAATTGTTTGTATAGCTTATGTCAGCACTTTTGTATCCGCTATTTTTCAGGGCTGTGTTATAAAACTTAGTATGTGCTTGGAATATTTCCTTATTTGCGGAGTTCATGCTTATTCTTTTCTCTACTGATTCTCGCTTGACGAGGAAGCGTGATCAGACACCTTAACTCAACATAATTTAAAAAAATATTTTAGGGCTCTCGGCTCTCGCTTTTGAAACATGAGAACTTTTATGTAGCGAAGGAATCATATTTTTAAAGCAAAAAATATTATAATATAAGCTCTACTTCTGTATAGAGCACTGTCTTTTTGAAAATAAAAGCAAAAATACTAAGGAACACCGGATTATTTACCTAACGTGTTCTTTCCTATTTTTCTGCATACCTGCACACACACACACACACACACACACACACACACACACATATATATATATATATATATATATATATATATATATATATATATATATATATATATATATATATATACTGATAGAGTTAATTGGTAATCCATGTGGATAATTCCAGGGAGGAGATAAATTCAGAGACCACAATGTAATAACAGAGCAAATAATTAAGAAATCGGACACTTCAGAAAATAAAGGCAATATTTTATTTCGCAAAATCGAGACTTAGATTTCGCTTCATCAGATCAGACGATTTCAAACAATTGCTTGAAATATTACGATGTCTTTCTGAAGTCTCCGATTTCTTTAATTATATATATATATATATATATATATATATATATATATATATATATATATATATAAATGCATGTTTCATTAAAAAAAGACAGACAAGGTACTACGTTTAAGCTTTTTATTTAATTTTTCTTGTGTTCGAACAAGTGCTTTCTTTCTGGACAAAGAGTGTGTAAAAACTGTACAAATGTTTCATATTTCCGAGCGCTTTCGGCTATACCTTTAGCCATTATCAAGGATGATTCGATTCTTCAGCTTAATTGAGTGTGTGCATTATGTGTATGTCTTAGTGTGTTGTAGGTATGTTTTTAATTTACGAATACTGTTAGCACATTGTGGCTTTGATCGTAGATAATATTGTTAAGAGTTGGCTTTTTCTTTTTTATTATTAAAGTTCCATAATTTTTTTTTTAGAGGTGGATGCAATTAATATATTTGTGTTTTCTACTAGTATGTTTCTAATGGAGTCTGGTAAATTTGTGTGTGTGTTTAAATGGGTTCTAGTGGAGCTGTAATCAGATAGGTGTATCGTAAGACGTCTGGATAGCATGTAGTTGTGTAAACGATGTAATTATTTATGAGTCCGGTTTGATCAGGAACACAGTACCTTAAGGGGCATTTGAACTCATAGATAATGTTCGTTCTTTGTAATTTTGACTTAGCTGGTGTGTTGTTATTTTTGAGGATAAGGTTAGCTGTCTTAAATTTTTTATAATAGATAATTAATTTGATTTTTTTGTTCGGGTCAATTGGGGGTAGACACCCTTACACACCCTTTGTCCAGAAAGCTCTTGTTTGAACACAAGAAAAGTTAAATAAAAAGATTAACCGTAGTACATTGCCTGTCGTTTTTAATGAAATATGCATAAACGAAGGATTGCTGCCTAAATATACAACTATATATATATATATATATATATATATATATATATATATATATATATATATATATATATATATATATATATATATATACACATATATATATATACTCATTCGGGCACGTCTGCATTTAATTTATTATTAATTCTTACTGTGACATTTTAAAGGGAGTCTATGCTTAAAAGATTAACTCAACAAAAATTTTCAGTTGACGCTTTTCCAACAAAGTGGATATTAGAAATTATACTAATAAATCACCATTTCCATTTACTTTATTCAATTTTGTGTCCATATATATAACCTTTCAAGTTTTCCATTCGTTTGTGGCTGATTGGTACCTGGGAAAACTCGAATTACTTTGACAGAAGCCAAACCCCTCAGAAAAAGTCGGTAGATCGCTAAGAATATTGAGCCTTCGCCACTCTCCTCGATCATCATCTCCCGTCCAAAGTTAGAGACAGTCGTATGCTTTTAGCCATGGAAATAAAAAGAAAATCACTTCAAAGTCGCCGTAATTGTACCAAAGCGCTATTGATATTAAGTAAGCCTGCTCTGAACGTAAAAATGTCCAATTGAGATCTTGGAAAGTATCTATTAAAGCGTCTCTTGTAACTAACTTAGAATACCTCGTGCCATCTTGCTGTTTGTAAAATTTTTAATTTAATTTATTTTTTTTTCTTTCTGATGTATTCACTTCCCTGTCCTACTTTTTCCTGTATTTTCTTTTCTCCGTTGCTATTAATTATTAAACTTCTCACTTTATACCCTCTTCAATGTACTTAGTGGATATCAGAATTGTCATAATTTAATCCTTTCGTATTAAATGTGCTTTGTTAAGAGGTTAATAGGAAGAGAAATCTCATCTATCATCCAGCCTGAAATCCTTCCATGTCTATTGAACAGGAGTAGCGGTTCATTCCTTATTTCCTGTTCAGAATATGGTTTGCAGTTCTCTTTCTTTCTTCTGCCAGTGCCACAATGATTTAACCTTTTGCTGATCGGACTAACTAGTTGCCGTGACTTTCCAATGTGAGCAGTTTGCTGGCTGCTGTTTCCGACTGGTCGTTGGGAGCCGAAATTTTTGGTGGTGTTGCTGCCCGAATTAAATGTAAGCAAGTCCTTTAAGTATCAAATCCTTGTTTGCCGAGGGAATCCGGCACCGCATAGCATCTAACAACATTAGTTCTCGTGATTTCTGGTGGCTCTGTAATAGGGCGTTAAATAAGTGTAAGGTTTCGATTTCTCCCATCTTCGATCAATATGAGGTGATATCCTCCTCTGCTGATAAAGCTAAATGCTTTGACCGTAAAATCTGCACAAACTCTACTCTTGACTTGACGGGAATATCCTGCCTAACTTTCCTCCTAGAAGTGAGTCTATATTGAGTAAGATGCATATAAACCCTTCCATGTTTTTTGCTATCATCTCTAACCTGGTTCATAACCTCTCATCACAGGGACTTTTCTCAGATAATGTTTTTTCTTTTCTTTCTCCAGGTCAATTGCTGATGTACTATCAATAATTGCGGAAGAAGGGTACCATGCTCTAGATAAAGACGGGAAAGCACTGGACATTTCGAAAACCTTTGGCATGGTATAGTATTCAGGTCGTATTCACAAGCTGAAAAGTTAGGGTGTCTCCAGATATGTTTTGGAAGAGATCCAGTCTCCCCTATCAAAACGTCTCAACTTGGTATCTACGCTGATGACACAATGTATTCCAGTCTCGATAGACAAATTTAATCTGAAAAAATTTAAATGCAATGTCAATCTCTATCTACTGTCCTCCTAATTACTCTCTTCTCTTCTGCTCACCATTATACTTTATATTCCTAAAAGTTCCACACCTTATAACACCTTGCATTTTAGTGGCATTACTGCCTTGCAAGGGATGATACCAAGTAATATATATATATATATATATATATATATATATATATATATATATAGAGAGAGAGAGAGAGAGAGAGAGAGAGAGAGAGAGAGTGAGAGAGAGGGGGAGAGAGAGAGAGTGAGATATGCACGCAGCTAGGCCAGCGCAACCGACGGTTTCGGAGGCTGGTGGCAATATTTGTTCCTTGCCCGCGCTCGAGTACCACACCATAAAAAGACCTTGCATCCCAACTCGTCTTAGTGGGCAGACAAATTAAATACCTAAACATTTCACATAAAATCTTTCAATCTTAAAAGAATCATAATGCCTACTCGCTCTCTCGACTAATCGCTACACGTGTCAGCCTTCTTTTTAGTTAGACTCATTGGTTGTGAAATTACATGTGTTATTCATCATGACCTGAAATATTATCAAAAGATTGGTTGACACCAACCGGTATGAATACTTCGATAAGATCATATCTTTCATCGTTCTTAATGCATCAGAGTCGATTTACGGAAGTCATGAAATATTAATGCGTTATAAGAAACATTTTACAAATGCAGAGCGGCATAAAACTTAACGAGTGAAATAATTTAAAATATGCTATAAATTTATACGGTTCCATAAAAAACGCAAACTAAAGTCAGAATTCTAGGCCATAACGGAAAATATTTTAAGAAATCAATATTTCCCAAAAAATGTAAGACAAATTAATGAAGCCAAAGAACAAAGTATTGAGTTGAAATGCGGGGAGAAGTAAAAATATATAATTAATGAAAGCATCCTAAAATCGAAACCGGAAGAGAACTGATGTTCTGGTCTAAAAAATACCTCGCGTAACACTGCAAAACTGATCTCACTAAAATGAACGGGCAATTAGAATATACACCAATATATATATATATATATATATATATATATATATATATATATATATATATATATATATATATATATATATATATATATATATATATATATATATATATATATATATATATATATAATGACTGACACACATAAGTATTGGATACATGTTATTTTCTGTTATAACTCTAGTTTACGCTTGCCATTTTGCCTGATATTTGGTAAGTAATATCTCGTAAAGGTGTTTTAGTTGTATGTGGAAGGAAAATTAAAAACTCATTGTTGAATCCATTATTTTATCAAAGTTCAAAATTACCCGATGCAAAAATATTGGATACATCAATTTAATATTTTGTTGCGTAGCCTCTGTTTTGTTTCACTGCTTCCAGTCGCTTTCTATAGTTGGCCACAAGTTTTTCACACTGGTCCACCGTTACTTTACCCCATTCCTCCTTGCATAATTCCTCTAATTGCTTGATATTTTGTGGATTCCGCTTATAAACTTTAACCTTCAAAGTATTCCACAAATTATCAATTGGATTCAGGTCAGGAGACTGACTTCGCCAATTGAGAGTACTAATACCATTATTTTCAAACCATTCCTTTGTAAATTTTGCGGTATGTTTGGGATCATTGTCATGTTGAAGCACGAAATTCCGACCATGTCCTAAAGAAGATGCAGATTTCTGAAGGTTCTTCTTTAGAATCTCCCTGTACATGCTACCATTCATTCTACCATGGATAACTTGTGACTCACCAGTGCTCTTGGATGAAAAGCATCCCCATATCATAATGGAACCACCCCCAAACTTAACTGTGGGGATGGTATTGTGCTTGTTGAAGGCAGTGCCATTTATTCGCCAAACACTTGTCGCTGTGTTCCTTCCGAATATTTCAACTTTCGTTTCATCCGACCAGATTACCTTTTCCCAAAACTGCATACCTTTCTTTTCATAAGTTTCGACTAACTTTAATCGGTCTATGATATGTTTGGTTTTCAACAAAGGCACTTTTCTTGGTGATCTTGAATGAAAGCCTGTACGATATAGAGCTCTGCTAATGGTATCCTTACTTACATTAATTCCAGCACCCTCAAAATCAGATTTAATTTCACAACGAGTAATGAAGGTATTTTTTGCACATTTCTGCTGATCCACCTTGAAGTACGCTCATTTATTTTTCTCGGTCTTCCATTTCTTGGAATGTTTTCTGTACCGTCGCCAGACTTGTTATACTTTCTGATGATATTTCCTACTGTACTTAGTGCTAGATTCATTTCTTTGCTAATTTTTCAATAAGCTTGTCCCCCTTTGTGACGTTCAAAGATTCTATCTCGCATATCTCTGGATAATTCTTTAGTTTTGGCCATTTTTAATCCTTGAATTGCAGAATACACATCAAAGAGTCAGATGATTAGTAGCACTATCTTGTAAACAATTGTGCGCTTCTCTGATTGGTCAGAGATAACATTCCAACACTATCGAAAAATTGTTTTCAATTGGAAATTTGAAAAAAAAATTGTCATGTATCCAATACTTTTGCATAAGTTAATTTTGAACTTTGATAAAAAAAAATGGATTCAGCCATGAGTTTTTAATTTTCCTTCCACATACAACTAAAACAATTTCACGAGATATTACTTACCTAATATCAGGCAAAATGGCGAACATAACTAGAGTTACAGCAGAAAATAGCATGTATCCAATACTTATGCGTGTCACTGTATATATATATATATATATATATATATATATATATATATATATATATATATATATATATATTTGTGTGTGTGTGAGTGTGTGTGTGTGTGTGTGTGTGTGTGTAAGGTGTCCATAAAGTTCGTATGCACTTTTAAAAAATTATAACTTCATTTGTATTTGCGATAGAAATAATCTGTACGAAATGTTATAAAGCTTAATATACCTAGTTTTAAGTATAGCTAAAATATTTAATGTGATTTCAGGTAAATTCCGTGAACTGCTAAATCGTAATACCCTTTGTATTGCTAATGATGGAGGACATGTGGAAACTTAAATAAAATTTCAATAAATGCTTAAAAAATATAGATTTACTTCTTTCTAATCCTTTTTACAAATTATTTCTATCGCAAATACAAATAAAGGTATACAGTTATTAATTTGCACATATCCACACACACACACACACACACACACACACACACATATATATATATATATATATATATATATATAGAATATATATATATATATATATATAGAATATATATATATATAGAATATATATATATATATATATATATATATATTTAAAGACATTTATATATTATGTTTAACGTTCTTTTTATAGACAATCTATAAAAAGAACGTTAAACATAATATATAAATGTCTTTAAATAAATTGTCGGGCTATGTCCAATTCTAAAATATATATATATATATATATATATATATAGAATATATATATATATATAGAGAGAGAGAGAGAGAGAGAGAATATATATATATATATATAGAATATATATATATATAGAATATATATATATATATATATATATATATGTGTGTGTATAATGTGTGTGTGTGTGTGTGTGTGTGTGTGTGTGTGTGTGTGTGTGTGTGTGTGTGTGTGTGTGTGTGAACAATAAAATGTGTCTCCAAAGATATACAAGGTAACCCAAAATGTTCTGTCCGTTTTTAAAGGAAAAAAAGAAAACGCTTCACAGTATGTGTAACTTATATTTAGTTTTTGAAGTAATCGCCATCGGCATCCAGCACTTTCTGCCAACGTGTCTCCAGCTGTTCAATGCCCTTGCGGTAGAACACGGGGGATTTTGACGCAAAGAAGTCCATGAGTGCTTTGCGCAAGTCTGCTTCATTGGTGAAGGATTTCCCACGAATATGATTATCCAGGGAGTGGAAGATTTGGTAATCAGATGGCGCAAGGTCAGGTGAATAAGGTGGATGGCAAAAAGTCTCCCACCCAAATTGCTGTATGGTATCCCAGACCACTAGCGGGACATCTGGCCTGGCGTTGTCATGGAAGAAAAGCACACCTTTGCGATTCACCAGTGCTGGCTCCTTCTGGCGGAATTCCTGTTGCACACATTTCAATTGCTGCGAGTATAGGTCTCAAGTGACCGTTTGACCCGTTGGTAGCAGTTCATAATGAACTACTTGACGACCTGTCCACCAGACACAAAGCATAATCTTTCGTGGGTGCATAGGCGGTCTTGCGGTGTGAGGGAAAGCATCCTGAGGAGACAACCAATGTCTGGAACGCTTGGGAGTTTCGTACAGAACCCACTTTTCATCACTGGTAAGCACTCGATTGAATAAGAACGTGGTACGGTGGCGAGAAAGCAGCGATACGCAGGCTGCCACTCGTTGTCACTTGTGGACCTCCAACAGCATTTGCGGAACCAACTTGCTCAGTTTGTACGTCTTACATAGGCGTTGGAGGTGAAGTCTAACTGTTTCATCGGAAACGTTGAACTGTCTGGCAAGTTCACCACACGTTAGACTACTGTCCGCTTCAATGGCCGCCTTCAGGACTCCGTCATTCAAGACCTGCAAGGCTCATCATGGAGAGACAAACCTCCCGACTTGAATCTTCGAAACCATCACCTTGCAGTACGTTCATCCACAGCACTATCCCCAAACACTTGACATATGCGGCGACTTGAAGCAGCTGCTGATAAGCCCACTTTGAAGTCGTACAGAAAACAGCCCCGAACGAGAACTCTAGACATTTCCATCCTTCTCACAGCTGGCCGACTTATAACTGATGGCCGGGCTCGTTGCACGTGTTTTTTCTAACGTATGATGCTCTTATTTACGACTGTCCGAGTTTGAAAACAATTGCTTCACGCATTTTCTTATATATTTCAACTTCATTCAATGACTAATCAAATAAAGGGACAGAACTTTTTGGTTACCTTGTATAAGAACAAACCTAATGACGAGGAAGTAAAGACAGCCATAAAATAGTTAAATAATAATAGTGCATCACTTGACATTTCTTAATTGCTTCACCTCAAGTAAGGCGACAATGCAACTAGATCACAATGGTTTACAGGAAGTGAAAGTGAATGAGAACAAGAAGATTGAAAATGGGGAGGATTAAGGAAAGTGCAGAAAAAGGAACAGTCTTCAAGAAGACAGAATATGGATTAAGCCCAAAATTATGAATATAACGTAGCCTCTCCCTAAATTTTAGGAAGGGAGCCTGGAATCAGAAGCGTGCCACAAAATGGCGCAGTGTATCGTGGATTGATGTACTACGGAAACAAAATTGGTAACCTTCACATGTTCACTCGCAGTCAGTTCAGAAAAAAGAAATGCAAAGTTAGATTATCAATTATTATCGATATTTGTTACAAATGAAATTTCTATACATTTATAAACAAGTAAATCCGCGGATAATAATTATCCCCAAGCTCTTCATACCTTCAGATGCGTCTTAATCTGATGCATTATTGTGAAGAGACTAATGAACATTTTATTAATTGGACTCACACCGTTACCTCAAAATCTCCAACTTCAGACCCAATTTGATATTTGTTCTGATAAGTTGTGTAATAGTGATTTTATGAGTATAGCTTAGATTTAGCACAAGGCTGAAAATATTTTGCAGTTGGCGAGGATCGTTTTTATTGGACAAACGTAATGGATATAGCGAGACAAGTTTTCTAACCATTACACCATATCGATGTGTTCAAGTTAAAGTGTATAATAATTGTATATATGTCACCAAACAAATTTCTCCCCCTATCCATTGTATACCTGCTATGTTGCCCTCACGGCAGCATACGGCTACACCAAGAGAGAATTCCTATTCTCAAAAAAAAAACAAGCTTCCAATCAACTGAATCTATAGATTTGATAGAAGAACACTATCACGACACAAATATGTTCATATCAAACGAGGAACTGAATAGCAAATCATTCCAGACCCTATCTGGTGTACGACAAATCGAAAGGACAACACGAAAACTAATTTTTCTGAGATCCTGTATTGCGCATATAAAATCTAAGATTGGAAGAGATGGGAATTGGCCATTTAAACATTCTTTACAGGGATGTGTTTTTTTATGTAATGCATGTCATCTCGGAACGAGGAGTTGGAGAGCCGAGTTTGAATTCCAGGTGGTTTCGTTATAGTTTCTTATGCGCAAATACCCTTGGCAAAGGTATAAATCCCAATCTAATCCTCCCTGCTATGGGCTGAATAGCAGGAAAGCCTCGCTCCTATAGCTTTGGTTGACAACCAGTCTACCGCAGATAAAACGGCAACCTGCAGGAAATTCTTCTTCCTAGTCAGTCATGACTCCAAAGAGACATGAACGTCCAAGAGTTTATCAAGTATGACATTTTACTGACTGATCTGAAATGAATCTTCTAATAGAAATCAGTGGCCCTGCTTCCATTTCCGAGGCCGAATATAAAGAGGACGAGTGGCTCTATGCAAATGATCGCGGTATTCAGAGTTGGAGAAAGAATGAAACATCATTTACAAAGTATTACCTGAAGTAAGAATCAAAGCAAACCTTTCCAAAACAGAAGCATGATCTGAAGTTAGGATGAAAACAGTTATGGCGCCTATAATAAATCCACTATGAAAATTCATGATTTAAAATAAATAAATAAATACTAAACATGTCCAATACCTCGGTGTATGAATCTGTTACGAAACATTTATTATAGAATATAAGAAAATTGAACATAGAATAGATTGTGCCAGTGAGAGTATTATCGCCTAAGACAGGTAGCTGCATCAAAATCAAAACATTAACTTCAGAACTGTAGTAATGCTCTTAAATAATCACACCAGATCGATACTTTCATAGTGATGTCATGCATAAACCAAACCCGTTCAGAAATTTCTAAACTGTCAACAGGAAACGACCGCTTACTTAGATCAATGGTTAACAATGGTTTCGATTGAGTAAAGTGTGTATGTCTCAGTGAGTACAATCCTTTTTCCAGTCTCGTGGAGTGGTTTTACAAAAATACAAAACACTTGACCCAATAACAAAACTACCTTCATTTAAAGCAGCGACAAATAAAATGGATAGGACATGTAACTAAATAAGGAATAATAACATAATGAAGATCTTAACATTCCAAAATACCTAAAACAAAAACTCAGTAATGAAGTCGCCATCAATACTAGAAGGTGTTATTAGACATAATAAGTCTTTTTTCCTCAGAAAGATTTTATAAATTAGAATCGTCATCAGCAGTGACTGGTCGGTCAAATATTGACGAATATTTCCTTATAAGGAAACTGCTAAAGTTGACATTACTGGATGGATTTCAATCACACTTTGGATGAAGCTAATAAAATAATGAAATGTAAAAAAAATTGGTTAAAGAATCCATTTCTCATGGATGCTTAATAATTATTCCCATGGAAACATAGATATTTAAATCAACATTCGGTAATAAATTAATTCATGATTAAATACCTTAGTCACTCTAATTAATTATGCTCATAGATTAAAACGGTTGCATGTGTTTTTTTTTATTTAGACTAAATTAATTCCCGTGTAATATAAGTCATCTATGCCAGTTATGTACATAGAATTGATGGCATTGACGTAATACTCTCATAATAGAGTACTATATATAATTATTAATGAGCAAATTAACAAATCGCTCTCGCAAAAATAACCGTTCGAACTAATAAGAATAAACATAAATAAGCAAAAACAAGTAAAAATAATCAATCCAAATACATGAATAAATACAAAATAATAATAAACAAATTAAAAACTGTCCCCCGCCAAAATAGCAGAATAGATTACGGCAATCAATCCATAAATTGGACGAATAAATAGCTTTATCTTTCCAGACCAAAACAAGCTATTAAATAAGGGACCTAAATAAATCCAGCCGCAATTTATTTTACTACGTTAATAAAACATCGAAAAGTGAAAAGAATAAATAAATATATAAATTAAAAAAATGAAAATAAAAAATAAAAGCATGTAAAATAAATTAACCGAAATAAATAATTAAAGAAGCCACTTCCCCCCAAATAACCGCCAGATTGGATTATCCACAATGCACCCCTGACCCATATATATAAATAGTCGAGAAAAAATCCAACACTCCCGGCCTGACGATTGAGTCTAGCATGAAACAGGTATTGCCTCTGAGTGCTGAGTTCAGTGTATATATATATATATATATATATATATATATATATATATATATATATATAATAGATGGTCACCCACAGTGCCAACCCGTGGTTTATAATGCAACTATGCACAAGTATATTACAAGTTTCATTGAAAACAACGAATTACAGCCGATTAGCTTTTTATTGAATTTTATATGTGTTTTTATAATTTCCTTTTAGACATTATCATTTGGGCAATGTCTCCATAATTTGCGCTCAGAAACGGAGAGGATTATAAGATTTGAAGTAAAATTATATAAGAACTTTAATGAACCTTGTATAAAATAGGTACTCCTACCGAAACCATAATTATACACACACACACACACACAGACACACACACACACACACACACACACACACACACACACACACACACACACATATATATATATATATAAATAATATGATGTATAAACGTTTAGGGGATTACTGAATTTTAAGCGACATAATATATATTGTGTCTCGTATTTAAAATAGCAATGGATTTAAAAATGTGGAGTATATCTGTGTTTTATTGAATTTAGCGATTTTTTATCAACTAAAATTTTGTTTATTTTGATTTATTTATAATTTCTATCATTGCCACTCAGAGATGTATGAGACATTATAAATGAACGATTTATAATTCGAACGTATAAATAAGAAACAGATATAGAAAGAAGCTGAACAAAAAAAAATGAAGTGGTCTTCTTTTTAATTTTGTTTTTCATCTATAAGAATTGATGGAGAAGCATAAAGAAAATGCCCGGCATTACAGAAATAGCCGCTAGAACGCCAGCACGGAGTCGACATCAGAAGCCGTAGCGCCATGTTGACAACAGGAACATTTTCTTTATTATATGCAATTTTATTGGTTAGATCGTTAGAATCATTCTTTGATTTTTTTTTCTCTCAATTCTTTTCTTTTGCTTAGAATATTAAATGGAACATGCAAGAACATTCCGTTCTTTAAGAAACTCTTCGGTGTAACCAAATGCTTTGCTTCTCCTTCATGAAAAGCTGAGGCTTCATAATACATTCATAGATAACTTCCGTCTCGCATGATAATTTGTTATATTGCTTGTGACATATCGATTTTTATGGATAAGCGAAAACATCCTGGAAACTTAGAGTATATGAACACGAAATAAGGCTAAGCAATGCAACTACATAAATATATAAAACAGGAAAACGAAGGGACAATAAATAAAAGGAAATTGATCAATTGTCTCCTGCGATAATATCAACAGGTTATATATTTTAATAATGCTTATGTCATATATATATATATATATATATATATATATATATATATATATATATATATATATATATATATATATATATATATATATATGACACATCGTCCACTACTTACTGAAGTATTACTATATTAGAAAATGATAATTACAACATAAATTCTATCACTTTTATTCGGCTGTACTGTCATCTAGAATAAGATAATTTTGGGGGTCACACATTTAACAAATTTTATTTCACCTATCTCATTATATATATGCGCCTTCCACGTTCCCAAATAAGATCTCTAATTGAAGCATTCACATTACAACAATTACTATGGCGTTTTCGAGGATGTTATCATTATTTTTATTTCCTTTGATTTCTGGGTCCTGACAAGAGACCTAAAATCTGAAATTTCCACTGAGTAAGTTTTTTTTTTAAATCACACATATGTTACATAGATAAAGCCCTTCGTAAGTTGTGGGCTGTACTTGTGAGAATATTTTTCGTATTTCTTTAAGGCATGGGTTACTTTTCCAATCAATCCGAGGACAACAACTACAAATGTAATTATTGATGTCATCATGTGCCACATGTTTGAAATTTTGATTTCAAGATCCTTGTATGTTGATAGTTTTTTGAAGATTTTCAAGATACATTAGTTTGTTGGGACTGCCATATCAATAAGAAGGCGCATTTTATCTTTCCGGTCTCTAATGACGATGTCTGGGTGATTAGCTTTGATTTTACTGTCTCTGTTCATCCTATGAAATTGTTAAATGCCCTATCTCTGTAACCGGGTCTGGGGGATGTTCATACCATTTTATGGCAGTTTCCTTCCGTAAGTGTTGCATATTTTCCAGTGCCGATATTGGTTCACTCTGTTAAGTCGAGTTTTATATTCACTGCGTACCAGTACAACGCGCGACCTGATAGAAGATTAACAATTGTTTCTGGATATTTATCACAGAATGACCATTTGCGGCAACAAAAGTTTTCAATATGTGTGCATGGTAATTTCTAGTTAGCAAGCATTGGTCCTGTGCAGCAACAATAAAACCTTTCGTTTCATCTTTTAACGCTTCACTTTGACACAGACCCTCATCCAGTCTTCTGTAGTTTACAGGTGTCTTCTAAGGCCAATTGTTGTAGTTTTGGAAGACAGTTCTACTTGAACTAATTCTCTGCCTCCTTCGGGTCTGGTCACATACAGGTGATCAATATCAGGCTTTGGATTATTTATGCCGTGGCAGATGAGAAGCTTTCCCGTTTTAGCGTCTATTCGTTAATGCCGTCTATGGTCGACTTAAGGTTGTTGAGACTGCGTTGCACGACAGGGACAGCTAAATTGTTTTGTGTTTTGTGTATTTAAATCGATATTTAACAGCAGACGCACATCCCTGTATTTTCATTTCCGTATGCTGTATTCTATTTCATTCACTGACTCCTTGGTATTTATAGATTTATTCTTGTTCCACTTCCATAATCTTTATGACAAAATCTAGACCCATTGTGTATGTTTTCTGTAATTATCCCTTTCTTCTTCTATGCACATTTATCTAATCCAAAATCCATACCTATATTGTCACTGAATCATTTTGCATTTTTGAGGAGCTCCTTCATCTCATTGTCTTCTTTGACAAAGAGTTTGAGATCATCCATGTAGAGTAGGTGATTGTATACTTTCTTGTTTAGTGTATATCCATAGCTATTATTTGTTAGTTCATGTGTAATGGGGATAAAGGACATAAAAAAGGGGTGGCAGGGAGTCTCCTTGTGTTGTGGTGGCCTCTCTCTACAAAGGCTATGTTGGACTCTTCCGCCTACTATAAGATTAGTAGGAGAGAAGGCTTTAGGGAAACAGTCGCAGAGATTGTTCATTACTGTCAAACTCTCTGCTTTCAGCGGAGAGGTACTCGGACGAAGCTTTGCCGGGAAGTAGACAGTCCCTGAACCCGTTTAGACGGCTTCAAAGGGAATAATTTTGGGCGAGCCTACGGGCTCGGAATACCCACAATAAACCCTCGTCGGGGTGTGTGGTATGTTAAATATTACCTGTCGCATAGATTGTTCGTTACTGTCGGACTCTCGGCCTCGAGCAAAGGGCAAAGTTTTGTCCGGGGAGATAGACAGTTTATACGGGTTCTAACGGAATATTTTTGGTCGAGCCTACGGGGTCGGAGAACCCACCGTAAACTCGGCCTTGTGCCACATACACCCCTCGTGGACAGGGAAGGGGCTGTTAAATATAACAGTCGCATAGATCTGTTCGGGCAGAGAGGATCCCCAGACGAGGCCATGTCGCAGGACAGAGTCTCGTCTCGTGAAACAGCTACCTGACCCCGTTTTATACGAGGTCTACGGAGAATTTTTGTTTGAGTCTACGGGCTCGGATAACGCACATTAAATTCGGCCTTGTGCCACATCCTACCTCGTGCTAGGCTGGTAAATATCAACAGTCAAATAGATTGAAAGCTGGTCAACCGACACGCAGTCACTAGCCGTGTAATACTCTTCTGTAGTACTTCCTGGTTAATATATGATATATCTGTAACAGTTGTTTTGTTATTTCTTTAACCATTTACTTAGTCACAACAGCTTGACAGATTTTTTGTCGGATATTCAAGCGGTTGGAGGTGATAGTACCTCTAGTGCGATTTAGGTATAATGTGGTTTTCCACATTTCCATGATGTGTTTAAGGAAATGTACTATCACGGGGGAGACTTTGTACATTTCCACAGTCTTAAGGATTCAAGAATGTAACACCCTATCAAAGGATTTATGGTAATCTATCCATGATATGCTAGGATTTCTACAAATTTTCCTGCAAATCTCCAGGATCATTTTAGTTATCAGTAAATGATCATTGGAACTATATGAATCTCTCCTGCATCTGTTCTCTTCCGTTGCAGTAGAAGAATGTTGTTTGCTTCGAGAAAACGGTATGTATGCTTCGTCAGCAAAGACGTGATCAGTTTATACGTGGTGAACAGATATGTTATTGGCCTATAACATTTCGGATAATCTGTTTCACTCTTTTTTGGCATGAGATATGTAATACCTTCAATGATCTATTCTGATACTTCATTGGGATCATTAATAAGCATTGGTAGAAATTGTGTAGGGGTTTTATAGATTGATTGGTCACCTTGTCTTTTCTTGGGGCTTACCATTTCTGGGATTTCCTTAGAGCTTGTTTAAAATTATTCGTGGTTATATTTTCTCATTCTTGTAGAGGTTTGTTCAGCATTTGTTTCTCTTCAAGTTGGATCTATTCTACATTGGGTTTATATTACTTTGGGCTTCTCCAAATATTCTTCCGTTTGGAATATTTTATTTTGGCGATAGAACCTACAAAGCTTTTCGTATCGTTTGGTTCTCTGAGTCTTTAACTGCAGTTTCTGTTTTAGCATTTCCTTGAGTGATGGAATTTCATTTAATGATTTAATTTCCTATTTCAGCTTGATCTTCCCGCATTTGCGTGATGAGACATTTTGGTTTCTTGTGATCTCATCTAGTATCGAAATTTCACATCTGACTTCCTTTAATTCTCGTATCAAATGTGCCTTCCAAGCTGGTTCTCTTTGTTGCTTGGTATTTTCATTGTCTTGAAGCCAAACTTCGCAGTAGATGCTAAATCTGTTACCTATTATTAAGTACTGTGATATTTCCCAGTGGTTTGTACGTTAACATTGTTCCCAGTGCAGCGTTGTATATTTGCACAATATGCTTATTGGATTTTTTCATATAAATTTTTGGGAGCTGGTGTCTGTCTAACATTTTTGTGAGTATTACTCTGCTGAGTACTTGGATGATGTGGTTTTTCGTTTCGGCGATTTCACCTCTATGGGTTTCAAGGAATAACCTAACCTAATATATTTTGACTCATCATCACTGACATATTCTGGATAACTGCAGGTTATATCACATATAGATACTTCGGTTTTATTTACTGGGAGATTATTATTTTGTATCTCATTTATCTTAGTTTTTACCTCATCCTCGTTCACATTATTCATTTCTACTCTCATCACTTTATTGTTTGAGTGATGGTTTACTGTATTCTGGCTTATATCTTTGTTTCATCTTATTTCTATTTATACATTTGAGAAGCTTTCGGATGATGTCGCTCATATTGGTAAGATTGTTTGGGTTGAAATGGAGTCTTATTCCACTTCTACCATAGTTTTCTATATTTAGCATGTTTGATCCGTGGTGTTCTTTTGTGGATTTTTGAGTACGGTGAAAAACGATGACATGATTTGTTGATACCCTTCGCAAGACCATTTCGTTAGCTTTCTTTTTATTAGTACGACATTGATTTACTTGGTCCAAGGTTGGAAATAGTCTGGGTTTGGTGACCATGTATATTTTTTCTCAAACAAATGGAAAAAAGGAAGTGACGTTTCACATACGGCATGCCCACAAGCAGAATTGTTTATAACCATTTTTGGTCCTTACCCGTCGAGTTGCAATTAAATGTACCGAAACGAAGTTGCATCTTTGTAAACTGTTTTTATCTATATGTCAAAATTATAATAAACAATAATCGCTCTACTATCAGTATCGAGACCTCTTTTGGATTTATGCTGTGAACGTGAGAATTTATATATTACTTCCTTTCTCATTACATCATATATATATATATATATATATATATATATATATATATATATATATATATATATATATATATATATATGTATTCCGACTGACACGAATTCAGCCGGTTTTCGATTCTAGCCAGAGGCAACCGGACGTCTAGCCACACTGATGAGCTGTGATACAGCGAAACAGTCTGTCTGTGGATGACAATATATATGCTCCTGAAAATTTATTTCGGTTGAGCTCTCAGGGGAGGATGTGTGGGTTTGTAAACAGTGACTATTACGGCTAATAATGCAAGACTCTTCGGTAAATCGAATCGAGTTCTCTCAGTCACTGTGTGTTTATCTAAATATAAATACGCTTACATTCACCTTCTTCTCTGCCGTGCGCCAACAGTTTCAGGGTAAAATTTCCGACTCACGCGAATTCAGCCGGTTTTCGATTCTAGCCAGAGGCAACCGGACGTCTAGCCACACTGATGAGCTGTGATACAGCGAAACAGTCTGTCTGTGGATGACAATATATATATATATATATATATATATATATATATATATATATATATATATGTAAACTCTTTTAGCGTCTTCATTTAACAGTCCACAGGAAATGCGCAGATCAGAGTGAAAATATATTCTCAAAATAAAATCATATATCAAAGGATTAAACAGGGACTTGAAAGGAATCAATTAGGAAGAAAAGTAGCCTAGAGATAACAAATTATCTAAAGGTAATTTTAAATGAACAATTTCAGTTTCTTAATGAAACATACTATAAATTTGTTCAATTATCCTAAATATGTAAGAACAATATGTTATGTCTAAAAAAATGATTCAAATCTTTTATTTAAATTATTACAAATCTTATCTATAAATTATCCGTGCAGATGCGTCCTTCTATTACATTCGTTCTATTATTGTTAATGGATGCTATATTTTTAAATTTAATGAAACAGTAAACAACGTTTTCAGAAATGAAATCATTTTTAAATACTGCTTATATACCAAGTACTCAAGCTATTTCCTTCCCACATATTATACTGAATACATTGTTGAGATAGTCAATTGCAAAAATCAGACGCTTTCTTTCTGTAAATTTGCTACACGTTTCTTCGATTGAAAGCCATATTTCGCTCTACTGTCATGATAATACCTTTTCATTTAACATGAGCAAATAACAAAACAAAAGTCAATCCATCCACTAGGAAATAATTAGTTAAGGTAAGAACGGATATCGCAGGTATATGGTGGGTGTTTCGTGATCTTCTTAAAATTAAATGTCTATTTCTCTATCGCATAGCTAGAAATTCCTGTGTACAATTTCCCCTTTAAGTTGAATGCGAATTTGAGTATATTGTCTGGATTCTATGTCATTTTCATTTACTTACTTTTGCTTGAAAACCGAATAATCGACAAAAAAGTGTATTGAATGAATCAAATATCAAGGGGAATGTGAAGGATATGAAAAAGTGTAAGTTAAAGTAATTGAAGAACAGTAGAACTCCAAGACAAATGAAAAGAACAAAGCTTACTGAAAAACTGAATCAATTTGTAATAAAACCAAAATGTATTTTAGAGAATATTTAAGAAAAGTCACTTCTCGAAAGTAAAACTAAAGAAGTGACAGGAATAGTTTTTCTTTTTAAGTTTCAGAAATAAAGTCGAAAGCATGGAGAAAATATCAATAACATGCGAAAAATCTCTACGCGAGCAGAAATCGTAGCATTGCAAGAAAATATATTGAAGAAGAAACGTACAAGGCAGAAATGGAAAATTTTAAAGGAGAAGCAATGCCGAAATGAAAATGGAATTATATGTTCAGTTCAGCAGTACATGAATGTAATGAAGAATGTAACATAATAAAAGTTACATACGATATATTAACCCGTTATGGTTTAGTTATTGTCGAAATCTATTGTTAGTGATATTTAATGCCGAATAAATAAAAGTTATGTCAACATTAAATAGGCAAACAAATATAGAAATATATATATATTATTCAATTATTATTATTTTCTAAATAAGTAAAGATCATGTCTATTCTTGAGTCTCTAGTAAATATTATACTTTTGCATGTGTACACATACACACACACACACAAACACACACACACACACACATATATATATATATATATATATATATATATATACTAAATGATGTGGCACACTTTAAAATTTAATAAGAAAAGATCTTCATGAAATTTGAAAATAGATAAATATTGAAAATGTTAAATAAAGGAATTATTTATTTTTAAGCTATTAAATTTTACATTTAAGTATGCTGGTGTGAAAAAAGAGCTTGTGGCGTTTTGGAATATCTTTGAACGTTAGGTATGATATGTGATAAAAAATACTCTCATTTCGTCATCAATGGTTTGAAGATTTGATTTTTAAAAATTTAATGTTGTTAAATGCAGAAACATGGGCATGAAGTTGAATATTGCAATGAAATATCCAGTGCTTTACTGTTGAGTCTTGACTCAATGTTGAATCTCGCCTATTGCATGGAATAATAATGCAACACAAAATGTACTTGGAACAAGAATGTATTATAACAAGAAAGTGTACACAATAAGTACATATAGTATTTCTGTATATTTCTGGGAAGACGCTCCTGGAGAATGTGTTGACTAGTCGCAGTCGATCAGAGTCTCTAGTTGGATCTCGTGATTCCTTCCCTCTCGTCTTCCGGTACCAACCATTATTTATATAGTTAGTAGTCACCTATGCAGATTAGGTGGATCCTACACAACATTTACCATGTATTAAATGGTATTCTTTAATTGAAATAAAATTTGGACAATTGGCACCTGTTGATACTTGATTTTTCAGCAATGATCAGCATTTGTAGGGCCAAGCCCCGCTTCTGTTAAGAGATTTACAATTATTTTTAAATATCAAATGACAAAGACTTGATTTAGACATGGAAGCCAAGTACTTAACATATCTAGCTTTTTAAAAGTAAAGATTTATCTCTATCTATAAAAGGCAGGCTGTCTGTGTGTGTTTTTGTGTGTGTGTGTGTGTGTGTGTGTGTGTGTGTGTGTGTGTGTGTGTGTGTGTGTGAGTGTGTATAACGAATTCACGGCCGCAATTTCCGACGGATTTGCACCAAAATTTACATGCATATGCTCCAAGTTAGTGACAAGGCCAAAACCGACTTTGCATTTCCCAACTCACATCGATAGTGGAAATAATCCATATTTTCATGCTTCTACGGTAGTTTTCATGTAGTTTGCGGCCATTTTCTACTGACCGGAGTGAGAGCCTATATATCTAGCTGGCTGCCACGAATAGGCAGTAAGATTCTATTGACCAGCGTGAGAGCCAACAGCTGACTGACACGAATGTTACCTAGCATGCTAACATGCAAAAGAAATCGATAGCTGCATTCCTCACAAGTGGGAAAAATTTAAATCTGTATGGTACTTTACTCCAATTAGCTCATTCGCTTGCTTAAAGTCAACATTGATTCTGATTCCGCAGAACTGGGTTGGGTTTGAAAAAATATTTGTTGTTAACATTCTTTTTTCCTTCGGTTTTTCCAGTTACGTTCCTTTTTTTAAAGATGATCGTTTTGTGTTCATTTTGTTTAGTTCTTTTTTCGTAACAGATTTAATGTTTAGTATAGAGCTTAGAAAAACTTCGCAGTGTGAGATAGGCAAGAAGTAAGGCATGTAGCAACATCAGCACGGCAAAGGGCACTCCTTTAAAGGCAAGGAAGGGCAAAATATTTTAAGTCAAGTCATAGCGATTGCTGTAGAAGTCATACGATTTCTGAATCAAGCACAAGCAACGCCGGGCCATGCTGCTAGTTTTTAAATATAAATCATTGATAACTTACGCTTTTGTTAACCTAGGGTAAGCCTACCTACTTTTCAAGGAGCACCGTTTGTGTAACGGCACTATAGATAAAAATTGAGTTTGTATATATTTGTGTATATAGATAAATAATTGTGGACATTTCGACGTGGTGTAATGGTTGCCAGGCATGTCCCTCTTGATCATTGAGTAGTGATACCGATTATCACATGCTGCCCCACAGTTTCAGTATTGTGCCCCATATAAGCTACGATTAGAACATCATTTTGGAAAACTTCGACGTACTATAGTGGTTAGCAAGCTTTTCTCGCTGGATAAAGTACGACTGAATAGTGAGTTCCATCCTCAATTGGTGCTCCATACATTGAGCCTGGTGTCACGTCTAAGCTACGCTTAGAAAACCGCTATAGATAAAAAGTTGCCGTTTATATATTTGAGTATATAGATAAACATTTTTTCATTTATATTTGTGTCAATAGATAAACATTGGCCTAAGATAAACAAATAGTTGTTTTGAAATTTAAGTATGCATTGAATTCACACGTCAGGCGAAGCCTTTGGTTATCTCTAGCATTTTATAGGTGAGACGGCCTACGTATTATACTTATCAGCGATTGAGTCATGTAGAAAATACGCTTATATAGGTATTTATATAGTGTCTCTTCAAGACGTGTCATGTTATGGTTATTCAGATTCTTTTCATTTTTGCAATCAGCAGTATATAGTACCTTATGATTTCTGTTTGTCTTCGTGGTGTTTGTTCATCCATTCATTTGACAAAAATGCTTAGATATATAGGGAAGTGACAGAACATTAATGTTGGAACACCGTCCAGTTGCCAGATCTTCTCTTGCAGTTACTCTTGCCTGTTTCGCCTCGATCTAGACGGTTATAAGAAACCTGAAAAATATATCTTCACATAGCAAGCAATAATAATTTTTGAATTGTATATATAAAGTTTTGCGAATAAATGAAAGTAACTTATAGTGCATTATTGGTAGACAAATGAAATTTTCGCCTGAAAAGTTTATTCAAAATTATACATAGTACAATCAACAGAAAGCTGCATCCCATGTCGCAATAGGTTCAAAAGAATATTCGGAAATATATATATTGTATGAGTGTAAATTCTATTGCAATGCTTGCCCATCTGTTTTGTCATGTGTGATACTCAGTTATACATTATTATTATTATTATTATTATCATTATTATTATTATTATTATTATTATTATTATTATTATTCGTCGTCGTCGTCGTGTGTCTCTTCAGTTCGACATTTTACAGTTACTCCTCTTCGCTGTTCTACCGTCCATTTCTACAAGCTCATTATTCATATTAAACGCCCTTTTCTCTCTGTCACGCTTGCTTTCAATGTCCTCTGAGTTTCGAATTATCCACGCCTCGCATCCTCTCAATCTTCAACATTCTCTACTTTTACGTTTTGATGCCAGTGATTAGCATAGTTGCATGTAAAAAGCTAAAGCCTTAAATACTAAGATTACAAGCAGGTACTTAAAATTGACATACTTTACTTAATGTTATTTACCTAAACAAAGAAGATGGTAAGAAACAAGGAAGACAAAAAGAAAGCAACAAAGAAGACAACAAAGAGCAAAGTGACAAACAAACAAAACAAAACAAAACGAAACGAATAAAAAAAGAACACCAAGGGGAAAGTAACAAAAAAGAAAACTAACAAGAAACCAAGGAGGGAGTAACAACCAAGAAAATGACGAATACGTAACAATCAAGAAAATGACGAATACGTAACAATCAAGAAAATGACGAATACATAACAATCAAAACATTGAAGTATATGTAACAACAAAGAAAATGAAGAATATGTAACAATCAAGAAAATAAAGAATACGTAACAACCAAGAAAATGAAAAATACGTAACAACCAAGAAAATTAAGAATTCGTAACAATTAAGAAAATGAAGAATACGTAACTACCAAGAAAAAGAAGAATACGTAACGATCAAGAAAATGAAGAATACGTAACAACCAAGAAAATTAAGAATTCGTAACAACCAAGAAAATGAAGAATACGTAACGATCAAGAAAATGAAGAATACGTAACGATCAAGAAAATGAAGAATACGTAACAATTAAGAAAAGGAAGAATACGTAACAATTAAGAAAAGGAAGAATACGTAACGATCAAGAAAATGAAGAATACGTAACGATCAAGAAAATGAAGAATACGTAACAATTAAGAAAAGGAAGAATACGTAACAATTAAGAAAAGGAAGAATACGTAACGATCAAGAAAATGAAGAATACGTAACGATCAAGAAAATGAAGAATACGTAACAATTAAGAGAATGAAGAATACGTAACAACCAAGAAAATGAAGAATACGTAACGATCAAGAAAATTAAGAATTCGTAACAACCAAGAAAATGAAGAATGCGTAACAACCAAGAAAATTAAGAATACGTAACAATCAAGAAAATGAAGAATACGTAACGATCAAGAAAATGAAGAATACGTAACGATCAAGAAAATGAAGAATACGTAACGACCAAGAAAATTAAGAATTCGTAACAACCAAGAAAAGGAAGAATACGTAACAACCAAGAAAATGAAGAATACGTAACGATCATGAAAATTAAGAATTCGTAACAACCAAGAAAATGAAGAATACGTAACAATTAAGAAAATGAAGAATACGTAACAATTAAGAAAATGAAGAATACGTAACAACCAAGAAAATGAAGAATACGTAACAATTAAGAAAATGAAGAATACGTAACAACCAAGAAAATGAAGAATACGTAACGATCAAGAAAATGAAGAATACGTAACGATCAAGAAAATGAAGAATACGTAACGCTCAAGAAAATGAAGAATACGTAACGACCAAGAAAATGAAGAATATCTAACAACCAAGAAAACCTAGGAAAGAGTAACAATCAAAGAAAATCAATACAAAAGTAACAAATAAACGGGAAAAAAACAAAGAAAAATATGAGACCCAGAACACCAAGGATGGAGTAACAACCAAGAAAATGAAGAAAAAATTAACAATCAGGAAAAACACAAAAGATGTAATAAACTTGAACACACACAAAAAAAATTAACATCTGTTACAACCGAATCGAATTTTGTCGGCAGGAAACAGGGGTTCATAGGAGGATGTCGAAATTAATCGGACATAGTAAATTTAGTAGTGTATGTATAAACGATGGTAAATGTTACGCAGAAAATCAATGGTGCTCAGGAAATGCAGAAAATTCCTAGCAGATATGAAGTAAATAATTAAAACATAGCCATACATACTGTTAGAGACGATGAATCCAGTTTAGCTGTGTAGTATTTAAGCTCCTATATTGTAGAACGTACTAGATCTTTCCTTCAAAGCCGGGGAAGAGACATTAGCGGCAGTGATGATTGTTCTAACGTTGAATGCTAAGAATAACATGGACAGAATATGTAAGACATGAAGTGTTAATAAGGAACATAGTAACTGCTAATAAACATATACTTACGATAAGAAAGATCAGAAAATTCTAGGAAAGCGGCGTAAGAAAATTTGACACGCACAGGATATACTGAAGTCAGGAGAAACAGGGTGAAACGCCTGGCTAACTGCTTGATGATTTTGTGTAAATGTATGGAAGAACAGGTGCGTAAAAGGATTATTAATGCTCAAAACTTGTTCAGAACAGCAACAAAAAATGATCGGACACATGCTGAGAATTCTTGTCAAATAAAAGTGGCGACTATTTCGTCCAAATGGGATATTTAGCTCTACCGAGGACTTGAAAAAAAAATACAGTAATATAAACTATTATTTTAAAAGAAAGAATTCAATTATACAATACCTTTGTTTCTCACTATAGGTTTTGATTTAATTTTAAATTTATTTCGAAACAGATTGAATTACAAATAATCATCGATTTTATGTGCCATATTTCAAGGTAAACTTGTCCTCATATCCTGTGTTCATATTTCAAATAAATACCACATCCATATTTTAATTTAATCCAACTAATTTCCCGTATATTTTATTTTTTCACGAGTTTCATTCCTTTCTTTTTTAGATTAATAAATCAGTGGGTGATTACACTGTTTTGAATTAATCTTTTGCGTAACAATTATGATAATTTCAGTGCAAATTGGATTTTGTAAAAACATTTGGATCATTATGCATAAATAAATAACTATTCAAGCAGAATTAATAATACAACTGAAACATTTCTGTTTGGATTTAACAACGGACATTTACTGCTGTGTTATTTATTAAAAACATCTAGAATTATCATTCGCATACAGGATTAAGATATGGCTGTATGTTTATATGTTTCCTGTTAAGTTTTATCAGAAATGATTTAATTTTATGACAACAATATAGAAACGTGGCAAGTGTAAAACCTGTGACAAAATACTCATCATATTTTTATTCATGAACTTTATGATTTATAGCACCAATTTTTATGCAAACATGTAGACTTTTCTTTTTTTTAGATCATGTCACATAAAGTAAGGCAATAAAGACATTAAGACGCAAGATTTTATTGAGCTTTACAGAATTTAAGAAAAATATTGAGGTTAGATAACAATAAAAGAATAAGAATTAGGAAGGCAGTGGATGCTTGGTTTCGTTTCTGTTCGAAAAATGTATTTGCTGCGACAAAATAAATAATTACTTTCAAATGTTAATGTACCAACTCATTTTTATAATCTCCTTAAACATATGCACACACAAACACGCACACACACACACACACACACACACACACTTCTATATATATATCTATATATATATGTGTGTGTGTGTGTGTGTGTATACATACGTGCATATATAGATATAATATATATATATATATATATATATATATATATATATATATAAAAGGCAGGATGTGTGTGTGTGTGTGTGTGTGTGTGTGTGTGTGTGTGTGTGTGTGTGTGTGTGTGTGTGTAACGAATGCACGGCCGCACCAAAGTTTACATACACATGTTCCAAGTTAGTGGGAAGGCCAAGACCGACTTTGCATTTCCCAACTCCCATGGTATAGTGTAAATAATCGATTTTTTCATGCTTCTACAGTAGTTTTCATGTAGTTTGCGGCCATTTTCTACTGGCTGCCACGAATAGGCAGGAATATTCTATTGTCCAGCGTGAGAGCCAACAGCTGACTGACACGAATCTTAACTAGCATGCTAGCATGCAAAAAAAAATCGATAGCTGCATTCGTCACAAGTGGGAAAAATTTAAATCTGTATGGCACTTTACTCCAATTGGCACATTCGTTTGCTTAAACTCAACGTTGATTCTGATTCCGCAGAACTGGGTTGGGTGTGAAAAAGTATTTGTTGTTAGCATTCTTTTTTCATTGGGTTTTTCCAGTTACGAGTCCTTTTTTAAAGCTGATCGTTTTGTGTTCATTTTGTTTAGTTCTTTTTTCGTAACAGATTTAATGTTTAGTACAGAGCTTAGAAAAAATTCACAGTGTGGGATAGGCAAGAAGTAAAGCATGTAGCAACATCAGCATGGCAAAGGGCAATCCTTTAAAGGCAAGGAAGGGTAAAAATATTCTAAGTCAAGTGATAGCGATTGTTGTATGAGTCGTACGATTTTTGAATCAAGCACGGGCAATGCTGGGCCATGCTGCTAGTATATATATATATATATATATATATATATATATATATATATAAATGATTCGTCTCTATTCGTTAAACGAGGAAGACAACATAAGAAGTACATAAAGTTTAAATTCTGAGTTGTTCTTCTGCGTGATTGGTTGCAGACCATAGCTAGTGAGCCTAATACCCCTTTCTGTTAACCAAGAGCAGGAGAGGAGAACGTACAGATTTATACATTTCCGAGCTGTATCTGTGCGAAAGTGAATGAGACAAACTCGACCGCTGGTCGAAATAGTCGAGCCGAATATTCATTCTGAACCGCTAACCATTTTCCGATTACTATTCATCATTCACTCGCGCCTCTGAATGAAAAAGATAAAGGAAACGCTTCGGTTTTTTTCCATCAAGGTAATTATTGTTTGGCAATGATCAGATTAAAAAGTGATCAGATTAAAAAGTTTTAGGATTATAACTTCATGCAGGTACCACAGCGGAAACGCTAAAAAAAGCAACATACCGTGATGAAAACATGTTCCAAACGCAATGAAAACATTTTTATCGACAATATCTTTATGTTATTATTAAAAGGAATGTGCATGTTTTTTTAAATATTTAATTAATTTTTTTATTCTATTTTAGATCATTCAAAAATTTGATTAAATCTTGTTTCTCTTGCGTCAGCGGTTGTACTCACATTTAGCATAGCAAATTTTAGATTCTTGCAAAAGTCACCACACCCACTTACTTAATTTTATGAAAACTTAAGAAATTCACCATTATTTTTTAGTGACTCTGTTAGTTAAAGCACAGTCTTTGTAGAATTTAAATCACTTTTTTCTTTATGATTTTTTCCGAAAAAAACATTTCTAGATCAAAAATAAAAATTCTTCGATCTATAAGAGAGTTTCGGAAAATAAATCGAATAAATTATTTAATTAGAGACGCTTTTAATTGCTTTTATGAATAATGTATATTAAAGACAATATTTTCTGCAGGAAAAACATTTTCAATGAAAAATTAAATTTTACAATATTTGTTTACATCTTTTACAATTTTAAAATGAAAAATTTGTAAACTTTTGAAATCTTTTAAAATTCATTTTCAATAAGATAATATTGTTTTTAAGTAAATCTCTATTTACTAATTGTATATTGTAAAGCTTATTAAAATCTGATGATCCCGAATATTTTAAAAAGAATTTCGATTTCTTATTGCATGTGTGATACGTGCAGAATTTCAAACTAATGATATCCAAACCTATAATATTATCATAAAATGGTCACTTTTTTCAAGGGTTGTCCCACCTTACAAGGGGAAAAACCTCAAACGTTATCGTCTGCTCAAACACACTTCGTTATGAACACGTTCTGTGGTCAATCGACTGTCAATAAATCATTTAACACGTCAGAAAAGCAAGATCCTGTCCTTAAGAAATGCTTTTTACAGCATTTTATGCTATAGGTAATATTTGTTTCAAATCAGATTATTTTAACTTTAAATTTACTAACTTTTCGCACATAACGTTTCAGAAATATATAGAAAGATGTATAAAACCGAGAATTAACGTTTCTTTACAATCTGTCAAAATGGACAATTTTTATCCATCTTATTGAAGAAAATTAATAAATTACGATAAATATAATTTCCGTTATTAGTATAGACCACAGATTATTTTGCTTACTGGAAATAGTAAATATTTTAACTCATTTATCTTTAAATTAAAGCTAAAATGAAAGTTTCAAGAAAGATTTTTCATTAAAAAAAAAAAAAATTTAAAAAGTTATGTATACCGAATTAGTGGAAGTACTTAAATTCAGGTTTCGAAACTTTACACACGAACTGTCCTTTTGTCTCTGACACACACGCACACAGAAGTACAGGGAATCTCAAACACACGCGCGCACACACGTACACCAACATACAAATGTGTTTGTGGGTGTATATGTGTGTGTGTATGTGAGTCTTTGTGTGAGTGTAAATTTTGTGTATGAAGGTCTATGGGATAGCGTTAGAATTTAAGCCTCCAAATCTGATAAAATGAACTGTTATTAAAATAACATTTCGATGATCAGAAAATTTTCGGCGCCTCCTCACATATGAACGAAATCATCAAATACGGGCACATAACTCTCTCTCACACGCCTATCTTTCACATCTATCTATCTATCTATCTATCTATATATATATATATATATATATATATATATATATATATATATATATATATATATATATATGCACACAAACACACGCGCGGGTGCGCGCACACACACACACACACACACACACACACACACATATATATATATATATATATATATATATATATATATATATATATATATATATATATATATATATATATATATATATAGTGGGTCGTGTGGTTAGAATGTTCGCTTTCTGACCATTAGACCCGGGTTTTAATCTCAACATATTCGATTTTTCAGTAAGGACACTTCATGATTTTACTAGAGGGTTCGATTTGGAAAGAGCCTGAAAACCATACCACGGATTGACCCAAGAGAAAATAGGTAGTCGGGACCCTTAGGGGTCGTCGATATCTGTGTTAGCATTAAGTCACAAGTTATCCTGACCAAGGGCTTGAGTGTGCTGGCCTTGTTGAAATTCTTGATCACGCTAGATAACACAATCTTTCCTAGAAACTGTAACTATGGTCTGCTCTACACAGTGGCCGTATAAAACACAGATGTGCCGTGTGGGTGTTGAATAAACACAAATGCACCTGAGCAAGCTTCTTCAGTAGTAGACAGGTATCGTCGAATAAGAGTGTCCAGCTTTATATATATATATATATATATATATATATATATATATATATATATATATATATATATATATATATATATATCAATCATTAGCCATTTCCTATTGCCGCAGGCAATGTCGATTTGTTGACGTATGAGTCCTTTCAGATGAAGATCAGTATGTTTTGTCGTTATTCTGGAATATTTTATTTTATTACACTTTAGTTAAGTACCTGAATGGGAATTTGAACGGAATATAACAAGAAGCCACTCCATGAATATTTATTGGACAAACGAAAATTCAAGTGATTGATGGGTCAATGGGGTCAAAAACAAGATTTGTATGTTAACCTTGAACAACAGGCTGATCATTACAGAAGGAGGGAGATTCTAATGTTAGTGAATATTGAAGGGATATAAAATTTAACTTGCTGATTTATCTATCTATTTATCTGTAAGTTATTTTTAGATAGAATAAGGGAACAAAATGAACAAAATACAAGAGCAAAAATTATGATTAATCGACACGTTTCGCCCTCTAAGGGACTTTATCAAAGCAAATATAGGATTTATTTTGTTGCACATGTTTATAGATAAAAACAAAAATGTCATTACTTATGAAGGCATTAAATTTAATTTGAGAACGTTCATGAATATCCATCAGGTCGTTGAAAGGTCTGTTTTAACATGTCGTTGACACAAAATACCATAATTCAAAGTCTTTACGGCAAAAGTAAGTTAGTAATATTCAATATATATATATATATATATATATATATATATATATATATATATATATATATATATATATATATATGGAGGACTCTGTCGTCGTGGACGACAAATGAGGGCTCAGCAAATATAAAAGGGCTCAACTCCTATGGTGACGCGTGTGACTCCCGAAGTTTTACAAACATTTAGACAGATGCAACATGTGTTTGAGCCTATTTGCTCGAATGGGTGAAGATCAATTGCCACGGCGTCATTGTCATCTGGCCAGCAAGTCCTGCTTTACTGCGGGCAGTGGCAGGTAAGGTTATCATTGAGAGGTGCAACATGCTGACAAATTCCTTTAATATTTGCACGCCGTTGATACCGATGTTCAAACCTTTTATAGATGACAAGCAAGACAGACACCAGCTCTGATGCTTTGTTTTTCCACGAAGAAAATGGGATGTGGCTTCACACTGGCTTTGAGTTTGTCTTTGAAACGCAAGAATGGTCTTACAACTGACGTGCTTGTTACAAGCTGGCCAAACAGGAGTTCTTTTTTAAGTCTGCTCTCGTTCATATGAGCAAGATGCCCTTTCAAACTGAGATGGATTTTCATTAGCATATCGGATTCAATACACACACATACACACACACAAACACACACAAACACACACACACACACACACACACACACACACATATATATATATATATATATATATATATATATTTATATACCATACCTATGAACACTAATGTGTATATCCGCATCATCATAAATACGTTGGACACTGTTGTAAGTGGGGCTAATATGTTGTCTAAGTAGTCCACTACTAGCAGTGTTTTACATACTTCACACCGCTGGCGAGTATTGTATTTTGTTGATGCTATAAAGATTACCATTTATTTTCCCACCTTCGTTTTGAAAATTCTTGATTCAGTAACCTCTTTTCTAGGTTACAACAATATATATATATATATATATATATATATATATATATATATATATATATATATATATATATATGTATGTATGTATGTATATGTTTGTGTGTAATATCTAGCACTAGGTTGTTCAGTGTCTTATTTTTACGCATAGAGCAAATATATCTAGATATTATTGACTGGAATAAGCAAAATCTTCTCGGTGATTTGAAACAAACGTATATATATTTATTATTCTAAATGTTTGATAATAAATGATATAAAGTAAAAGGCCCTCATGTTTGTTAGGTCTATGAAGAAATGATGTCCAAAGCTGTAGCGAACCCTGTACACATAAATATAGACATTCTTACAGATGGTTACATTCATTCAGATATCGCAAGCATTATTTTAAAAGTAAACAACATTAAATTTGTTTTTTTCACAATAACAAATGAATAAAATCGACATAAATGTTATGCGTGATGACAAATCACTGCATCTAAAATGTTAAGACAGTTATAAACCATGACACGGAACATCGTTCTTCTGTATAGAAACTGCAATTATTAAACTCATATATATATATATATATATATATATATATATATATATATATATATATATATATATATGATGAAAAATATGGAAAAGACAAAACAAAATCCGAATATGCACATTTACTGTTTTAATGTTGTTTAACTGTCGACGTCAGACGTTTCGGTCTAGTAGACCATCTTCAGGACGTGGTTATTAGAAACATACGTAGGATTAGACGATACTTAAGTCAACATGAAGAGACGATAGACACACGACTAGTCAGAAACAGAACAACTGAAAATTCTAAAGTCAGCGTTCCCTTTTTGGGATTCGGTCACCTTGGCGTCACGTTGGCGTCGCGCGGGCGATGCTGCGAAAACGCGCTCCCAAGAAAGAGACTTTATCTTAAGTGAAAAAGAGGAATTCTATTTCGTTTTCGCAGCATCGCCCGCGCGACGCCAACGTGACGCCAACGTGACGCCAACGTGACGCCAACGTGACGCCAACGTGACCGAATCCCAAAAAGGGAACGCTGACTTTAGAATTTTCAGGTGTTCTGTTTTTGACTAGTCTTGTGTCTATCGTCTCTTCATGTTGACTTAAATATCGTCTAATCCTACGTATGTTTCTAATAACCATGTCCTGAAGATGGTCTACTAGACCGAAACGTCTGACGTCGACAGTAAAACCACATTAAAACAGTAAACTTGCATATTCGGATTTTGTTTTGTCTTTTCCATATTTTTCATCATACCGTCGGATCTACATCCACATATTTGCTTATATATATATATATATATATATGATCCGTAAAATAACCTGACAAGCAATATTTTTGTCAATTTATATAGTTTTCCAAACGTTATTACATTTTTACATTTGCTTCGAATAGGGCAGTGCAAAAATTGTTCATAAAGTTAATTTTCCCCAATACTTTTGAACACTTTTTGCCGTTTTCAATGGCGGTTATTGGGGGGGACGTTGTTAAATTTTCTTTCCTCTTTTGACTGTTTAAGATGTATTTTATTCTGCCTTGTTTTGCATGCAAGTAGAAGAGATTTTTTTCATTTTTTTCCGAGCATTCACCAGTTGATCACGAATGGAATTTGAGTAATCGTCTTTCAATTTAAAAAATAACTTCAACACTACATTCATACTATTAAATAAATGGTATCAGCATATGTCTTCCTCTAACAACATGTACCGCAACCGAACATCCATATCTAAATATTTTTTGGTATTTAAAAGAAATAAAAAAACCTACGATAAAATGGAAAATATTAAAAAAAAACGAGAATATGTAACTCCTTAAATGACCCATGCGCCTGTGTCTGCATGAAAAGCTATACATTATTAATTTTCTAAAAATAATCATGAATTATATCAGTGAAATGATCTTACTCTCATATGTAGACATTTATAATGTTCACCTTAAAATATAGTTAAATAATATTTACAAAAGTCTATTTATTACAATTATATATCCATTATTTTATTATATATTATGGTACATGTAATATTAATTTAATTCCTTGTTTTTAATTTTAAATTGATATGTTTTAAAAAGACATAATGTATACAATAAGAATTGTACTTTGATACAAAAATATAGAAAAAGAAATTAATCATACTTGAGGTCCCTTTAAGATAGTTCTAAAATATGTGTCACATATATAACACATTGTCAAGGATATACATATCTCTAAGAATATTTCTTTAAAACTTAAATGTATTCATTTTGCCAGAAGTAAAGTGTCGAGTTTTTAATATGACAGTTCCCCGAGAGATGTATAAAGATCCCACATCTCCCAACATGTAATCTATATTTTTAACTTTTTAATTTTAGCGTTGACCTTCCTTCTGATTAGTTAAAATTGATACACTCATAAGATAAAAAATCTGGATTCCCCGTTTCATATTATCTCTTTAATAATCAAAAATATCGTTTTATGTTTTCAAATGTAAATCATTTTCACCAAAGTTACCGAAAATTGCCTGATGACGAGATAAAAAACATTAAGTCTCGAAGTCTCGTGTATGTTTGTCCATTCTGTTACGATAAAAGAAAAAATACAATTTTTTTTTGTCATTAAAAAAAGTACCACCTATTGTCTAATATAAGACTGCATAAATATTATACAGAGAAAATTTCAGATGAAAATTCAGAATACGATCTAATTAAAATGCCATTATATATTTAGGGGTATCTAAAAGCCTCTGCGTTCTCGTGGTTGTTTACCTTTGAATAATTGGTTCTTTCCTGTCGTGTGAATTATATTTTGATTTTCCGGAAGTAGAAAATTCGGAAACTACAGCTTTCAGCTAAATATAGCGTAGATTTCATATATCTGGGAAGTAAGTGCAGATTTCACAAAGTTATTTCTATGTTGTCTTTTTTTATTCATTTTATAGTTGAAGTCAAAAATCTTGGATTGAAAGAACTTTATTAGAATGTATTATTCCAGTTGTTTAATTTTTGATTTTTTGAAAAACTTAAAAAATGACAATATTTATAAATTTTCAAAGATCTTGATGCTTGACAGAGGTTTTTATGAAATATAAAGATGACACTATTTTGGGAAATATCTTGATTCAGAAAAAAATTGAAAACGATATTTAAAATCAAACGTTTGCAGATTAATCAAACTTGTATATATATTTTCTAAAATATTTTAATGTGGCATATTTCACGAAGAGAAGGAAAGCGTAAACCCTTGTGTAAAATACCTTCCATTAGAAAATTATAAAAAAAAGAATTGACTCAGTTCCCCAGCATGCTTTTTACGGAGTGAGTGTAGTTTGTACTGGCGTCTATTAAAATAGACGGGTATCCAATTAAAAAAAAATTAACCGCGAGAATAGATAAAACAATTATATATTTTCCGACTTCTTAATGAAACTGATGAATATCTATATCTTGCGAGATTATAACACCTACGTACATGGAACAAGTCTTTCTCATTTATATCAAGAGCAGATTAATTTAACAAACAAAAACAATATCATCTTGATCTGTTAATGAAAATAATGATCCGTTCCTTCGTTGGGAATAATATTGATTTACAGCGAGGTCCAAAGGTAAGCCTTTCATTCCAGTGCGGACGTTTAAGCAAGTTAGACACAAAAATAATGGAACCTCTGGACCAGTTTAGAATACGGCAATCATTATTTTAAAGAGATATCTTTGAATTCCTCAATTTACTCCATGGAACTTCATAATCTCACATTATCTCTGATTCAGTCTGTAAGTTCAATTCGGGCCAAAAGAAAGTCGGATTTGAGCCGAAAGTTCGATTTGGACCGAAAGTCCGATTTAAACCCAAATTCCAACTGAGCGCGAAAACTCAATTCTTCAAATCATAATCTCAGCGTAACTTCATGTTACGAAATCTCACACTTTAAATATGTGTTCTTGGTATTTCGAAGAAATGAAATTGATTTCCTCAATTCACAAAGTTTTGGTGATATTTTACACTGATATTTTTAGAAAAATTAAATTCACAAAATTTATGTATTTCATTAAACTCAATACAAATTAAAAACTTTTAAAATGACAATTTTTTTCAGTTATTTTAAAATTTGAATTTGTAACAGGTACCTCTTCATCCGGACACAAATCACAATACTGAATGTTCAAGCACCAGATAAAAGGCAGATTTCAAATTCTGAGTTCATCATAAAAAAGTAAAATATATCTCTGTAGAATCTGTGTTGCCCGGGTTAGTGGTGTTTCAGATACAGGGACGAACCGACAGATATTTGCTGTTTATTTATTTAGAAGGAAATCCAGTGAGGTTTTGAAGAAATTTGTTGAACAAGACCTCGCAATATTTCCCCTACTACTATGACCCGAACGACAAATATGGCATAATATTATCTTTTTTTTTAAGATCAATTGTTACAAAAGTCTTCAATCAAATGATCGTTCTCGGTTTTACAGACGAAATCCTTCACCAGAGTTCATAGAATGACGCTAAATAATCAAAAACGTTACTAAATAACACAACCAAATCCCATCCAATAGTAGCAAAAAATAAAATAGATATCATATTTATTGATAATATTTTTAAGCATTTCACCCCGAGAACAGAAATAATGCCAGAAAGACACAAGTGCTGATAAGTGCGAAAGAATTTAAGAAGAAAAATATTATTAAGAACATAAAAGGACAGGAATAAAACGACACTTGATAACGATTGACATTGCATTTAAATTTTGGAAGAACAAATTTAGCTGGAAAGCAAGAAGCTGGAAGTGAGTTCGGCAAGCGGAAAAAGAAAAAAAAAGTTTATTATAGAAATTCCGGTTACATCTAGCAACTTCAACTGCAAAATGATGAGACCTATCTGCCAATCTAGTACTGCGCTTAAATTAATAGAGTCTAAGCACAAAAAGGAAATGTCCTCAGATCAAATACCATGTAAGTATTTATAGAAAAGTTACAGGGTAGCTACATTCCGGCAATGGGAAAGTGACTGAAGCCAAAATGCCACGTCAGGAGTAACTACTTTGCATACTTTCTTTTGTTTATCAAGTATCTATAATTATTTAGCAGAGACACCGGACAATATGTGACAGCAATATTCAAAGCTTTTAAGATAATTATATAATGAAGATGTTGACTTTCCAGAAAATTGTAAAAAATATGTAAGGAAAGAACCTCACGGCAATACTAGAAAAAGCTATAATATTTAGTGAACTTGGACAGCCTATTTTTTCTTGGGAGTAATCTCTATCTATAAAAGGCGGGATGTGTGTGTGTAACGAATGCAGGGCCGCAATTTTCGACGGATTTGCACCGAAATTTACATGCACATGCTCCAAGTTAGCGAGGCGGCCAAGACCGACTTTGCATTTCCAAACTCCCATCGATAGTGGAAATATTCGATTTTTTCATGCTTCTACGGCAATTTTCATGTTGTTTGCGGCCATTTTCTACTGGCTAGAGTGAGAGCCTATAGCTGGCTGCCATGAATAGGCAGGAAGATTCTACTGGCCAGCGTGAGAGCCAACAGCTGACTGACACGAATCTTAACTAGCATGCAAAAAAAAGATCGCTAGCTGCATTCGTCACAAGTGGGAAAAATTTAAATCTGCATGGCACTTTACTCTAATTGGCTCATTCGCTTGCTTAAAGTCAACGTTGATTCTGATTCCGTTGAACTGGATTGGGTGTGAAAAAGTATTTGTTGTTAACATTCTTTTTTCATTCGGTTTTTCCAGTTACGAGTCGTTTTTTAAAGCTGATCGTTTTGTGTTCATTTTGTTTAGTTCTTTTTTCGTAACAGATTTAATGCTTAGTATAGAGCTTAGAAAAAATTCGCAGTGTGAGATAGGCAAGAAGTAAGGCATGTAGCAACATCATCACGGAAAAGGGCACTACTTTAAAGGCAAGGAAGGGCAAAAATATTTTAAGTCAAGTGATAGCGATTGCTGTATGAGTTGTACCATTTTTTAATCAAACACGGGCAACGCCCGGCCATGCTGCCAGTATTTTATAAATTTCATCAGACTGTAACGTTAACACCATGAACGACGAATGCCGAATGTTTCCTGTATAGATCCAGATAATGTTACTATGCACATTAACATAATTATTTTATTAATAATTATTCCTCTATTCTAATATCGTAAAATTAAAAAAAAAAATATGAAAAACAGGATTTTGTTAATGCTAGACGGGTATCAAGGATATAGAAAAGGAATTATGCGTATACGAGTCGAAGTAACTAAATGTTTACGATAATCCAATTTGTATAGCTAACATTATCAAATATATCCACTTTAACGGCTCCAGTTCGTATGTATGCGTTTGTAGTTGGCAAAATTATATGGAAAGTCAGCGAAGGAGTAGACACACAGATACATACACATATGCACGCGCACACACACACATGTATGTATATATATATATATATATATATATATATATATATATATATATATATATATATATATATATATGCGTGTGTAGATATATAGATACATATATAATATATAGATTTTACACAAACACTCACTTAATATATATTGCAATATATTTGCTGGCCAATATATGAAACGCAGCTACATACACACATATATACACACACATACACACACGTGTGTGCGTGTGTGTGTGTGTGTGTGTAGCTGTATGTGTAGCCGTTTGTGTGTTATATATTGGTCAGCGAATATCTATCAAAATATATAAAGGTGCGTGATTGTGTAAAAATGTATATATTATATCTGTATCTATATATTGACACGCACACACACTCTTTCACACATATATATACAGAGACACACACAAACGCACACACACATATATATATTGACATACCTGCTTTACATATTTATAATGATGTGTACGTATCTCTTCGATGTCCATCTGAGTAAATTAGAAACCAAAAATACAAAATAAAACAAATTCAGATAAAGGAAAAGGAATCGATATGTTACATTTCCAGTTTATCTTAAAGGGAACTGTTTAGAAGTGAGACAAGCATTTGTATATAATGCTAGTAATTCTCGCTGCTATATTATTATGGCTTGTTAAGAAGACAGATTTGTTCGCCAACACCTCTAATAAGCATAGAAGGGAAAGTGATACACTTTTTGTAAACAGAGAAACCTTGATTGAAGCATTAACTATTGTCATATTATATATGGACGTAAATCTGCTTGCATCAATTTAAAATCTAGAAATATACACAATGCAAATGCAGTAATTCCACATATTTCTGTATTTGTATGTGTTGATATACACATATGCATACACCGCACTTTCTCTCTTAAGACACACCCACACACACAGACACACACAGACACACACACACACACACAGACACACACACACACACACACACCTATATATGTAAATCAATGTATTTATTTTTCTAAGCAGAGGACTAACAATACAGGTAAATTATTTCTCTCTCTCTCTCTCTCTCTCTATATATATATATATATATATGTATATATATATATATATATAGAGAGAGAGAGAGAGATAGAGAGAGAGAGACAGAAAGACAGAGAGATGCGGCACATTGACAAAAGGACGAGACACACACACGAATCGACCTCACTACTTCAACATAATCCTTAACTCTCTCTATAAGAATAATTCCATTCCACCTTTATCCATGAAACCTAATATATTCAAAAAAATTATTGAATTCCTGCACAACTAAAGTCCCCTTCTAGGACACTAGTGGCGATATCCACACTCAAATGAATGATATTAGTATGGGAAATCCACTCGGCTCGTGCTTATCCAAATACTCCACTTTTAAAAAAGATACTAAACCCAAAATATACATCCGCTATACAGATGATATTTACTATTTTAGCGTAAAACGAAAAAAGAAAAAAGAAAAAAGTAGATTATTTAAAAACGACATTAGAGAAAACTCCGTCTTTCTTTACCTATGAACTTGGTCAAAAAAATAAACTCTTATACTTTGACGTTCTCGTTGAAGTCACTAATAACACATTCACCAATTCGTTATGCAGAAACAACACTAGCAGAAGCTCGTCCCACATTAATTTTAAGAGTGAATGCCCAGTTAGATATAAAAAAGTTGTTGTACAAACTTTCCTCAAGAGGGTACAGGAGAGTTCATACTTTCTTGCCCTTTTCATTAAACTAGCTAACAATGGTTTTCCTATCTCCATCTTCGACTACCAGATTAGTCGATTGTTTCTCTAAGTAAAAATAACAATATTGAACATGCTGATTAAAAAAATGACATTACCACATACAAAAGCCAAATAGGTGTTAACTATGAGCAAGACGAATTTTATCTTAGCAATAGCAAAAGGAAAATGCAACCCCAGTCGGCTAGAAAAAGGAAATGAAATTATCTACTACAGAATTTCAAACAGCTCACCTTAATATCAATAATAACAACCGAGCTACAAAACCTAAATTAAAAAGAACCAATATTACTTACTTGTTCATCTTCCCCTTAAGGAACTGTGTTCCTGATCAAGAAAACCCATAAACAAAAATATTGGTCATACCACTACATTCTTATCTAGGCGACTCACGTTATACTTAACTGACAATACCTCAATTAGAACCTTCCCAATCTTCATCCGAAACTTGTAGAAAATACAAGTATAATGGTCTCATCCACAATCAAAAAAAGATTAAAAATAATGGAAGCACTAGTAAGAAAAAAGATAATACAACACTAACGAACTTAACTAGGCAGACGGCCTCAGCGTTTAGACCGTGTTAGATAAATAAAACATCGCTATAAATTAAGATACATACATAAAATCTCATATATTCAGTTAAAAATAAAAATAAAATTCGCTAGATTGGCTAAAAGAATAGCCGAGTGTGCTCATATATGCAGAACATTTCGACAGTTATTACATGCTCTGTGCCCAGAAAAGAAAATAGTTGTACGAACACAAGAAAAATTAAATAAAATATTAATCGCAGTAAGTTTTCCAGTTGTCTTTAACATATAAAAGATGGATCGGTGTCCAAATGCACACACACAAATACACACACACACACACACATACATACATATATATATATATATATATATATATATATATATATATATATGAGCCTGGGTTCCACGCTATTTGCGATCGTCAGACAAACACAAATTGTGTGAAACCTAGGGACCAGGGTCACAAACTCACATCAATCCAGCTAAACATATTAGCTCTATCACTGATTTTGAACGCTTTCCAATAATTACCGTGCATATATATATATATATATATATATATATATATATATATATATATATATATATGATAAATAAATTTATTCAAAATGACACATTGTAAATAGTTTACGTCGCTGTGCACTCAAAAATGTGTAGGTATAAATACATATTGATGCAGAATCACGCCCACACACAGAAACACACAGAAACACACACACACACACACACACACACACACATACATACATATATATATATATATATATATATATATATATATATATATATATATATATATGTGATCCTTATGTACCGTATGGTGCATAATTTTGAAACATGTGATAGCAATAAACAACACTCATTCATTATATTTTACATTAAAAAAAATAAACACTTCGAAGTCATTATCAACAAGAGACTGAAATAACATTTCTGATATTCGTTAACAATGTTTTATTATTCTGTTGCGTGTAATTTATCTCTTAAAATAATGTTAAAAAATATATACGATATACAACTAAAAGGCTCTCTCGTAAACTCAAACTTTCTAATTCCAAACAAAATGTTATACGGAAACACGTGACCTTCTTCTATGTGCCGCTTCATACCTAGGTTGTTCATGGCTCTCCACAACTTCCTATTCGTTGTAATGCCTAGTAAGATTTGTCTTCTCGTTGTCTGTTTCCAATATCGTTTCTGCCAGCAATTTACACAAGCTCATTAGGTAGGGTTCCGACCTGCCCGTCTCTGTCTTTCGTTCCTTCAACCTTATGTTTCCAATTCATTTTACTTCTCTTTTTCTGTCTCTAAGTATAAGCTTCCATTTGTTTCCGTTTCCATTATTAGCTGCATGTTAAGTTTATGGTAGTCGCAACATCCTTCTTGAGAACTCACTTTTTCTTGTCTCAAGTGACTTTTTCATCTGTGAAAAGAGTCTGGGAGGTGCTAATCAATTACTTGTTTGACCATTCCAACAGGAAGAGTACATATAGGAATTCATAGGCTGATTTGGTTGAAGGAGTTTGTAATACACGATGTCCTTCCAATCCCTCAAGATATAGAACAGCAAATCCTTCTGATAGCTATAAGCTTTTGTTGTTGTTAACAGTGGCTCATTTAGTTGTTCATCTAGGCATTTCATTCTACATTGCAAACAATAAATTTCTTTGTCTGTAATCGTTCTTTTTTAAAAAAAGAATTGTCGTTTTCTTGTGGTTAGGCAGATAATCGCGATTGGAAATTCAGTCTTTTGCACTTTACGTTTCAATCGTGTAATACCCAAACATCCAAGTGAACCACGCATACAAGCATTTCAAATGCCTTACAACACTTTAACGCGATGTGAAGATCATCTCTTTGGCATAACTTCCCGTGTGACATGGATTAGTTTTAATTCACGTTTCCACTTCTGAACATAGCATCCCACATCCGAACAGTAATATTCGTTACCGAACTATGTCCATAAACGTCAGATATAATTTAACCCTTTGTACAACCGTTTTTTTTTACTTTGGGTAAGATTTTACTCCATTTGAACTAACAATCTCCAAGCATTTCAAATTCAAAACCCTCAGATGAATCGTACAGAAAGACATGTTAAATTATCACCTGTCAAAATATGTATTTCATAAATTTCACTCCCGTGGGAAACGACAACAATTGCTAAATATTGTAAAGAAAACATTTTAAACATCTGTTCAAATCCAATATATTTACAAATATATACAAAAATATATTTATTTTTTAACCCACAACTATATTATGTGTATCCCTTCTTAAAACTCATAATTAAAATTCGATCTACTTGGCAAGCTCGAAAGTAGTCCGTCTGATTTTAAACCTCAACTGCCTGTCGGTCATTCCCAAACACGGAAAAGGCTAAGTAAATCCAGACAAAAAGACTGGAATGCAGTCCAAAATGTGTTTGACTGTCAATACTGAAAACTTTCAGGCAACTCATGCAGACAAATATAATGCCCTGTGTTATTTTGGATTTGTAGGTACGGTCGTTTGCCGAGTCATATAATCTGGGCAGCGCACGGTTTCCATATAACATCGCCCGGGCCTGACTAATAGAAGGGTCACTCTATTTTCCCCACCAAAGGACTGAATTTTACTAAACAAGGCGTTACATTTATCTCACGTGTTAAACGGATGCCTACAACAGTATGCTATGAATAAATTATTGCCATTTTATATGTTTAATTTTGGACAAGTGTTTTTGATTTTGTCGACTGCACAGTATAGTAGGGTCAGTTGGGCACCGTCTGTGAGAAAAAGCGCACGGTGACGGAATTCAATCCGCTAGTAATTTTGAAACGATATTCTGTACTGCTTGATTTTCTCACCGGAATATCCAATATGAGCATTTCAGAGTGTTTCAGTGTCGGTCTGAGGACAGTTCAGAAGATTCGAAAAGAGGTGGATGAGTCTAATGGTGATTACGAAGGTGTTAGTGATGGCGATGTTATACCTCCATTTATCATCCACAGGGCCTCAGACTCAACACAGAGGCCTGCAACTGGGAGGTAGTGCTGCCCTGGGCCAAGAGTGTGCTTGCTACAAGACCCTATGTCTGGAAACAGGACTCTGTGATATATCACACAAGCAGTAGATCTCAGTTATGGCTGTCAGAAAATGTTTGCGACCATATCACCCCTTACATGTGGTCACCATACTCACTATACACCAACTACCTTGATTATTATGTGAAGATTGCAGTTGAGAGAGAGAGAGAGAGAGAGAGAGAGAGAGAGAGAGAGAGAGAGAGAGAGAGAGAGAGAGAGAGAGAGAGAGAGAGAGACCAGCAAAATTCTGTCTAACATTAAAGATGAAATGAAGATCAAAATTATGGCACCATCTACCAAATTAAACAAGGAGACCATCCAGAAGAGATGCAGGAGATTTCGAAGTTGTCTGGAGGCCGTGGTTGAAGCCAATGCCAATTTTATTGAATACATTTTCTTTTTAGTGTTTCAATATATTTTTGTGTAATTTTGGTAAATATATATGTTAAGATGAGTTATCATTGTTATTTTGATTTCTGCTTAATTTAGACAATTTATCCATCGCAACCTGAATATACAGAAAGATCCAGTAATTTTGAATCGTGATATTTATTATGGGAATCACAAGAATAACTGTCCATTCTATACATTACGACTTAAGATACTCTATATATACATAAACACACATATGCTCATGAACTTGAATAAAACGTTGCATCTCCAAATCAAATTTGCGAGTAAAACAACCAGTGATCATTTTTGTTGATGTTTTTGCTCAAATGCGATCGCCTCAACTATTATTAGGAAATTACTGTTGCCAGTAAGGTAGACAGGAATTTTCGTCTACTTTCTGGCATTTTACATTAAATTAGCCAAATCTGCAACATTCCTCATCACAGGGAGCCGCTCACTTGTATAAAATCAAGGGAAGTTTTGCACATATTGATCATTTTGCACACAATACAACGATAAAAATAAGGAAAGTATGAGAAAATAATAACAAAATACTATAAGAACTCCATGTAGTCAGAGCAGTCGAAAAGTGCAAATACGAGAAATGTACCCGGTAATAATCAAGTTGACAATTTTCGTGTGTGGTGCGATCGGAATATTTTTCAGGATTTATATCTGGCAGGGCGCCTTAGGTATCCCTGACATCATTGACAGTGTGTTGTTAGCAATACCGCCTAGAACAGGTCATGCAATGAGGAAAGTGCTGTGTCTCTAAGCTCCAAGTAAGAGCTGAGGTATAAGCATTATCACTGGGCAGAAAGATCTAAGATTCGGGGAAGACATTAAAGAATAATTAGATAGATTCTCTTCCATTTCTACTGAGGTCTCTAGGTCCGTCTATCCGTTTTAAATATGACGTCACTTACACGATACATGCATATATGGTTTCAATTTTAATTCCTGCGTTTCAAAAATGATAAGAAATTTTGTCCTACTATAATAATATCTCCCAGTTGTTGATAATGGTTGAGAATTTTGAAAGAACTTAACAAAAAATAAAACAGATATGAGCGTTGGACAGTTTATCCAGAAATTTGATTTCGATAAACAACTTATTCTAAAATTATAAAGCTACAATAAAGAAAATGAAGTGACAGATCATGTCTCAAATTTTTCTAAGCTTATCTTATTGTGATCTTATAACTATATCTATTTCTTTCAGTGCCCAAACTTATATATATATATATATATATATATATATATATATATATATGAATATATATATATATGAATATATATGCATGTTTTATATATATATATATATATATATATATATATGTGTGTGTGTGTGTGTGTGCGAGTGTGAGTGTGTGTCTGTCTTGTAAATGATGTGCCTGCAATCAATAAATATTCATAGAGTATTACATGTATATTTCTTTAAAAAAAAAATCCAGACAAATCGAAATACAAAGACAGTTCCTCAACAACAAAATACAAGAAGTTAGTCTTTTTTAATCATAAATAACGACTGAAACTAAGAAAAAAAATAGGGAAAAAGGAAGGAAAAAGCAATGCAGTCAGTAGATGAAACTGCTCCTTTCACTAATTACATTGCCTCGAGCGACCACGAAAAACTTTGACGAAGGAAAGCAAAACAAAAAAAACAAAAAAAACGCCGGCGATCATTCCTAACGAGTCTCCGTAATCTGACAAGACACAAGCAAGTGAACGGATGACTCCTATGTCTCCATTACTGGCTAAAAAAAAGAAAGTATCACTGATGAAAAAGTAAATAAATAATATGATAAAAGAGATTTCGATTCCTTATGTCAATAGTTGTTTATTTCTATTTTTCTCGATTATTTTTACTGTATTTCGTTTGTTTTGTGCACTTGGAAAGTTCTTTTGTATCAAAGCATCTGCTCAGATTTGTAAGCCGTTCCTTTTCCAAGGAAGATATTTCTTTCAAGTGCATTCTTGATTCGGATAGTAGGATTAATAGTTTAATTAAAAGTCATACTGACGTGGCAACATATTATTTGTCTGTATGTATGTGTGACTGTGTTTATTAGTTTCTTTGTTTGTTTAGCGGCATATCAACTATTTATGGGTCATTTAATAAAGAAATTTAATTTTCTAGTGAGCATTAGTAATTTCTTTTGCAAAAATGTATTGCTGGTATTTTTTAGAAAAAACAGGTAATTTTTGTTTTACAAAAAAGTATAGCTGGTAATTTTTTACCATCAAAATATAAAGGGTGTCCATAAAGTCTCTATATAATTTAGCAGATAGTTTTAGAAATTTAAGTTAATTTAACTAAACTAATACACCTCCATATGGGAACCATTTGATGCACGAAATACATCAAGATGGTACTCGATTTCTTGCTATGTTCGCTGTAGCATAGCTTCATCAATGGTGTCATTGGCATCAGTGATCTTTTGCTTCGATCAGTGATGTCCCGTATCTTTGTTAGATGCACGATATATTTAACACAAACCTATAGAAAGAAGTTCTGCGGAGTTATATCTGGTGAACGAGGTGGCCCCGTAATTGGGCCATCCCTTCCAATCCACCGGTGTGGAAATGTTAGAGGTTCATTTAACAGTACCTCTTTCAGACACAAAAAAATACCTGAACTGCACAAATTCAATGTGATGAAAAACTTTGAAAACTACTTAGCACCGAGAACAAATCTGATTACGATATTTCATCATTTACCTTTGTAATATGTTTTTAAATTGTAAAGAGACTTATGTCTCTTTCTGGTATTTTTAATATAAAAATGTATTTTTACTTTCATATTAATTTGATCCCAATTTGGAGGTTAACTATTTGCAGATAATTGGAAATCTATATAACATATCTAGACGGTCCTCGATTGCCATGATCGCCGGAGCATATCCTGATCAAATGTGGCAATTGCAACAGTGATATTTTGCATTAGATCAGTGATATCCCGTATCTTTGTTCGAAACAAGATATCTTTAAATACATTAGCACATAGAAAAAATCTGATTACGATATCTTACCAATTGCATTTGTAATATATTTTTAAAGTCTAAAGAAGCTTTATGGATACTGATGGTATTTTTTATTATAAAAATGTACTTTTTACTTTCATAATGTTTTGACCCCTGTTTGGGGGTTAACTATTTGTCCATGATTGGGATCTAAACAGCTGCTACCACCCCTTTTTAAGATGGACCATAGGAACAACACCAATTAAGAGGCGGTTCCATCCTCCTCAAAAGCTCCTTATCAGAGCTACCGGATGTAGTTTATCGTCATACTAAGGACACGCGTGTCTTTATATAATGGATACACAAAATGATATTCTGCTCTTAATATTTCTGAAACATAATATAGTATCGAAGAAAATGAAATAACGTGAAAATGAAGGAAGACTGTGTAGAGCCATTGGCAAAATTCCCATCTGCAATCCTGCTTTTATTTTGTTTCAAAAATTCTAACACTTGAAGTTAAGATGTATTTTCTGTTCGAATGTCTGGATGAGGAGTTATAATTACTTACATTATTTACATTAGGAATAAAGTCCTCATGTAAAAAAAAGATAAAAAACGATCAGTTCTAAAATAGAGAAAGACGATGTATCCTTAGAATAGGGGATCGGAACGAGACCAATTTACTCGCTTAGTTTAAATAAGATGTTCATTTTGAAATCCTTAATGTTACATGAATCGACATAGATCTGAAGAAACCCTGGTGAGAAAATGCCCGAATTCTTGTGATAATAACAACAATGAAGAAAACGTAGTTTCGAATATAAATAATTAAATACGGATTTGTCTCAGCCACTTAACACCTTCCTGTCAGTGCTCGTCCTGGGTATGACGATAAACTATATTCGGCAACATGGCCTCTGATTGGGAGGTTTTGAGTAGCGTGAACCACCTTTTAATTACTGTTGTATACATGTCCATCTAGACAAGAATGGTAGTAGCCATTAGAGTTCAAGCTATGGGCAAATAGTGAACCCCCAATCTGGAGTCAAAACATTATGAATATATAAAAATACATTTTTGTCGTAAGAATACCAGCAATACATTTTCAGAGAAAAAAATACTAGCAATACATTATTAGAAACGGAAGAGAAAAACTACCTGCAACACATTTTGAGAAACAAATTACCAAGGCCCCGAAGAAAATTCAATCCCGGCATAAGAAACTGATATGTTGTTAAATAAAGGAAACCAAAAAAAACATATCCTCTCGTCGGATGTCTGCCATTATCTATGTCAGAATATTGATAATGATCTGTGAAAATCAAGTTCTACCCAACACTTCATGGCCAAGTGATTGTTTCAGTTTTGCTCTGTTTAAACTGTTAAAACTTCTTCGAAATGTATAGTCATTTCTAGCGTTTAGCTTCCCACATAGATGCGCGTGTTGTGTAACGCATAGCGGCTAGGAATGAGAAGTCGGAAAGCCGTATTGGGACTCCAGTTATTTTCGTTATATTTACGCACGGACAAATAGGTAAAAATCAATATCCTCCATACTAGTATGGGTTAAATAGTAGGACATGTATCTAGAAAATTATTGTTATTCTAAAAAAGAATATTCACTCACCCACAATTGTTCTTACAGCCCATATATGTATTGGTTTTAAATAAATCAAAATAGGTTGACCTTAAAAAATGACAACAAAAATCAATCAATGATTAAATATTTCTTTATATCAGAGAAATAATACCCCAGAAAAAATAATCTCGGCAAAGAACAGGGATTTTACTTTGTTAAAAATAACCGAACTTTTTTCAAATTCATATATTCAAGAAGAATATTTTATGGACTGTTGAAACAAATATTAAAGTCTACTAAAGTGATGGAACGACAAAATGTGGAGAAAGAAAGCATCTGCTTATGATACAAAGCACACAAGTTCATCTGTGATGAATTATGGAGGGAGTGTCTTCGTAAAGGTTAAAATGACTACTTCCGGAACGGGCTCATTCATATTCATGACGGTAGCTGCAGAATGAATTCAGATGTCTGCAGAAACATTGTGTCTGTCAATTTACAGAGAAATGCATCCAAACTAATCAAGTGGAAGTGTATCATGAAGAAGGAAAATAAGCCAAAACCTACTGCCAACACAACCAAGGACTTCATCAGGTGGAAAAGTGGACAGTTTAGTCAATAACCGTACCATAAATCAACAGCGCATGCATGTAATCTCTTGAAGAGGACACTGAAAGAAGAACACCTCCTACCTGAGACAAACAAAAACCGAAAGAGGCTAAACTAAAAATCTGGAAAAGCATCACAAATGAAAAATGCAACAGTTTGGTGACGCCACTGGGTTGCAAGCTTGATGCAGTTATTGCAAAGAAGTGTTATGCGACCAAATATTAATTTTTATTTACTTTAAGAGTATCTGTTTAGTTTTGCTAACCAAAAAATGGGGTGATTTAATACAAGTGGTGGATTGTTTCCTAAGCTGTTTAAGACATCTAAATGTAAATAATTGTAAATAACAGTCAATATAAAGTGAAACTCTGAAATATTGTCTCATATTCATCTTTTGACCTTAAACCCAAATATCTTCAGTGAACAACAAAAACAAAGGAATTGATCTTGCCGTCCAGTACATTCGGAGGGGATTGTATAAACACACACACAAACACACACACACACACACACACACACACACACACACACACACACACACACACACACACAGACAGACACAGAGAGATATATGCGCGTGTGCGCACACATTTGTTTTGTTGTTTACTGAGGATATTTATGTGTAATATCAAAAGTTGAATATGAGACAAAATTTCAGAATTTTTAGAATATGTTTGGCTATATATATATATATATATATATATATATGTATATATATATAAATATAAATATATATATATATCTGTGGGTCTGTGTCTGTGTGCGTGCGTTGGATGATAGTTTTGGAATGAATGCAACTGATTTTAATTACGTAAGTTCAGAATTTACGTGTAGCGATTACCATTTTCTATGGCTCAAAAACATGTTGATGCGAAAGGCATAACAATCAAGTTCAGCTTACATAGGGGATGTGGGAAACATGACTTGTGCGTCTAATATGAGAAAGTCTGCAGTCTTTTGAAGAAAATTTAAACTATATTGCAGTAAGTAATTTTTCAAAGAGCATTACGCAACAGATACGTTTGATATTAATTCGAACTTTTCACCATTGTCGCGGGAGACGAAAGAAATTTAACGTTTTCTAATATTGAAGGGAGAATGAAATTGATTTCAGTAATTGAGTTAAAGTGAATGAAAATTTCTTCGCAGCTGACAGAAATCGATTGGCTGCAGAGTTAACGATTAATTCAAGAAAGGAGGCACTTATCACTTATGTTATTTCAGACGATAGTGTCTCTAAACGAAATGGTATTTGATATCGATTTCAAATTGCCAAGAGACAATTTATTGGAATTCCCTTTGTGGATTTAAATGGAATATGTCTTGTCTGGCTTCACGGGAATATTTCTTCGTGGAAATTTTCCATGAAATATGATTAAAAAAGATTCAAAGACGAATATGAATAGAAATGAAAACTAAAACGGAATGAAATATATTTTAAAGGGAAAAATCCACTATGACAGTTAATTTTTGTAACAAGGTCAGTGTATGTTGTAAGATTACTACTTATTACTATTTCTTATTATATTTTATCGAACTTTAGAAATATGCATCATCACTTACTAGAAAAAGCATCAGCAACTTAAAATTTTGGAAAACGCCTATTATATATAAACTACATTTTTCTATCGAAAAATCCACAATTATATATTAAATTCGCATTATTTGTAATTTTTTCTATAGAAAAATACACAATTATATATCTAATTCGTATTGTACTTTTCCTATAGAAAGATGCAAGATTATATATAAAATTATTATATATATTTTTATAGAAAAAGGCACGAATATAGCTTTCTGATTTCTATTTACAACCCATCTCTATTAATCTTGATAAATGTTGTTGTTACTGGCATGCCAAATTTGTTCAAAGGTGAGGAAGTAATCTTGTACGCCTTTTAGTAGAAAAAAATTATGATACTCCATTTGTAAACCTTTGATTGACCTTGTTCAGATTTAAGGGTGAAAATATTTTCACAATGTCGAATTATATCAGAATGTTAAATCTAATTTTATTTTCTAAATAAAGTGCGGGTAGTTCAACAGTTACTGAGTTACTGCCGAGGAATGAGAAGTCGCGTCTAAATTCTGGTCCAATCCGTTACTTTTCAGCATGAACGCCCTTGTTTAAAGTATGTTCAACCTATCTTCGTTTTAAATATTAAGACTAGGATCTTTGTGTTGTATGATACTGAATTCAAAACCGGTTCATGTACTATGAGTAAAGAGAAGATATTCAGGCTTTATCTACTGATAGTGACTAGGAGAGTGTGTTCAACATATTTCCTTGAGGAACACTTTCAGACAATTAAGTGATAAAGAGGACCGGTCATCTCCCCAAAATATGACTTTTTAGACAGAATATATATCTTTAACGTACAAAACCTGAACTGTAACGACAACTCGTATAAATGCACTTTCACATTTTTATTAAATAAGCATGAGATTACATAATTTTATTAATTTGATACTTGATATTTTTGTCTTTGCGGAACTTTTCAATGTCTGTTTTTAATGATGTAGTGGCAATGTAGTTTATCATCAGTAAGCTGATGTCGGCATTTGGCTTTTGCAAGCTTCATCATCGAACAAACAATATTCACAGCAGTATGTACTCCCCCACAAAAGAACATTGTAGTGGCATTTTGTGTCAAATTTTTATATCTTCCACCAACATACTTTGAATAAAATGTCACCAAATCATTCTCACTGCATAGTCTCTTTCAGTTCATATCTGACTGCAAATCAATAAGATCCATTTGAGAGCAGTCTAAAGCTGCCGTTTCAAATGGTTGTGAAAACAGCTCTAATTCCTTTTCATATTTTCTAAAATCCACAAATCTGTTGGCGAATTTTTTCAGCTTTTTAATGCTTGCAAACTATTTATTTATAAGTGAGGTCAGGGATCACGGATTTTCCTGCTTCCAGACCAAAAAATAGCGGTCCATATTTTGACCCGTGGTCTACCTGTTCACACACCTGGGCTAGATGAAAAAAAAACAAAAGAAAACACCGTAGGGGGTGTTACGATCCTAAAAAGCACAAGGAATGAAATTCTTAACTTACGTGAATTGTACAATCTGCCACAGGAGGCGACCTCGTTTTCTTCTGCTGCTTGAAATAATACATTAATTTTCTGGCATAAAATATTTAGTATGGATGATCTTTTCGTTGCTTGGATAGTGTGACTTTGTTTTAAACTTCAGATATTTGTATAAATCGATTTCTTCTATATGTCATCTCACTTCAGAAAGTGGACGATCATAACTCTCCACACGTTGCTATCATTTGTAGATGTCAGCGAGTTTCGCCTTATGTCTATTCCACACAATCCCTATTCTGATATCTAATTACCAAGCACGTTAGATAGGTTACACCATGTTTTCCATTGTATCTCTTAATTTCAATATATCATGTGAGTGTAAATCTTCTAAGTCGTTTTCCTCATTATATATTGTACAAATGTCAAGTGTCTCTTCCTGATTTTAAATATAAGATATTTTTTCCCATTTTGCTTGAATCTTCCTTTTTACTCATATATTCAGTTCATGATAATATTTCTGTAGAACCATAATTTTTTTGCCAAACATCTCTTCTTCCTCAATCAGGAGATTATCAAGTATTCGCTGCAATATAAAAAGATTGATATTGGATTACAGTTCTGCACTCTTTCCATTGGTGCTCATAAAATTTTCCAGTTTAATACTCACTATCTTATTTTCTTATTAAATGTACATTTATACCGGAAAGTTACCGATAACACTTCGGTCTCGTATACTGTTTCATAGGAACAAATATTCTCATTTTGTTTTTTGTTATACACTAAACAGTAGAGCAAAATGATGAGTTCTGTGTCACTAGTGACTTTAGCCCTTCCTGATACCAACGCCATTTACTAGATTGTATCAGCGAAAAACACTTACTTTTACTTATTTGTTTTATTATACGATAGAATAAAAGGTATTTTAATCGAGTCTAGGAGGTACCCTGAGAAAGAATTTCATGGAAATGCGTGCGAAAATGTCATAGTGTTCCGCCATGTGTCGCCTAATGTCATTAAGGAACTTGGGTGCGGAAAGCGTGTCGATGTTTCAAAATTCTTGTGGCCTTCTGCGGATGTTTTGTTCTTATATCCAACACAAAGACATAGTAAATTTACGACTTCCATACACAAGAGCATTTGTGAACAATTGCTCGCCATTCTGACCCAGCCGGTACATTCTGAAAGAAAGGACATAATTAATTGCTTATACGCGAGTTCTTAGAAATGAAAATAATGAAGTAAAATAAAGCAAAAATAAAGTACTCAGATAACACTGTCTTAACTCTAGATGCAGAATAAAACTAAACGACTTATTTCACAATGCAAAAGATTAATGCCTGCCAAATGCTCTAATCATTAATAGTTTGCTTGGATGTCAGCAAAAGCAACAACGCAAACTATGAAGTCTATACTGGGGATGTCAAAATAAAGATGTGCTTTATGAATTCTGAGTTACAATTTATATAGTCTTTAATAGATTACACAGTTTGACAATTTTATCAAACTGTGTAATCTATTAACGACTATATAAATAATTTTATCAAACTGTGTAATCTATTAAAGACTATACAAATTGTAACTCAGAATTCATAAAGCAACCTACAAATGAGAAATGTTTAATGCAATAGTTAATCTATATAAAAATTGCAATTTCTGTGAATTTCTGTCTGTCTGAATCAAGTTGCTGCCGAAACCCGTCAACCAATATTGTTTAAACTTTCCATACACGTTAAACTAAAATCCTGTTTGTTACTAGGCTAATTGTTTATTATAAAAATCTATAATGGCACCGCTAGACATCCTAGATCGCAGCTCTCCGCTGGGTCTTACGCGAAACGGTATTTAGATGTTTATCACTGTGTTTAAGAGAGGGAGATATTTGATCTTGCAAACTTTTAAAAAATTAAGATACACGTTTTCCAAAATGATAACTCTTATAAACCTCAAAATTGTAGAGAGATATGAATCTTTGGCTGATTTTAAATATGTAGAGGTCAATATCTGAACGAATTGCAGGTAATTTTCTAAATAAAATCTTTATTTAACACATTAATTCAGCAAAATCTCTCTTTGAATACGATGTCTGTGGTGTATGTTTACATTGCAAACCTATAACTTTTACACTATTTCTTTAAAAATATATATAATTACACTTCTTTAGGGTTTCTACTTCTCGCCGCCGGGTCTTATGCACAAAGTTCACTGTGTTTAATAAAGAATTAATTCATTTCAAATTATGCCATGTGCATCATTAAATTCACCAGGTACGAATTTATTAAATACAAAGAAATTGGTTCGAACCTTTTGGTCATTTAAACGCAAAATAACATGTAAATTGATCTTATTTGCGAATATAAACTTTACCTAAGTTCATATTACAACCAAACCTTAAACAGGCATATCGTGGTTGTGGTTGTTGCTGTCAATAAAATAACAACATGTATGAAGGTAACTTTCGTGTTATATACCGTGTGTGTAAAAAGTAAACTCTAGCTCTTGAAATAGACATCCTTTTAAAAAAATCAAACGTCCTTCCTCTGGATGAGCCTAATACACTTCCCCTTTAAGTTTTACTTTTATTTACAGCGATTTAAGTTGTGAATAAACTAACAACCAGCAGGTCTCAATCCGCACAATTTGCACCTCAAGATTGCACCTCAAGACTGGACCACCAGTGATGCTGCTACAAAGCCTACTCCACAAAGCTTTGCAAGAGTACACGACTTGCAATTAAGAAGAGTCTTTGAGGCGACAATTCTGATTGGGAAATCAAGAGCTAAGTCTGTGTTTATTCCGAAAATTCCACTTATTCCCACGGATATATTTTTCAGTTCAAGTGTTTGCAATTCCCAGTTAAAATGAAGTTTGCAATCATCATTAACAAAACTCAGGGACAGTCCATGGATATGGTAGACCTCAAGCTTGAAGAACCGTTTTACATCATTAGCCAAATTTATGTAGGATGTTCAAGAGTCAGCAATCACAATCATTTGTTTATTTATACACGACATGGAAAGACCAAAAATGTTGTTTATCAAGCGGCTTGGCAAACTTAATAAGAAACACCCAGTCATCTGGTGTTTATGATTTAGCTGTACTGTGTTTGTCAGTGTTGCAAATATTTTATTAATCTATTTGTACATATTCTATTCATATATATATATATATATATATATATATATATATATATATATATATATATATATATATATATATATATATATATATATATATATATATAAATCTATTTAAAGGTCTAGTGTGAAACTATATGTCAGTCGATTTGTAAATATATTAAAAAATATTTTAAAACTATCCCTCTAAGGGCTATATCCTCTGTGAACTCAGAAAAAAAAAACTTTTCAGTGCAACTTACTTCGAATTGTTACTTTCGCCATGATATTTGCCTGTTATTATGTAATTCGTTTTACGATTTTGGTACATATAATTCAATGGTATTTCCTCCAAAAATCGTAAGGGAATTGGTGGCGTATTCTCTGTGGACGCAGAAAAAATATTGTTGAATTATAACGAAGTTAAACTTCTGTTTATGCAGATAATGTCCCCCAAAATATTAAGTACTTAAAAAAGTGGCTGAATACAAAAGAAGATTCAAAATAATACCACTGTTTAAACATATTTTAGAGACAAAATTTAGAGATAGAAATTGAGAGAAAATCTACACAAACTGCCTCATTTCGGGTGCTGAAGATATAGCCATAGATTCCACAAGTATGACTACAGCATTAGCATTCTTAACATAATTTCATAAGCGTTATGACATGAAAAATGTATGTATTTTATTGTGAAATATTGCAGATGCCATTTACGGATGCTCTTGTGCCACCAAATAAACATACTATATTGGCAAATTTCAGAGAGAATTTTGAAATCATCTTTCACGAGGGCTTTTGAAAATGTTTTTTTAAAGACAGAGACTCTATTTGACTTTTGATTCAAAAGGTTTCCATTTATATTCTTATTACTCCAGAAGTTATTTTAGCGGATACAATGTTTAAACAGACGGCTTGATTTTAATTACTGGATTACCACTACTGGCTTTCGAAATAGAGAGACTTAATAAATAATAATTGCTCTCCTATAGTAACGCACATTATTCCTACGTTTTTAATTAATAAGAATTATTGTCGATTTAAAAAATAAATCTATTAATTACGCACGCACACACATATACATATGTGTGTGTGTATGTGGGAATCTCTTGCTTACGAGCCATTGTGAAAATGAGATGAAGACTTACGTATAATTCGATGCCAAAAAGCTAGGGAATATACATTAATATCTTTCGACATGAACTAAAAAATATAATATACTGAAGGAATATTAAAGGATTTTTAGATGTCATTCATTTTCATTCTTTTCTTTAATGACGTCGAACGCCAGCTGAGTGAAAAGTACTATCATTCCTTATTTAATCATACACACAAATACACAAACATACATTTCTTTCATTTGTTTTTTAATCGGACGCATCTTAGAAATGCGAAAACTAATTTCACTGAAACTTTTTCCGCATTTGTCAGATTTCTTAAACCAGTTGTCGGGATTCTATACCCTATTTTAAACACTTTAAACACACGCAAACACACACAGATATATATATATATATATATATATATATATATATATATATATATATATATATATATATATATATATATATATCTGTGTAGATGTGAGTTCGGACGCGTTGCCTCTCTGCGTGGATGTGTGTACGTGTAGGGTGTCGTGATGATTTGTCTTTTTTCACTTTACGCTCGCTGCTTAGGTTTTTCACTTTTTCTTTCTTTTCCCCTTTTTTTCTATACTTACAATTTCTGGTTAATTCTTATGTTCTCTAGACATGTCACCGATATTAATTTTTGAGTTTTCTACTTTGTTTTGTACTTCATTGATTGATATTAACGGTTAAATGATATATATATATATATATATATATATATATATATATATATATATATATATATATATATATATGATAAAATTATATTCATGCTTAAATGATAAATACATATTTTTTATATATATATATACATATATATATATATATTATATATATGCATACATATACATATATGATACTAATAATATTAATAATTTAATTGATAAATACTTATATATACTTAAATATTAATATTATATTATTCATTCTCTATCTATCTATCTCTCTCTCTTTATATATACACTGTAACAGTGGACTGATCAAGTCTTGAGTATGTCTGATGACAGAATACCAAAGATCCTAATATACAGCCAGTTCGATCTGGGCTACAAGCTACTTGTCAGCAGAGAATATACCACATAACACCCTTGAGAGCTTAGCCTTGGGGCGGGTAGAATGGAGATCAACGTGTTTTAGTGAACACAGCAGTTTTAATCTGCTTGTCTGAGTAATCTTCAAGAAGCGAGAGCAACATTTAAAATATCAGCCAATCTAACAGTGGTCACATATCACGATCCTCACGCTTGCTCCATAGGTGGCCTCCTTTGTAAATCACTAGCGTGTTTTAAATCCACTTAAGATTATCACACAAAATTTCATAACTGAATCGACTAAGCTGTCAGATCCTCATACGTCGAAACCGACGGGAGAGACCATTATATATATATATATATATATATATATATATATATATATATATATATATATATATATATATATATATATATATATATATATATATATATATATATGAACATACACATATATGTATCTTTACTAGGCAAATATATCTTTTCCTTATGTGGTTTGGTAATATCTTAAGTATTAATTTTAGGAGGTTAGATTTTGTATACGCACTGGTCCGCATTCATGTATGTACGTATATAGGTACACACACACACACACACACACACACACATATATATATATATATATATGTGTGTGTGTGTGTGTGTGTGTTATTAAGAAACAAGTGCTTGAATTTTGAAATCATTTTTTCTAATTTAAAGCCTAATAATTATGGTTGGGTGGATTTATAGAATGTTTTGTTTGTTATTTTATATATATTTATATATATTGTATTTGCGGGAGTATATATATATATATATATATATATATATATATATATATATATATATGCGGGAGAATATATATATATATATATATATATATATATATATATATATATATATATATATATATATATATATATATATATATATTCTCCCGCACATATGCTGCACTCGCGCACATGTATGTAATTGTTAAATTGTGGATATATATTAAAATAGGTATTTGGTTATATCGTATACTATCGTTTATCAAATGTTGCATTTTTAATGGTTAATAATTTATTTGTTTCTGCCTTGGTGTTATATATTGTGTCATTAATTACGTGGGTAGCTTTGTAACTGTATACGTGTTTGTGTGTGTCTATGTATATATTTAGATGTTCATGCATACACATACGTTTATTAGTGTGTTTTCTTTAATTTTTGTTCGTATATTTATTTATTAATAATGAAAGTTTATAATATACTTATTTCATTAATTTATTTACTAATTTATTTAAAGATTACATTATATTTATTTTTAATTTTTAATTACTGTTTAGATAGCAAATTATGTATTTATTTATAGGCCTACATTTACACATTATTTCATTTTTTTGTTTTTATGTTTTGTTTTTATGTTTTGTTTTTAATACTAATTATTGCTAGTCTTCTTTCTAAGCATAATTTCTAATGTTAATACTGTATGGGATGCTCTTTTTATAATTTCCCATTAAATTTTGGCGGGGTTATTGTTTCTTTTTGGCTCCATATTTATAGTTTTAGGGTTGTATTGCTTTTGTATTTTTATCTTTCGAAGGACATTTTGTAGTTCTAATATCTTTCTCTATTTTTTTCTGTGGTCTCTATGTAGATTTTTTCTTCTGTGTTAATGTCATTAGTTACAATAGTTTGGTATATTGCGTTATTGGTTAGACATTTGTCGATAGGTGGAAAATGTATCTTATATATCTAGTTACATGTAATTGTGTTATTTTACTGAATCTTATTTTTATTTCTGTTATGATTCGTACTGGGATTATTTTTTATTGTACTTAATTATTATTCTCTCCATGTAATTCCAGCAGTTGTAATTAATTTTGATTGTATTTTCATTGATAATTTTTGAAAATATTGGGTTTTAGTGAGGCTTTGTCAATTATTTTGAAGAATATTTTCGCTATTTTTGTTTTTATTGTATTGTTATGGCGGTTAAACCAAATTATGTTTCTTTTTAGGTTGTTTTTCTTTGAATTATTTTCGTTTTTGTATTCTAGTTTGTATAATATCCGGATTCTTAGGGCTGATTCATATATGTTTCTTTTCATTGTATTTTTAGAGGCTACTAGAATTTGTTGAAATTCTTTTATTTATACATATAGGCAATTGTTTGAATACGTTAGTTGGGGGGGGGTTGTAATTTTGTTAATATGTATATCATATAGTATAATAATATATACAATTATATATAATAATATATAATAATTTGTTAATATATATATTATATATTATAATTTTTGTAAATCTATCTATATATATATATATATATATATATATATATATATATATATATATATATATATATATATATATATATATATGTATATATATACACATATATATATATTGGAAAATCGAATGCTGCCGAAGAGACCCACTCAGACAGAAGTTGAAAAGTAGCACGCACCTCAGAGATATTTGTCGCTACACTTTTGGAGACCAATTATTTTCACTGTTCGAGTTTATTCCCCAATGATGACAAAAACAATTCTGACTCTGCAGTTTATGTCACCTTTTGAATTGTTTACTTTTTCGAAATTGAAGACAGACACACTATGATATAAAATGCAAATGTAACATTGAACCAACAATGCAGAAGTGGAAAATTGTTAAATCTGAAAAGGTAAATGCTAAGAAATTTAAATACAATACTAATGCTCAAAGCAAAAACAGGATTGAATTACCTTAAGTAATGAGCTAATGAAGTTATACTAATCATTGAAAAGACAGAGGAAACGGATTGGGATTCAAATGAGAAAATAGTTCTTCTATATACAAAGCAACATAAGATTGACAAATAAATTTACACGTATTAATGATCAACATGTCAAGTAATTTAACATCTATGTCATTAAAATTACTCGACGTAATAGAAAAAGAAAGAAAACAGTGGATACACACTTATAGACCAAAATTTACACAATGCACGACTGGATAAACGTTCGTTCCAATACAAGCAATGAAATTAATTGGTGAACTCGGACGTTTCCATTCAGTGCCATACGTGGTACCCATTAGGGCGATCATGTCACTTTCGATTCATAACTGACTAGGCATAATAGTTTCTCGCTGTTTGTTGCCATTTCTTTATGCGATTTAACCCATAGCTGGGGAGCAAAGATTCATACCTTTTACAATGGTATTTGCGCATAAGTGATTGCAATGTACCCAATAGTACTTCAAATCTGGCTCTCCAATTTCTCATACCAAGGCGTTATCCATTATACCATAAGCCATATATAAGAAAGTTGAGGATTTTATCTCGACTGTAAGTGCTTTGTATCTAAATAGAATTCATAAATAGCCGTCTTTATCAATTTATCACATTTTAGGAGATTTGGCTGCGTGCATATTTTAAATGTCGATGTTGATAACTGAATCTCACGACACAACATATGAGATCAACATCTAGGCTAATTTATAAAGACATATTTTTGGAAAAATCTAGAAAAATGGGCACATTGATACGTGAACCATGCTAATCGGACGAAGCAATTACTGGATGAAAAACGCTTCACGGATTGAGACGGCTGAGGTAGTGTAATGATTAGAGGTAAGAATATAGAGAATTATATATTGAGTTACAGTGAACTTAAGCTTAGAGATCATACGTCATATTTTTTAAGGTAACTGTGCAGCCATGGTTTAGGAAAAAGTAAATCAATGAGTTCAGAAGGAAGATGGCAGACAATGTTCTTTCAACTTCGGCGGAATACACAAATGAATATATAAGTAAAATACCTTTCAATGTCAATGCTGTGAAGAAGTGGGTAGAGTTTTGCTCGATTTTGATCAAATTGAACACATTGCATTAAGAAAAAGAAATTTCACATTGGTTTGCGGCAATTTAGCATTAGCAAGGAATTAGCGATGTTATGCTAGGTAATAGAAAGTCATAATCTTATTAAACATGATGGGAGCTCATAGATCAATAAAAGAACGCCCTTCAAATGTCTTACGGCCACATCACATTGAAATACATGTTGCCGTACGATCGCCTAAGTTAAGAGATATGGGTAACTGCTTGGGAATACCAGGTGTAATAAGCTTGGATTAGCGGATACCGTAATGGGTAGTGGCTCGAGATTGTTAATTGGAGAGCCAAGTTCTAATATCCTTTGCGTTCTTCATATTCACTTACGTGCAAATTCCACTGGGAAAATTATGAATCCATCTCTTTTTCCCTAGTACTGCTAATAACCCATAACTGATGGAGAAAAATAGCTGAATGCATTTCTTTAAAAAGATACACACGCTTACTAAATCACAAGGAGAAACTATCAACAAGAGTAATGTTATGAGAGTTAATCGCATGATTTTGAGCACTGTTCCCAACAGTTTTGTATAGATCTCCAGGTGCCTTTGACCATACACGCCAGCGGTCCTCTGGTGACAGCCACGATAAGGCCATCGTTCCACTGGTGTCAGCCACTCGCAGGCCATCGGCGGGCCACCGGTTTGCCTCTATCGGTCCGCCAGTAATAACATTGCTGAGACGAAGGCAGATTGGTGGCTTGCATATATAGTATTAAATAAAAGTAAAGAAATGAAAGAAAAAACAGGAAATATTTATCTTAGAGGAATTAGAACATTGGAAACTATAAGAAATCGTAGAACATTGACAACATGTGAGAATATTCGAGAAATATGACCACTATTTTTTTCCGGGGCAAAAAGAATAAGTTGATTAATGGATTGCCGTGGCTATCAAGACGTATTCCAACTACTCTACGCCCCTTTGATGACACGGAAGCATTATATGCAAAAATGAAAGAAGAGAATAGGGAATACTTCAGAAACAAGTAAAGAATAAATAGATTGAATATACACACAATTAGGGTGAAAATATAACAGAAAACATATCACCCCGGAAATGTAATGCCGAGAACAGGAGAATGAGAAAAGAACTACTTACATCTTGCCACTTCCTGCATCAGTCATACTTTACATCAAGGTGAATGTTGACAATTCCCTTCAAAAACATGTAAATGACACTAATAACACACACACACACACACATCTGAATATATATATATATATATATATATATATATATATATATATATATATATATATATATATATATATATATATATATATATATATATTATCCCTCACTGCTAGCACGGCTCGGAGTTTCATGTGTAAAGAATTTTCAGGAATTGAGTATGGACTGACAGTTACGTAATGCGAATTTTTAAAGAATATATTTGCGTATTGAATGATGGCGATTTAAATATTATACTAGGATTACTGGGTTTTCAATATTCAGTGCAAGCAATATAAAAATTAACATATTTACTGGAATGTATATTTGCTCGGTATACAACATTATCAGTCATGCACTGACCGTTTAGGAGACAGATCCTATTTTTTCAGAGATCTTTAGAAATATTTATTTGCTAGCATACGAATCCCCCCACCATCTGTATTCTTTTTTCCGTGGAAGCTAAAGTACCTTTAGACCATTTGCCACCTACAAATTGTATCTTGAATCCATGTTAAGAAGTTGAAGTACCTATTGTAAAACCGCATATATCTCCATGTGAAACATTCGAAACATTTCTGAGAGTTAGCAAAAACAAACCTCCTGTGTGAAATCGAACGGGTATTCATTTGTCCTGTGAGATTACCACTGCTTCAACCGATGTATACCCTACATATAAGCCTGTGGGTAACCCCGATAAGGCAGAGGTCAATTTACCTATTTGACGGCATATAAAGCGCGCTTTTTTTCCAATAGAAATATATTTTACAATTCACCTGAGTTTTATATGTATATAAAAGGAAGAATGAATGTATATTCATCCAATCTTGTAGGTTTAAAATTCGCGGTAGTCGGCCGAAATTAGCTACCTGGCAAATCCTATTCGTTTAGACTTTAGAGTAACTTTTATATACCTATTTTCATTATTTAAAAGGCTGTGTTGTATATTAAGTGTTATCATTGATAATATTCGTTATATTAATTTCATCACGTTTAATATTAGTACTGTGTTACACTAAAATTATATGCAATAAATTCAAATTATATCTTTGCAAAATATATTTGTTTCATTAATATTTTCTTACTTACGGTAACATTGATATAAATACAATCAGAATATTTATATCCTTATTATTCCAATAATACAGATCATAAAAATGGGTATAATAAAGTTTTATAGGCTCGTGTTTTTTTCCTATTATTTTTTCTTAATTGTAATCATGGCATTTTTAACCAAAATGATACGTAATAAATATAGCCTAGACTGTGCCATTTACTAATAATTTTACTAAGTTTACTAATCACTAATTTTTTCTTGATTTGCCTAGCTGAAATTGCGTTGCGTCTTATATGCTGTCAAATAAGGTACCTACTTCACGAACTCGCAACTTTCACTGGGCTCATTCGAAGTCCATATCCGTTAGCTTTATTTTCGTACTCGAAATATGTTATCAATCAAATTCAAGCAATAATTTTCGTAAAGGACTAAAATCCTGATATAAGAAATATATATGAGAAATATTTTCTTGTCAGGTTATATTCCGGATGAAACATTAATTACATTATTTTCGGAAACGATATCAATAATGGAGAAATTATTGCCTGATAATCTTTTTTATTTCCTGTGGTTTCACTTTGAAGAAGCGGTAGATATTGACAACTAATTATAGGCAATGGTCATAAGTCTTTCTTATTCATCGATTAATGGGATTAAGAACCACCAGTAATAGGTGGAGACAGTGAATCTTATGCCTAACCGATGTCTTGTGAGCGCTGTCAGATTTATCCATGATATAATCTGTTCAGGGAATAAAGAAATAAATTTCTTCAGCGCACTGTTTTTCCTACAAGGTCATTATTTTGTTGTCAGTATCAGTTAGTGGGCACTAAATATAAACATAGGTGAGGTGCTTAAATTAGACAGTAACAAATGTTATGACACACTAACTATACGCGTTTTTTCTAACACTATAATTTGCTATAAAGACTCAGGAGGAGTCAATTTACACAACGAGGTTTGATCAAATTATGGTCGCTTAAAAGCGTGTCAGTGTAGTTGAAGACCAACTACTGGAATTGTACACATTATTCTGTGCAATCTTGTGGGTGGAACTGCATCAATCTAATAATAATAATAATAATAATAATAATAATATGCATACATATATGCATATATATATATATATATATATATATATATATATATATATATATATATATATATATATATATATATATATAAAAACATAAATATATATATATATATAAATATATATATATATATATTTATATATTTATATATATATAACAAAAACAAAAACAAAATAAAAACAGTAAACTCACATATTCGGATTTTGCTTTGTCTTTTCCACATTTTCATCATACCGTCGGATCTACATCCACACATTTGCTTACATATATATGTGTGTGTGTGTGTGTTTGTGTGGATGTGTATGTGTGTGACAAACCAAACTATTGGTAAAGATTGCGAATTCAACTCCACAAACAAAAAGACAAGTGAACATAATTGACACAACAAAATGAAACCCCAAGATGCAATAATAATAATAATAATAACAGCAACAACAATAAGGAAGAAGAAAGAGAAGAAGAAGATGATGATGATGAGGAGGAGGAGGAGGAGAAGCAGGAGGAGGAAACGACATAGGTAAATGGATACAAACAAATAAGTAAAATGAGTCAATAAATAATTACAATACCTCATCTCAGAAATATAGACAGATATTAAAGAGCGACACCTACTTACGCAATAATTCAAGGTGCCTTAATGTCCAGAGAAAATAGACTAAGTGAGAGCTGAAATTCTGACCAACGACATTTCACACAGAGTGCAAGTAGGGATTTGAACCTTTTTCATTATTATGTGCGCTGCTTAGATTGATTGGTTGTATTTTTGTTTAGCAGCATGTCAAACTCTGTGGGTTATTCAATATCGAAGCCTAAATATTTTGTATTCACCTTTTATCAAAGGTAGTAATGATTTCCGTGATACAAGTCTTACGAATTAAACATGCCTGCGGGAGAAAAGGATTTCTACCTGTCCCAAGGTTATTTGAGGGTAAGTGAAGGTAACCAATCCAACTGTAATTGGAACTTCGCTCACTGGTTAACAATTCCGAGTCATTATTCATTACACCTCCCATACATCCAAGCTTACAGTATCTGCTATTCCCAAGCGATCATTCCTTCTAGTAGTGACCAGGCTCGATATTGTTTAACTCCGGTGAGAATACGTGAACTGATTTTTTCTACGTGATGGGGCCGTAACCGCATCCCAGCTTAGGATGCACACACACACACACACACACACACACACACACACATATATATATATATATATATGTGTATATATATATATATATATATATATATATATATATATATATATATATATATATATATATATATATATATATATATATATGGGGGTTTCTTTACATTGCCCGAGGAGACGCATTTATTGTGTAGAAACATAATTGCCATTATATAACGATATTTAACATACTTTAATATCCTAAAATAAATTATATATATATATATATATATATATATATATATATATATATATAACTATGTTATAGATTTTCAGAAAATTCCACAGATGTTGACAAGGGAAAAATACCGTTAAAATACAAGTAAAAATAATTATCTGAAAATGCTTGCAATAACAGTCCAGTATTTTTGGCTAGGAATTATTTTACTAGTAATCTAATTACGCATCTTTGTTACCTTTTTCTTGCATTAAACACAAAGAAATTCATGCACTTATTACACTATATATGTAATTTGTAGTCGCAGGTTAATGAATTCTGGTTATCATAAGACGCTGCCATTGTAAAGGTATGCTATGCCTTCAGATAATATATGACTGGAGTTTGGTCAACAAAATGAAAATAAAAAAAATGTTCTATTGAAATGAAGACATAAATAAATAACTTTTATGTTACTTGCCTCTATATTGATGATTGACCAATGAAGAAAAGTATTTACATCATAATGGAAACAGAATATCAAAGCCTGATTATTTTATTCTTACATGGAACTTTCACAATTGTTTATGGTCTGTTGTGTTTTTGGAGATTGTGTTACATTTTTTATATGGGGAGGACTCCGTTTTGATAACAAACGCATAAAATAAATTGCAGGAATTTCTAGACAAGGGAGAAAAAGAAAAGCTGGAAAAAAGAGCTAACTTTCAATTGAAAGAGAGGCAACACAAGATCTGAGCTACAAATCTGAGACAATAAAATCACAAAAATGTATTGTAATAGATGATGGAAGTTGTTTGTCACAGAAAACGAAGATGTATTGAAATAGCGAAATATGAATTCCAAAAGGTAAGCAAAATGTAAATGCAAGAAAACGTAGTTAAAAGCAAAAAAGCAAAAAAAAAAAAATAAAAAAAACAGGATGCCAAACTTCTATGTAATACCATTCATTCTATATGGCAGTGAATTATGAAACATTTTCTGAGAGACGAAGAGGAGACTTCAATCAGCAATGATGTTTTTCTACAGGAAACCGCCAAGAATATTATATAGGGAGACAAAGTTTTAAAGTAAATTGAAACAAAATGACACGTGTACTAAGGATCAGAATGATTAAGATTAAGATTTTGCCATTCAACTAATGCATTCAAATAACTTGTTGAAGGCAAGTGGGACAGAGAGAACGTTCGAATTAAAGGGGGCAAAGAGAGCAGAGTGTTTCATAGTATTACAAGTTGTAAGTAGTCATAATCAACATGTTCTGAAGTGACACGACACATAGAAGAGATTCATATATATATATATATATATATATATATATATATATATATATATATATATATATATATATATATATATATATATATATATGTAAGCAAATATATGGATATAGATCCGACAGTATGAGGAAAAATATGGAAAAACAAAAAATCCGAATGTGCAAGTTTACTGTTTTTAATGTTGTTCAATGCCGACGCAAGACGTTTCGGTCTAGTAGACCTTCTTCAGGACATAGTTATTAAAACATAATTAGAATTAGACGATATTCAAGTCAACATGCAATGACGATAGACACAAGAATAATCAAAACAAAATGACTGAATTTTAAGATCAGCGTTCCGTTTTGAAATGCGATCACGTCGGCGTCACGTGAGCGATGTTGTGAAAACGTATTCCTAAAATAGAGTTTATTATTAATGAATAATAAGAATATTAGACCGTTTTTATCTATGTACATTTGCCCATATATGTTATATTTTAATAAGTGGTTAGAATTCATTTAATAACACTTTCAGTCTTGAATATTTCTTGGTTGTTGTATCGGAGTGTCTATGTCAATATATGTGGGTTTATGTACGTGTCTTTATCGGTGTCTATGTGTATGGTAACTTGCATGCACATTTAATTGTGTATGTTTGTGTTTCATTTTTTTTGTAAATGGTCGCGGAGATATTTCCTGTCCCGTCACTTTCTTATGTGTGTATATTTCTAAATATGTCTGCCTGCTTTTGTATTATAATCTGATTGTGTATGTATTGTCTTTTGCAAGATATCTTCATCCCCTGCCTCTTCTTAGAATTCAAATGTATCCATATTGTCATGAAGTTAAGAGAAGTCGATCTTAACGTTTATTCCAACTCAATTTCAATAAAAACGAAAGATATAGAATAACATGAATTTTTTTCTTTTTTCCTCAGTAATAGGAACAAATAAAACATAATAGAGATTAAATTTAGATTTTGAAATGGGTAATTTTTAATTTTAATTTCAAGTTTTATCGTATAATTTAATAATTATTAGATAGAATAAATTCTATTTTGGTATAACACCAACTTTAAAGCATTTAATAGTTATTATAACCTTACTTCGTAGTCAAATTTTTCGAATTGCCGTATACTTGGATTTTGATTGGTCATTCCAGATTATGTAACAGCGTTTCCCTTTGCGATGTGTGGTTAATTAATTTGAATCTTTTAAAATACTTTATTCTACATTCAATATCATCACTTGATAAGACACTAGATGTGTTGAAACAAGATGGCTTTTTTGTAGTGATTTTATAACTGATTTATGTTATAATTTTCAAATAAATAATTATATTTGCTCTACTCTGTATTGAGCACTCTTTTAAGAATAGTAATTGTTGGTTATTGGAATTTATTCCGTATACACCAATACTATACTTGGTATATATATATATATATATATATATATATATATATATATATATATATATATATATTTGTGTGTGTGTGTATGTGTGTGTTGAATTAAAATACAAAAGATAATAAAAACAAAATCCATTCGAAAAAGAATCATATGTTTAAAATATCGTACAGCAACTTCGGTTTGAGGATTGTTGACACTTCAGGCACTTAGCGTCATGTAATATTTATCCTGTCATTTTTCGAATCATTTGTTCGTTATAACATAAGCCCCTTGAATATGCTTCCTATTGCAAGCTGCTATTGTTCTGCAAATATCTACAACATTAAACCTCCTTCTCCACATTGACTGACTCCTGACTGCATTTCTAAAATAACATACATGAAATTGCATCAATCAATATCTACATAAATTTCGTCATTCCTGGAACTTTTTGTAATGGCTCACGTAATGAAATGTTTAAATTGAATACTAAATAATATACGAACAGGTCAAGAAATGACATATTGATTAAATTGTGATGACATGATTTGAAATAGTATAACTTAGATTTAATCAAGATTGAATGATATTTACCTTAGATATTTCTGTGTATGAATGTCATTAAACATTAAATTGTATGTATGTGTGTCATTAAATATTCTATTTTTAATGCGAAGGTTGTTACACAATGTTTTATAATCGTGTAATAATAATGTTAATTGTATAATGCTTATAAGCAACATTCGAACTCCTTCACCATGTGGCTCATGCTGTCGGTTGAAATTTATACAATCTTTCACTTGAAACATTTTTTCGGGAATATTTGTTTCTAAAGTTTGGTAGCTGTTATAGTTCTTTCCACTCTTGATACTGGCTACCATCTTTGTCGTTTATTTGATGTAGTTTCGAACATCAACATTTTATTATATCATTATTCTCTTTTCCAGCTATTTCTGCTATCCATTTTATTTGTTATTGTGGTTGAAAATCCTCAATTGATGCAGTTTCTGTTATCTGGGACAGTTGTTTGTTTGTTATTCTGTAGCGTCATTCTACTAAGTTGGAATAAGTATAGCCCTCGCTAAGACCTACACACTTCACAGGATTTCATCATCGATCTGATAAAAACATTTCAGTTAGTGGCTACACGTGTTCAACTAGATATTCCTATTTTTTATGCGTATAAATCTATGTCTACAGGCCTGTGCATTTGAGAGTTTTAATAAAGAACTTATTTATTCCGGCAAGTTTCGAATCTGCGTCCCGTTTGTAGGGAAAAACCCAATAAGATCACAGCTAACCAAAGTTCAATTACTCTATAAGAAATGTACAATAATAATAATAATAATAACAACTCCAAACCAAAACAAATTACCTCCTTATTGATATGGTAGTCCCTGCAGACTGCAATATATCTTGAATATCTTCAAAATGCTATCAAAATACAAGGGCCTTGAAATCGAAATCTCAAAAAGGTGGCACATGGCAACATCAACAAACACTGTTGTAGTTGGATCCCTCGGATTGGTTGGAAAAGTGGACTAATTGAAAGTATTCCTGGACGCCCATAACTTAAAGAAATAAAAAAGAAATTGTTCTCAGGTATACAGCTCACACCTTACGAAGGGCTTTATATATGTAAAATATGTGTGCTGATTTTTTTTCCTAATTGGTCAGTGGAAAATATCATGACGCCATTTCTGACATTAGGTTTCTGGGCGGGGCCCGGAAATAAATGTGTACACACCAGAAATGGAAGGAAAATAATAATAATAATAATAATAATAATAATAATAATAATAAGAAGAAGAAGAAGAAGAAGAAGAAGAAGAAGAAGAAGAAGAAGAAGAAGAAGAAGAAAAAGAAGCCTTGTTGAATAAATAATTATTTACATATATCAAATGCTCAGCATTTGTGTATATTACTGACATATTCTCATTTTTATTTTGCATTTAAACAATTCAAGTTAAACAGATTTAGCAAGCATGACCTCAGACTATACACCTTTATCGCTTCAATAAATATGTTGACAAAATATCACCTTAAGAACAGAACACATAGTTTCACTGGGAAAAAATATTGAATGAGTAACATCTCGAGGAGAAAAATCGCTTATGAATGCATTATATATCCAGGCAGCTCCAGCCCAAATTCATTTATCATTATTGTCTCCTGACTAAAATCGCTCACTCGCCCACACCTGCCCACAATATGTCTGCAGTCTAATGATCAGAAGCCATTTATCTTTTGTTAGTAGTACTTACTTTTCGACATAATATCGTGGATTAGATATATATTACAGGAAACCAAAATGGCTAACATATCATTGCTAGAAGGTTTTATAATTACACAGCGTATACACCAGCCAATCGTATAAACGGTGTTATATATGGCGAGCCTGTTTTATAATTGCGTCATAAAATAGGCTACGTCAGTTTATAGCACTGATTATGAAATGTACTAGTGTAGAATATGGCCCAAGTTTCACCTTTTGTATAGGTGTGCTTAGTGCATGACCATCTTGTAATTTATGCATCCCATAATTTTTTTTGCCTTTACAGACCAAAATTACATAAACTGTTAATTTCTTGTACCTTAGAAAATTGTATGAATTTGGTTTTTGGTTTTAATATGAGATGCTTATCTTGCATTAATGTATAAACTATAAAATTAGTGCTTTTCTAATGCCACCTGATATATAAATGGCACCTAAATCTGTAGGATGAAATACATTTTAGAATAAATCTTAAACTGAATTCCATGAAATTCATCGGATGATATGTTTCATTTTATAGCATATAACTCTTTAAAACATCCCGGAAGACCAACTTCCACTATTTAAAACGGAGCTGATTTTTAATTCTTGTGTCTCTAACGCCTACAAAAATGTAAGTATTTACCTCGCTTACACAAACACAACATTTTCCCCTACGTTAACGTGGCAAGTAGGTATTATATAATCACCTCACAAACAACCAAATCGTCACTATTAGCATAAACATATATATATTAGTAGATAATACAAAAATATTCTAGAGCACTCAGTGTAAAGAAAGACGCAAACCACTATATATATATTATTATGCAATGAATCATAAAAGACTTTTCAGTCTTAAAGCAGCAGCTGAAGAGTCGTGCTATCGGCGAGGAAGAAATGTATATATATATATATATATATATATATATATATATATATATATATATATATGCAGAAATATAGTCTTAAAGTGTGCTATATTTATGGGGTAAAGTGCTCAATATCAGAGATAGAGCGTGTGTAAATATAAAAGTGGACATGGAAGTCAGCACTTAGAGGCGACAGTCTGTTTCATGCTAGTGCAATCGTCGCCTGACGATTGCACTAGCATGAAACAGACTGTCGCCTCTAAGTGCTGACTTCCATGTCCACTTTTATATTTATATATATATATATATATATATATATATATATATATATATATATATATATATACACATATGGATTTGTTACCGAATTTCTGATGGAGTATTGACCAAAACCTGAATCTAACATTTGCAGTTACTTACATTGCGTTTTTAATTTTTATCATTCATATGACAACATTCCTACCATCATTAATTATTAAATGGACAGTGTATTTCTCTAACCTGTAGAAAAGTTCATTAAGATATTGAAATTAAGGCAAGTGTAAGTACATGAATGTTTTCTAAGACTAATCATTAAACAGAAAAATAGTCTATGTTTAAACAGTAATTTCAGACAATTAGGTATTATTTTCTTGAGGCATTCGTTTTTCACATGTCATGCTATTTCACAGTTAATAGATTGCAAATATTTGGCTATTTTTTTCGAAAAATCGTTGAAGTCTGGAGCTTGTTGACTCTAATAACCAAAGGAAAGTTATCTTTCGCTACAATCTCACGTTTTGTCAATATTGACGCGGGTGATGAAGACAAGCTTATTTGGTTATAATCTAAGAAAATCCTTAATTTATTTCTTTCCTACCATGAAACGAATCGTAAGAGACTGCCCAATCGGGTCAGTGTGAACACTTCATATTCCATGGACAATACTGTTTGATCAACGTTCAAAGAAAAATATTTTTTAATCATTAACCGAGGGTTCAAATCTATTAAAGATTTTAGCAAAAAAAATTAAAACCTTTACTTTTGGATGTCTATTCATTTTCCTTCTCCTGTTTGTATTATATTATTTTATGATTTGTCACACAATGTAAGGTATTATTATTTTTATTATTATTATTATTATTATTATTATTATTATTATTATTATTATTATTATTATTTCTTTTGATTTCAGTTGTATACATATTTCCTTCTGTGTCCCAACCAGAGACATAAGATCAGAAATAGTTTCATGACATTTTTCACTGAGGATTTTTGCAAAAAAAACAAATCAAAAAACAAAAAAAACTAAGAGCACACACATTTCATATAGATACTGCTCTTTCTATTATTATTATTATTATTATTATTATTATTATTATTATTATTATTATTATTATTATTATTATTATTATTATTATTATTATTATTATTCTTATTATTATTCTCAAAATTCAAATGATCTTGTAAACAAGTCTCGTCCATGCGAGTCTGTCCAGGTGAGTAATTTTACGCAATAACAATCATCATCTTTACGTTTGTTAGTACAGTTGATCTTCCAAAAATGTCATTTTATAGTTCGCTTAACCCAATAAATACTGTCACATTGCTTTACCTTATTGTCTCATATTATAAATATTTATTATTGCATTCATTCGCCTCTTCACGACGGCAAAATTGATCTTTGCTGCAATGAAATTTGTTAGAAGTTCACCAACAAATATTCATGTGTAAGATGTTAGAAGCATCTGAAAGACTTAACTAAATACAAAGCTTTTCTTCTCGTGATATTTACGGAGTTTCTCAAAGATTCTTTCAGAACCCAATCATGACTGAGCTTGTGCGCAAGTGTGATATCACGGCGATTACTTTCCAAGGCCTTGTCAGTGAAGATAATTGTTACCTATACGAGCTTAACTTGTTCATGTTTGACAATTGACGGTAGTGAATGCATGTCCAACTTCTCTGCGTATTCGAGTCCATACTTCAGAAAGTTTCTATTTGGCCCACGTGAATGCAACCATTGTCAATGTGTTGTCTTCTTTCACTAGCTTTCTTACACAGTGTGCACAGGGAGTAATAGTTGTTCTATCGATAGCATATTTGATAAAATATGTTCTTAAACTTGTTCTCTAGTTGTACATATAACCCCCTTTATTTCCTCCTTCAAGAACATGTTCCTGACCCACATGCATAATTCCAGATCTACCACATTTTGGGTTTCTTGTGCAAATATGCAAATGATCAGTACACAAATTTGCCATTCAATGCATCGTATTTCACATAATACATTCTATTCGTAATAATCTGACAGACTTTTTCTCTTGACAATGTCTTTCCTACAGCATCCGCTCCTATCTTTTTGTACGTAGTCATGCAAGGATTTACACACTGGTGTTACAGACACTGCTAGCCCTACCAAACATCATCCACCTTCTTTTTGGGATAGATAGAGCTTAGCCACATTATGTTATATGACATTTGTTCTGACTGCTATGTTCATTGGAGAAACACCCTCAGCACTATACATGCACTTAATCGTATGCCATCAGCAGAAGTTTTGGAATCGACAAATCAAACTGTTGAATTGAGAGAAAAAATAGATGAAAATAAATATTTTGTCACGAAAACATGAAATTAGTGCGGGCTAGAATTAGTGAAGTGAATGATATTCACAGCGGATTAAATATTGTCATATTGAAATGTTACGTAATATCAGTCCTCTTACATGGCAGTGAATGTTGGATAGTCTCCTCACCGATGAAGAGGAGACTTGAGGCAGCATACATTTAGATCTACAGGAGAATATGGAAAATTATACTGAGTTGACATTTTCAGAGTACATAATGAAGAAAGAATGATTGGGAATTATTATAATCACAGGAGGGATTGAGGCGAAGTGGCATAGCGGAAAAGAAAGCATAACTTATTTAGTGAGCTTGAGTAAATGAACTGTGGAACAAGGATTAGAAAGAATAATAATAAGACGAAATTTATCAAGGGATATAAAGGACAGTCATGTTCGCTTAGGTCCTCAAGGAAAACGACAGTTAGAAGAAGAAGAAAAAAACAGATGATGCTGAATTATCAGTCAATACATCATTAAATATTATATTTTGCCAAATAATCTTTTAGAAATGCACTGACAATTTATAAATAAATAAAAGCATTATATGGTAGACGGTTAAGATAAACGCTTGTGAGAACTTAAAGTTCTAAATTATATTAAATATAATTTAATGAATATTGCGTATGCGAGGGTTTGACCAAAATGCATTAGATTCTGCGAATAAAATAATATAACTTATATATCGTTTTATATAAAAATAATTAGCATCACTGAAATGTTAAAATAGGTGAAAATGGAATTTTCACACGATACTATTCAACTGATACGTCTCTTCACATATAATTTTGGAAGCACAGCCTTTTTTATGGTTTTGGTTTTCTTTACGCATTTCAACCCAAGAAAGGCGATGTAGTCACTAAGACGCAAAACGTAACTGAGAGAGAAAAAACTGAGAAAACTTTATTGAATAGAAAAGGCAATAATTTTTTTTTAAAAATACAGGAAACAACGACTGACATTGCATTAATGTTTTTGAAAATCGAGATAGACATTAAAGTTTGAAGCCTGAAGAGTGTTCCACGGGTGAGAAGTTCCAGGGAAGGAACTTTCAGAATTGCACTTATGAT
>OZ038475.1:60978679-61016179 GCA_964036315.1 Acanthosepion esculentum | reverse complement strand
TTTTCTCTTTTCCTGTGTATTAGGGAAAAGACTTAAAACCAAACCAAACAATAAAAATGCATTTTTTTTCTGGGGTGAAGATAACTAGTGTCTAAATAGAATGGTAAATGTTTGTAAATTATAGAGCAACACAAATAAATCAGGCCCATTTTGATGATTACTAATCTCTACTACTAAACCGTTAGCTTAACTCTCCTTCCCTTTCTCATTCTAATCGTATGATGACCGAAGTTAAGCAACGTCGAGCAGAAAGGAAATGTACCCGAAACCACTTTCGCGGGGGATGAGTAAATTTTGACCACTGCCCCAGGTGGAAGAACTCGGTTTCCCCACAATAATCCTGACCTTGTGTCACAACTCATCTCATTGAGGTAACTGAGTAGATACCAGTCGTACTGGAATCACTGCCAGGCTCACGACAGACAAGACGTCTGTCTTTGGGCAGAGTGCAACAAGACCACTGTCTTCGGGCAGAGAATGACTCAGTCAGGGCTCTTTCTTTGGATAAAAAGTAAAAAACAAACTTGGCTGAGAAAAACAGACAATTAATGGACCGAAGCACGATTTTGCGGGGCCTGGGTAAATTTTAACCGATGGCTCTGGTGGAAACACTCGGGTTCCCCTCAATAATGCCGAATTTGTGTCACAACTCATCTCAGTGGAGGACTGAGTAGATTCCAGTCGTATAATAGTCAGTCTTCACGAAGAACTATACAGGCGTTACGGCAAGTTCCTAAGCATTACGTACAGAGAATACTTAATGAATTAAGTTATAGCAAGTGCGAATATGTGTTATAACAATAACCTTTGAATAGGACATTATAATAAAGTTGATACAACGTAGAAAAGGAATGAATCAATCGATCAGTCAAAAGTTCCAATTGTGCTATCCTATTGGACATGTGTATATCATTTTAACCTTGTGGATTTACACACCTGTAACTCGTCTTGACGAAAAGCATATTCCAACCGCACTCCGCATTTAATGGCTGTTCATTTAGTATAAGTAACACACCACGCTATTCCTATTATCCAATTGATATATATAATTAGCTACATTCTTACCATGCTTTTTGTTAGTAAGATCAACATTCTAGGTATCACCAGATGTATAACATTTTAACGATTCAACAGTACAGTTTACTGTAGTCATTTTGATAATCTTTACCGTATTCAATAGTATAAAAACACGTATTCAGAGGTGTTTGCTTCTATACATTCTGTGACTTGAAATTACCAATACCATCTCCTATATGAAATTATGCCCGATTTCTGTTCATTTCCCGATCTTTCACTTAGACATCATTAGCATAGGTATTACGATCGTACAACATATTTATATTTCCACGTTTCAATTTCAACTTTTTACAAAGTGATTAAATCTCAAGAAGAACACTGAATATTCCTTTACAGAAGAGGTCTCCCTAAAGTGTAGTTTTGGGGCTTCAACATCAGATACAAAAGTAGGTAACACATGAGTAGATGTTAACAATGAAAAATGTGCAATAAGAAATTTAGATTTATGTTAAGTCCGTATTCACAACAAAACAAGAGAATCGAATATTTCTTTGTTTTTATGAGATAGTCATGCATCCCCTACTCGAGTGCATTAAAGGTTGACAGGACAGTTTTTGTATAGACTTGAGACAACTGAGATTGTTAATGAGATTGAGAATAACATGTATGCAACAAGGAAGTTTTAAATGAAAACAGAAAGGATATTTATAGATAAAATCAGAAAGAGACACATGATAATACGTGGATACATAAGGAGAAAGAATGCTTGAAATATTTAACGCCTAAAGGATATACTGAAGCCAAGAAGGACAAAAATGAGCGTAACTCATATTAATGAATGGAATGATAAGGAGGAAAATATATAGTAAAACAATGATGTGAATGGCAGAGAATTGTGGAAATATATGATATTCCACGTCCTGAACGTAGATCTAACTGAGAACATTTGTACTGTAGCGAAATGCATATCAGGAAATTGAAACAGAAGTCGACACTTGTCCAAGGCAAAAAAAAAAAAAAATTACGCCTGAATCTTTTGATATTTTGCATAGCCTTGTGGACAAATATTTAACTCTGGAAGAATTTAGCCAGAGGAACTGATAAAATGTGCCAATTAAAACTTGAAATATCTTCAACTCAAAATTACACTGGAGTTCTGGATATTCTAACTGGAAATTGCTACAATATTGAATGAATGATCTACGAAATAAAAGAAAGAAAAAACATAATTAGGTCTTAAAACCAACACATCTTTCTTAGAACGAATAATTAATTTGCACATCTTGTCTTTTGTGATTATATAAACGTAAATCACATGTACGTTTATAGTGGTGGGATTTTTGTAATATTAAGAATATTTAGTTGACGTTCAAAGATTTATATCAAATACAAAATTAGAGACATACGAATCGATCATTAATTTTTGGCATCCTTGCACCTAAATGGGGTCACTGTAAGAAGCCAGACTTTGATAAATTACTTTTTTAGACAAACGTGACATGACAGAGTACAATAACCTCTATAAGACTGTGGTGACTACGAGCAGAAAGCAGTGAGACAAAGGGAGATTCAAAGGAAAGAACGGAGAGTGACGAGATACCGCCTCGCTGCGCAGCGAAAGGGAGGACATGCCATTAGACTCTTCATCTCCTCCTCACATCGCTCATCCCTGTCTCGCTCGTCTACAATAGAAGGATGCAACCAAATAAAATTTATTTACTACTACAATCGGCACATGATTTTATTTCGTCTGTGATGATCTGGCCAACGAGTTAGTTTAAGGCATAAACGTTTGATAGGAAGAATCTGATAAATAAGCTGGTGGATGGTCTGAGCTGCAATCCTAGAATAAGTTCTGCAGAATGCGATGGACTATGTGCTGCTTGGAAATATTCTTCAGATTAAAGCTTCTTTATTGCAAATTAAGACCCAGACCATGAAACAATGCATAAAAATGGAGAGTTGTTACCTGTGCAATGGTTTTTATTGAGTTTGTTTTTCATTTTAACTGAGCAGTTGTTCTGAAAATATTTCTGAACGATTGATAATAATGTAGTGATGTCAGTGCCAAACAATATCTTGTTAAATAAAAAAATCTGAGCTGTCACAAAAATTGTTTTGTTTCCAATATTTATTGTTCTGTTGATTATCAGCTAAGGAAAATACCCTCACAAAGTCCACGGCATACGACCCTGACAAAGTGGGTCAGTGAATGAAGCCAGACCTTGATAAATGACTTTTTTAGACAAACATGACAATCTTCTCTACAGGACAGTGATTACTGCCAGAAAAAAATGGAGTCACCAACAAAGATGCCAGTGACCTCGTTGCCACAGATTTACAGAGCTAGTCTGTTCACCTAACTTCACCTACGCTTCATCTCTGTCTCGCTCGTCTATGACAGTAGCTTACAACCAGAATCAAATCCTTACTGCTACAATAGGCACATAATTTTATTTCGTGGGTGACCCTCTGGGCAAACAGTTATTTTGAAGCCACAAGCGTTTAGCTGGAAGAAGCTGCACCTTGAGGACGAAGCTGGTGTCTGGTTTGAGCTGCAATGCTAGAGTAATATGTAGACAGCACTTCCTATTTGTCAACTAATGAGCATTATAAAATCGATGGCTTAAGTCTACAGTTAATTGTTTTGCATTTAATTTTAGTTTTACTGCATCGCAATATTTACACTCAACACAACTATTTTATCCAGAACCTCTACCAAGTGTAAAATAAATATTTTTCTGCATTTCTATTCGTTTATTTTGAAACACTTGCACATATTTTTTGTTGCATGCATATTTTCATTTACGTCAGTATAGAAATCTCAGTGCGTGCAAGATCCATTGCACAAGTACTTTTATGAAAACAGAGAATGCTGCAAACAGCTTTGTCTTTAAGTTGGCTGTTACAATTCTCCGATTAGGTATCATTTCGTTCTGCAAAATGATATCTTAATAGGATTATATTCGCACATAGCGTGATGGTTTTGCGAACAAATATATGCTTCGGTCATCAGCATCTGTTTCATTATAAAATTTCCCGCGGAAAATGGATTCCATGGCACATCAGTATAAGGGGCAATTATATACCTTGCCTCAATTGCAAAATTAGTGACTTGATGAACACGTTTAAATAGCTATTGTTGTTTTTAAATGAGTTCTTTAACTAGATAATTTTGTCCTCGCGTAAATTTCTCCATAACTTGTAGCATACGAAAAAGTATAATGCATTCGAATGTTATATCCCTTTTCTACAGCTACATGCTGCATAAAAATGAGTGATGTCCGTTTTCCATTCACTTAAATAATGCATAGGATTCCAAATCTTCTGCACCGCGCAATGCACTTCATTAAATTCCATTCTTTTCGAAAACAGGATTGATTTTTCCGGCTTATTAACAATTTGTAGGTTATTTAAATTAGAAACATAATTTGGGATTGTAAAAATAATTTGGGTTTTTGTTAACAATTTTTGGTCAGATAATGATATTCAGATACAAGTTCTACGATTTAACCGCTGCCTGAGGGAGAATAGGTGGACTCATGTTTTCCAAAGCTATTTGCACGTATGTGGATGTAACGAATTCGAGTCGAATTTGAACAGGTCTCTTCGACTAAGCATTCTGACCCGTTATCATTTACATCACAGGCATATCCAAGCTTACAGCACCTGATCTTCCTAAGCAGTCACCCATCTAGGCTGTGATCAGGCTTCCCCTTGATTAACTTCGGCAATCGTACGAGAACTGGTGTTTGAGTGTGATCTTGTCGTAAACAGCAAAAACAGGCGAAAGGGCAAAGAAAAATAAATCGACTTCGATAAAAAATACGCCTTACTTATTTGAAGAGTCAATAAATATCGTTATTTTTTTAATTTGATTTTTCTAACCCTTTTATTATATTTTTTCGAGGGTTCTTATAATATAATGGTTATGGACGCCGAAAGTGTAATTGGCATGAATAAATATGTTCAGCGTTACTGTCATTTATCTACAGGGATTATTGTACTTAAACCGAAAAGGAAGTCTTTTATTATATCCATTGTTGTTGTATATTAATCAAGAGTAGACATTTCAGGGCAAGAATTTGAAAAGACTTATACAGAATGACCAACGTCAAGTCTCAATGCAAATCCTAGAAAATTACAATCACCATGTTTGATCTGAATGCCAAAGTATGAAAGGAGCGAATAGTTGGTAGTTTCAGAGTAGTAACCTGTAATAAACGCGAAGAGTAATTGGTACTATAGAGCACGGAAAAAGACCAGGTAATAGCCAAAACCTGTATTCGAGAATCACAAAGGAGTTTATGGACATAGAGAAGCCTAAGATGAGAATCGATGAAACAAATCGACTCTATAACGACCAATAAGGCATTCAAGACTGCAGCCTTACACTTAAAAATGTACACAAATATTGACACTTGGAGCGACAACTAGTGATATGTAATGTGAGTGTGAAACTATAGAGAACCTCAGTTGCAATAGAACAGACTTTTTAATGTCCCAAATTGTAAAGGTATGCATGCTGACAGCGATAAAGGCAGATACAATGAACAGAATGAGAAGGGAAATTCAAAGTGGCACGCATAAAGAGAAATTGGATTTATATCAACAAACAAAAAGAAAGCTGGGCAAGACAAAAAGAATGGATAGCAATTAATATTCTTAATATGATGAAAATAGCAAACAACGTTATATTGTACATAATATAATACACAAAGAAATGAGAAAATTAGCATTGGCCAAATTGTACAGAAGCGGCATTACAATATGGATTTGTCATAAATAAGCTGGAAGGCTTAGACGATTTCGTCACTGACAAAATTACCGAAGTAATAAGGGATATATTCTACAGTGATTATACCCCGGAAGACTGAATTATATCGATTTTCAGAGCGCTGTTCTACGAAACAAGATACAAACAAATGTGGACTCGATCGGACAATCATCTTATTGAGCCACATAACGAAATTAATAATCCGAATTTTATGCATTAAATGAATGGCAGAAATTGACCGAAAGGAAACGCGGTTTCATTAAAGACGCTGGAAAATGAATTTGGCATTTATCATTAGGATGATGTCAGAAAGAGCAATACAAAATTAAAAATATGTATATTTATGTTTTATAGATTATACACAAGCTTTTGTTGAAGAAATGTGTGAACTCCTAAATAAGTTTGATTTATTTGTGAAAGATTTTAGAATAATCCAGAACATACACCAGGAGTAAATCGCCTGTATACAGATAAAAATGAATTCAGTCAATACAAAATAAAAATAAAAAAGGGGCGTAAGTCAAAGATGTACCTTCTTTCCTAAATTATTAATTTTTTACCGTGAGGCGATCTCGAGATAATTAATTATTGTCGGTTACATTTCGGACACATCACTCTTATGCTTATCAAACAACCAGCCCTACGAGCATAAACCCTCAGGTACTTTTGCTGGAGTGCGAGAGGCAGACCAAGAAGACACTGGGGCGACTCAGTGACAACACTCTCAGAGTCCACGTGATATCTTACCTCCAGTCCACTCGACTTGCCGCTGACAGACGATTATGTCTCATCGCGACCCCTAAGCACTATCGGAAAGAAAAACTAAAAGTATACTAAAACATTTCTCAAAACGTAAGATGACGCAGTGTTGATAGCAGACTCAGGCCATCCTAGAGGAATTAGTAAAAATAAGTGAAAAACCCCCAAAAAACAAAACATTTATTGTAAAAATAGTGTATGGTTGTCTGCAAAAGGAATAAATGCAAACTTCGAAGTGTATACACAAAAATCAAGCATGTGCAATAATTCAAATATCTGGGAAATATTTTAATAGATGATGGATAATGCGGCAAAGACTTCCAAAGGCGCATTGGAACCGGAAAAAGATGCTTCACAAAAGAAAAGAAAAGTAATAAGATACTGCAAAATTTCGTTTTGTTTTGAGTTTTAATTTAAGCCACTTATATGACAGTGAATGACAAGCAATCTCCTCCCAGTGATAAGAATTGTGGCAACAGAAATCTAATTCTAAAAAGAAGATGTTGCGTATTCCACGAAATGAGCATGTGAGTAACGCGGTAGGTTCAGGGAAAATGGAAATAAAAAGGACACATGTACTTAAAATCAGGAAGACCAAATTGAAAATTCAAGGGCACATAATGTGGGAAGTCGGTTTAGAGAATCTGACACTCACGGGATTTATCGAAAACAAGAGCGCAAGAGCAATGCTGCAAATAGCAAATGTAACGAGGTTGCATAAATTAATGGCAGAACAGGGATTATGAGAAATATCAAAAAGGCAAACCTTTCTGAGAGTACGAAGGAGGTAGTGGAGAGTCATGGTTGCCAAACATTTGAAGGGATGCGACTCATAAAATAATATATATTCGCAAACAATATATATTTGATGTTTTCCTGCATTTTATTCATCATTGCTTTTCTATAGTCTATTCGTATGGTTCTGCTTTATTTTACTTCTAATAAGAATAATTTACGTTCTTCCTTAAAATTTTCCTATGTTGCAATCTACACGCTGATTTATTTGCTATTCTTTTGTTGTGTATGTGATTACTCTATACACATATTTTCCATACTATTTCCGTCTTCTAAATGCATTGGATACTATTCATTTTTCATAGTTCTTTTTGCTTCATTACACTTTCCGGTGGGTTTATACACACTTCACTTAATCGGATTTATTTAATATTCTTGTCCCTTGAGCGCTGAATAGTCGTAATCTTTCGGTTAGTTCCCATGTTCTATTTCGTTTAACATTAAAGTTTCAATGTATTCTCTCTTGTGTGAAGATATATGAAATGCCATTGATTGATAACAAGCTTACTTCACTAATCCGAACGTTTCTCAGCAACATGTTAGAGATCATACTACTCTCTTGGACCATCCTATATCTTTTCCTTATGCAATCAACGATTAACCAGGAGCATTTGTTTAGCATTGTATCCTCTATAGCTTTGATTGACATCCAGTCTAGTAGAAAAAATTCTGTATTCAGAAGCACTTTGACGTGAAGCTGGCAACTCTATCCTGTGATCTTATACTCCACAAATTTTCTACTGGATCAGCAACAAGTTATGTTTAAATAATACACGAGCAGTATCTCTTTCGTTTGATATGCCAGGTAACAATTGTTTTTCTAGAGTTAACTATTCCCACAAAAATATAGTCATTCCATGACATGTTCCGTATAATAAGTTTTGAAACTGAATAGATATATCAGTTCGTAGCGTAATGTTTATCGGCGATGGACGTGCAATTAACTTGCTTAGATCTAAAGCCAACCTTACCAGGCTGAGCTCGCTTTTGCCCAGCTAAACTTGGGAACGGTTTAAACCAATATCCTTAAAGCTAGTGATTAAAAATCGAGCAGAATGTCTTCTCGAGATTTCGTTGATAACTATCTCTTAATACAAAACCAATTGGTTGTGGATCTGTCAGCTCCTACCTGCTGGAATACAGTAATCAAAACAGTAACAAATAGCTTGCTGATGTCGCGAACTTATATTGAAAAGGAAGCTACAGTTTTACCAAAAACACTAATTACTACACCTAATGAAAGTAATTCTGTTTTTGTCAATTTATTAGTATTTCATTTTTTTGAAGTCACATGCGACAACCGGGTATTGAACTCACACAACTAGCTGTAACGAATGTAATGTGAATGAGATCAAATTCCCTATCATATCTAACATCCATTTCAGCAGTAAGATCATTGAAATCGCAGATTATCCCAAATAGCTTCTAAGTATCATACATTGTGTAAAGGCACCGACAGTTATCATGGCGTTCTTAAATATTCCATATCTTTATTAGATTTCTCTTCGGGCGTCTGTATTTTTCTCATACTCCTTGATATTCTTCCTGTAGTACTTAGACACTTTCACTTCTCAACTTCGCAGTTAATTTTTTCATGACTTAGAAATATCTTGTCCGAATGTTTCGCATGGATGAGGTGACATCGCATGGTTACAAAACGTGCATTTCGGATACTTCACATAATTGCTTAACATGATTTTTTTAACAGACAATGAAAACTCGTAATGCAGTTAGCATCTATGATTACCTACCGTCTCAGCAAGTCAAGCTCAGAAATATGAACCAATGAACTTATTACTGAAAGGAGAAAAAAGAGAATGTATAAACATAGAATCATATTACATCGGTTCTTCATCCTGAAATCCTTGCAAGCTAATCTCTCTCTTCACATATATATATATATATATATATATATATATATATATATATATATATATATATATATATATATATATATGTGTGTGTGTGTGTATTTCATTACGGATAGAAGCTGCAAAGAAGAACAATGGTTTTATTTATTTCATTACAAGAATTTAGAAAGAGGAACGATCAATTAGTTTATCCTCATACCCTGCCTGGTGGCAAACGCTGCTGGTGGCGCCAAGGGTGGCGGTCCCGCCCTAGCCACCGAAACCGTGATATCACCCCTGGTCGGCGGCTGATGAAGACAGGGTATCGCTCGAGTTAACACACGTTGTATGTTAAATATATATATATATATATATATATATATATATTATATTTACATTATTCGGACTGTTGTCCTCATCATTGTCGCCATATTTATTACAACGTTTCGGCCGTTGTACGCTCGGGCCTTCTTCCGGTTGTTAGAATGTCGAACTGAACCCTTTATTTCGCTCACTGGTGTAGACTGTTCTAGTTGCACGTGCCATATTTAATGGATGTCAGTTATCAGTTATCTCCTGTTAATTCCACTCTCCAAGTTCTCCACTGCCTTACCCGTGTATTGAACTCACACTCTTTGGGTCCTGTCACTGGATCTAACCAACGCACAAGCACTGTGCTATGTGTCCTTGAGGACATTGGCACAGTGGATAAAGGTATTCAGTTCGGCATTTGTGCGAAGGGTTCAGTTCGACATTCCAACAACCTGAATAAAGCCGGAGCATACAACGCCCGAAACGTAAAAAATATGGCGACAAATAAGGACAACAGTCCGAGTAATGTAAATAGTGTACATAATACATCATCTCAGAAATGTATATATATATATATATATATATATATATATATATATATATATATATATATATATATATATATATATATATATATATATATATATATATGATTATTATTATTACATTTACAAACGCTCTATCTCAGATATTGAACACTTTTACCCGTTAATATAACGTACCTTAACACGGTACGGAAATGAATTTTGATTCGGAATGAGGAATCGGAGAGCTGAGTTCAAATTCCAGTTTAGTTTATGATATTCACCTACTTGCCAGTACCTTTGGGAGCGATATGAATCGAGCTCTTCACGCCCCCAGCTATATGTTAAATAGAAGTACAGACTTAGCCTTGATTAAAAAACTGGTCTAGAAAAAAATTCAAACTATGAATTGAAAATTGTATGTAGCTCCTGTGACGCACATGCCAAGCAGCTAAGTGAAGGATCGTTCACATTGACTCGATGATGCCAACTACGCTCGACCCCCTTTTTAACTATATTTTTATTATATATATATATATATATATATATATATATATATATATATATATATATATATATATATATATATATATATATATAGATTATGAGCATATATGTGTGTGTGTATGTGTTCCAGTTGTCCATTAACTATAATATGTCGAATTCAATTGTTGTGATCTTACCAAACCTTTTATGAATCAACATTCTTCACTCTTCCACTATTATTTTGCCAAAAAGATGGCGTAAAGGTAGAAAATATACCAACCACTTATGCCTGGAATACTTGACTGATATTAGAACTGGCAATAACAGAAAAATATTTTCATTTGTTTAGTACCGTCTATTCCTGTCTCTTTTACTCCATGTGCCTGGGGACAATTGGCGCTTGTCCTGCCAACTATTTCAACGAAAATATTACAACTTATTCGCATTTGACAAGCAATAAGTGGATTGTCGATCACACTGTCTGTACCAAATACTCTGAATGTGAAGCCAGATTGTCAATTGCGCTGGGCTGGAGTATTTTATCACTTTTCCGACTGTTGCTTACCTCAAAATAACCGAGTTTATTGAATGTTCAGAGTTTAGATCAATTGAGTCTCGAAAACTTCCAGGGAATTGCACCAGATGTGTAAACACTGATAAACAGTATATAGAGAATCTTGCTCGTGTCATTTTGGGCAAATGAAAGTAGCGTTGAATAGTCAGCAAGTAGTTTATGACCGGTAACCTCAGGTGATGGCTGTAAATATCATCAGGATTATTAGGGTTAATTAGTCAGAAATGTCCTCAGTGTTATTCGGAAAAAAAAATAGTAACTAAACAATATATGCGGGAAATATGGTGAGAAGTCTGTTTTAAACTAATTCTGAGAGGCACTATTTTCTACAGGGAAGAGAAAATAGCAAAGTGTTTGCACTAAATGGATCACGCAAATGTGATATCCACAATGAAATAAGTTAGCGTTTTTATTACTGAAGTCATTACTACTACTACTACTACTACTCATAATAATAATAATAATGATAATAATGAAAAGGAAAAATTGTCGAGCTAAAGTTATGACAACGCGTCAACATATGTATGTAAATCTGTTCGTTTTATATATTCGGGTATTTGAATTAGTTAGGAATCGTATTTACTTATTTCTGAAAATTTTCTAAGGAGAAGTTGTTTCATCGATTAAAATCCAGCACTATGGGAAGCTAGCACTCAACCATAAAAATGAAAAGAAAATGTCTATACACTGCCTCTTTTGTTTTTCATTCCTTTGCAGCCAACACGGTGTAATAATTTTAGTAACAGCATTAAGAGAAATCAAAAGAGAATTAATGACGTAGGAAGCAGAATGGTGATCAGTCTCAATGCTGCATATCACTATTGACTAAATAAAAGCGTCCTTTTAATTTTGGCCACTAAAATACTACCAAGTTAAAGTCCTTTATATGTTTGATGTAAGTATAAAACTTAACTTCCAAATAAAACATTTAGAAAAAAAGTTATGAAATTCTAATTAAATGAAGTTTCCATTCAAATAATTATATAAGTTTATTCAAAAACTAATATCGATTTTTCGGATGTGGGTTAAAAAAGTATAATCAGTTAAAAGTTATTAAACAGTGATTAAATCGGTGGTATTAGAAATTAAAATAGTAGAAACTCAAAAGTACTTTTTAATAATACTCTAAAGATTTTGAATTTCTTTATAGAATTCTAAATGTATGGCATTAATTGGTGTTTGACTTACGTCTAAAGATTCTTATTCTCAGAAAATACTATGGTGTTCAATACAAGAGAAATGTTGATTTGGTTAATATGATGACTAATTTAAATTCTTCCACCCTAATGCTGTTTCTCGTTTTATTTTTGTGCCTTTAGGCCTTTAAATTTGTTGTAATGACAATATACATTTTGAGTACAAATTCCCATTTCTGTTGTAACGCAACACTAACATCAATAATCAATTGATAATAAACTTTTAACCATGACGGCGCCTTACACTCTGGTAACTTTGAAATCATGCCTTTGTTTTTTCTGATCGCTTTTTCATAATTGAACAAAATGTCCTCATAGCCAATTACATGATTGCTATAAGCATCCTTGGAAGGAAAGTAATGTTTATATTTCTGGATATAAAGATGTATATATCACAAATAAATCCTATCTTCAATTGTTTACATTTTAATAGACACGCCCAGTAATTGAAATAATGTTAAGCTGAATAGGATATATTGCCTGTTTAAGGATAAGGCTATGGTAAGCTATGGTTTCAGATAGGCTACCGAATGATTTACATGATGGCGGAGGTATTGTGGGATTTTTCACGAGATGTTTGTCAGAGAAACTTAAGGTTATATTATAAAAAGTTACCTATGGTTTTGCCAAGAAGATTCCCGTTGCATATAAGTGCATTGGATTTAAACACACACGCACAAGCAGTAATATATATATATATATATATATATATATATATATATATATATATATATATATATATATATATATATATATATATAAACAGAAGATGTCTGTGTGTGTGAGTCTGTGTGAGTTTGTGTGTATGTATGCTATTTATGCATGTCCACATATCTCAACCAATTTTGATGAAATTTGACACACGTTGCAAATCTACCAAGGTAGGTCAAGACTAACTTTTCAATCTCCGGGTCCCCAAGTTTGGCACAAAAATCGATAAAACTGAAGATGGGTACAACTTTTTTCAAATACCAAAGCAAAGTTACACGATAACAAAATTGTTACTGGATAAGGTGATGTTATTTGCAGTTAATGCAAAACATAATTCATGTTACGAGATTTATTGGATTCACAAAAAAAAAGACGAAAAAATGTGAAAAAATCGGGTTTTTCGTACGACTTAAAATTAAAAAAAAAAACCTGAATAACTTCCTCATTTCTTATTCTATTTTCTTTAAACATGTGGAAAAAATTTGTCGCCATGCAAGAAATAAGATAGTGTGGTTTTAGTTCTGCTCGCTTCCCCGCGTATAACGAAAAACTGTTCAAAAACCCGATTTTTGCCCATAACTCCCTGGTTTTTCATCCGATGCTTGCTAAATAATCCATGTAAATATCACATGACACACAAATTGCCTTGCGTGAATGTTTGCTTTCCAGTGTTTCAGTTAAGTGGACGGAATCTGCGACAAACTAAGTCCAAAATCGGTTTTTGCCATTTAGCCAATAGTTTCTTCATATGATTCCATCCTAAATTGGCATTCGAACAACCTTTGATAAAAAGAATATTTCAGAAGGATTATTGAAGCATTAAAAGGGAACAATTCCTGAAGGACCTGATATTAAACCGAGTACGGTAAACATGCTAAAAAGGAGGGTGGAGTTCTTGCCTTTGCATTTGCAGTTGAATCAAGCTCTGACGCTTCATCCTTGTTTTTGTTTGAGTATTTGATTTGTGAATAATGCTATAATATTTGAATGTTATTTCGGCCGTAGGAACTTTACTAAATATCTAATACATTGAAACAATTTAAATCCGAGCACTGACCATAAAAGAAGTTTTTATGGATTGAATACCTTTAGTAAGACCAATCAACTAGTTGCGAAAGACATATCATATGACATATGTCGTGGGCTAAGATTAGTATACCAAAAGAGGATGGATGCAAGCGGTGACGCAGACATTTCTAAACGGGGATATGCAGTTATACAGTGGGGGTGCGGATATACAATTGCAGCCATATACACCGGAGCAATATATATATATATATATATATATATATATATATATATATATATATATATATATATATATCGCAGCGACGTACAAAGGATATATATATATATATATATATATATATATATATATATATATATATATATATATATATATATATATATATATATATATATATTTGAATAATATAGACATATTTGTCCTCTTATTTTTATGCGGATCTTTCCAGTTCTCTTGTCAGTTTCTTGATGTTAATATCAAATTCATCAAGGAAGGCACTGTAGTTTTTTCTAACGCAAGAACTTTCCTTCTTTTCCCAAATCATCATCCAGGGACAAATTACAAAGACAAATTCATAGGAATTGCAATAAAATCTGCATTTCCTTATGAGAGTGGATGAAAAAAAAAACTTGCAGCAAACGCGTTCTGTTATAGTTATATTAATGTTTGAATAAAGATATGCTGTTTAAATCCACACACACACACACACACACACACATACATATATATATATATATATATATATATATATATATATATGAGTGTGGGTCTGTGTTTGGTAATGTGCGTGTATTATTTTTATACTCTTTTCTTACTTACATAAGTGTGATATATTAAAGATTCTTTTAAAACAGTTGTTATATGAACAGAAAAATTAGCACCTTTGTTTTATTAACCATTTCACAGCGCTGTGTCATACCTTTTTCTGAAAATCTTTATCCTAATTTTTTTCATGCACGCATCTGATATCCTCATATGCACGTGGCAATATGCGCACATGCATTGTGTATAACTCGGTTTCTTTTTGAATGCGTTTTTCGACATGAATGCTTTGAATCGTAATAGAGAAACACAGTTTAAATAAGTTAATGCTCCAATTCCGAAAGGGTGCATGAAACGTATCATGAATAACATCGATCATCAAAGGCTAAATTTTATATCTATTTTCGATTTACTTACGTATAAAGTATATGGAAATAATATTTTAACTATTTGAAATCATTGGCATAAAGGGAAAATGGAAATAAAGTTTATATTGTTTTTCTATATTTAATATATTAAACAGTAATAAGCACCTTCGCCCCCACAGTTCCATCAACCTAGATATTTCAACTTAATCTATAATGCTGAATGAATTAATGAATATTATATTAAATAGGTTCTCACGGTTCTGTGAAAATCTTCTCCTAACAACATAATTTGCTTTATTTTTGGTAAGAGGCATAATAACGTCATATTTTATCAAACAACTCCAGAAAATTGCATACTTCTCTGATAGAAAATAGTATAACGGCTAAGTTGAACTCGCAGCAGCATGACCAAACCCAAATAAAATTCATCTTTTCATATATCAGAAACAATTAACTCTACATTATTCGGACTATTGTCGTCACATTTCGGACTTCTTCAGGTGGTTGTAATGTCGAACTGAACCCTTTATTCCACGTGCCATGTTTAATGGATGTCATTTATCAGATATCTCCTGTTAATTTCCCTCTGAAAGTTTTCCACTGCCTTAAACGGGTATTGAACTCTCACTCTTTGGGTCCTGTCACTGGATCTAACCAACATCTTTATCCACTGTCCCATGTGGACATCTGTGAATGAATTTTAGGCTATTATAAACCTAATGTCTTCAGCAACCATTTTTACCAGTGCTCATATTGCAATTTTTGCTGTTATCATTACATGTTTTTACCAGCGCTCATATTGCAACTTTGTTGTTATTATCGCTTTTCTCTGGCACTCCTCCTTACTGCTGAAACGTTGTGATAAACATGGCGACAAGGATGAGGACAATAGTCCGAATTATTTTAAATAATGTACATAATACCTCATCTCAGAAATATAGACAGATATTTTCTTAACTCTGTTTCCAATATATGTGCAAATCTGCTAGTGGAAATATATCGGCCCACAAAATCTTGCATGACTGTCGAGGACCCCAAAACCGAATCATTGAAACCTTCTCAGAATTGTAAATAGAAAATGAGAGTCTATTTAATCTCGTCATAGACTACGCGCATATTTAAGAACTGAGGTAAAGAGATTGGTACTGATCGTTTAAGTATTCCATACGACATCCCAACGAATCTATTACTAGAAGTTCGCATTCCTGATTATACTGTGCGTGTGCTGATTACGTACGGATAAGAATGATCTTGAACAAAAACATTAACATACATTATTTCATTTTCCACGAGGAAAGACTGAACCTTTTCAAACAGAATTAGAATGAAAGTTAATAATACATAATCTGATTCCGTAATTAATAATCAAGATGTGGAATTTGTGAATACTTAACGCTGCAAATGTCTCGGTGTGTGAATAAGCTATAATAGAAGTAATATCGGATCGATAGCCGGCCAGGAGCGAATAGCGGAAACTATTCCATTTGATAAAATGTATTTAGTACAAGAGTAAATGTAACGAACATTGTTGGGATTCGTAATCGTGACACCAATTTACTTGTGCGCGTCGCAAACGGCTACTCCACACGAGAATAAACCTCTACCAGAGACGTTTCTTTAATCTCTCTATTATTTCCTTAACCGGCGAACGAACAAAATCTACACCTTATTAATGCACTCTAAGATTAGTTTGCTGAGAACTGGTTTATGTTTCTGGTCCTTGCAGTTAATGTATTCAGTCAGTATATCTTTTTTTTTAAATTTCAATGAAAATCTAATGTTAATTAGCCACTCATAAAGCAGCTCTGATGCTGATTGCAGGTACAGAATCAAATGATCAGACAAAATTATTTGCTTAAGACTTACGTCGTGCACAATTCTAGAAATTCGATCTTTCCGTAGATACCAAAATAAACAAATGAAAAATAATCAGATGAACTGGCCTCATATCTGAATCTCTACAAATGACACACAGTTTAATAAGTTTTAATGTTCCTGTGGATGAGCGATAATAGTGATTAATAAGAAATAATTAAGGAATTATATATATATATATATATATATATATATATATATATATATATATATATATATATATATATATATATATATACATACATATATATATAACTAAATATATATATATATATATATATATATATATATATATATATATATATATTAAAGTTATAGGTGAGTAATGCTGGTCAATGATTCTTGGTGGAATCATTGGAACACAAGAGCAAAGCTCTTATAAACACTGCTATGCTATGCTATGAGCGTGAGTGTTTCCATTCGGCAATCAGCTACAGATGCTATAGTCTCTACTGTTTAGATCACGCTCAATGTCAGAATTTAGTTGTTTATACTGAATTCACGCATAAGCATCAAACACTCGCCTATCATCGCCAACGATTTAATCCCCACTCCCCTCGTCGTACACTTACATCTTCCCTGTGTACATCGCTTTACAGATGCTAACACATCTTATTTTGGTCACGTAAGTCTCGGTCGTTTTCATATTGCTCCAACAAGATCGCGATTTGCGGCCTCTTTATTTACCGAGCTCTCTTTTGTTTCATCTCATAAGCCGATAATGTATAATGATCAATTGTGATTACTCTAATGCCGTTTTTAACTTTAGCCCACGTGGGCCGATGCTGGTTGCTCCGATTAACAAGAAATCCGATTAGGCTTTCAAGCTCTTTATACAACTTGACAGATTGCAAATGCTTCATTCTGGGAAATCCGAATATTGTTTCCATTCAGGATTTGTATGTTTAGAATTATTTCAAAACTGAAATATTTATGATTTTTAAATCTCTTCGGCTGTGGAGTTTCCGTGCGTGTTTCTTTCTATTGAAAAACCCCAAGGATATATATTGAACTTAGCACTGTATAACTAAATTTCAAATCAAGAGTGATATAAATAATGCATCATTTTTAGAAGACTATCTGCATTTATTATGCAAGTATTCTGTGAGAAACCCTCGTTGATATTATTTAAGTAAACACATGTCAAATAAAAATCGAAATTGACCGAGATGTACCATATCAGAAATGATAAATAGTCACACGCATTGACATTCAAACTCAAAGGCACCCCAAACACTTTCTATGATATATATATATATTTCTAAGGAAGAAAGAGATTTTTATTTATTAATGCGACATATTATGATCACTTTAAACCTTATTTTTATGGGATAACCATATTTGAGAAGACGTCCGTTTATTTTTTAAACAGTACTTTATTTTCGACTGCCGGCCTAAATATTCTAGTAAAATATTAAAATGTTAAAATTGGCCCATTTCTCTTTAGTAATTAAGGCTATTAGACGAATATAAATATACTGTTTAAAATAAACGGAGTGTCTACTCAAATATGGCTATAAAATAAAAAAGAAATAACGTTTAAAGATATAAAGGTATGTATGTATGGAGACATATATGTATTTATGTTGTTAGAACGTTCGCTTTGTTCACGTTCACCATAATCGCTTTGTCGAGAAGGAGACTCTCTGATGTTATCGAACTGGATCGAGGTCGATACCAGCGTGCGGCACCTTGTTTAAAAACCATACCATGAGTTGACCCAACCCTTTTGAGTGAAATTGTGTAGACGAGAGCTGTGCTAGCACGAAGCCACAAGTCATCGTGCCTGAGGGCTTGAACGTGCTGGCCAAATTGTTGATCACATTGGATAATATTTTCTCTCCTAGCATAGTTATATAAACCATAGGTGGGCTCTGTGCTGCATTTGCAATAGGGATTGGCTCTGTGCTGCATTTGCAATAGGGATTGGCTCTGTGCTGCATTTGCAATAGGGATTGGCTCTGTGCTGCATTTGCAATAGGGATTGGCTAGCGTCGAATAATGTATTTATGTGCGCACGTGGCTATATTGTTAGAGAACGTCCCGGGGAGTTCGAATTTCAACAGGTTGCTATCTATGGAAAGTGAAAACATTGATATCTTGACGCAATCAAATGACATAAGTATTGTGAGGGAAAGCTTGCCTTGGTTATCTACTGACCATGGCCATGTATTGATCTCGCCCTATTATGCGCTCTTTCTTAAATTAACCTGCAGCATAATAGCAGAAATGTGTCTAAACGAGTGTTCGCAACAAAAAGACACGAATGTGCCAAACCGAATTTCGGTCATCCTTGCAGACAGGTGTACATGAAAACGTGTATCTAGTCATTAAACATCTATCGAAGTATTAGACATCTATAAGTACATATGTTTATACATAGATAATAATGATGACACAATAACAGGGAACACAATTTCAAAAAAATAATGCAGCGATGAAATATGAAAGTAAAAAGAACTGCCAACCCGACTTTCGGAGAATTCAATTTCACCTTCACGCGATGACAACCTTCGAAGCAATCGCGGAGATAAGTATTTTGAAATTTTCTTTATCTATTCGCTCTTTCTCCCAGTTCACACACACACACACACACACACACACACACACACACACACATACACACACACACACACACACACATATATATATATATATTGTGTGTATTTAGGCAGCATTTTTTCATTAATACATGTTTCATTAAATAATATAGATAAGCGTTGTCTATATATTTTATGTAAGTTTTTTTCATATCGTCTGATAATCTTAATAACATTATCATTAAATAATGAAAGAAAATCACAATATTGATACATACTTTTTTTTATTTAATCCAATCTGAGCTTTCGGCTTACATAAGCCATTATCAAAGATGACAATTACACAATATATTTATGCAATACACGAACAAGAAATTGATGATAGTATTATTTGTTTACATGGATGATTTCCAAGCGTTTTATATGCACGTGTTTATCGTTGCTTGGAAATCATCCATGTAAACAAATAATACTATCATCAATTTCTTGTTCGTGTATTGCATAAATATATTGTGTAATTGTCATCTTTGATAATGGCTTATGTAAGCCGAAAGCTCAGATTGGTTTAAATAAAAAAAAGTATGTATCAATATTGTGATTTTCTTTCATTATTTAATGATAATGTTATTAAGATTATCAGACGATATGAAAAAAACTTACATAAAATATATAGACAACGCTTATCTATATTATTTAATGAAACATGTATTAATATATATATATATATATATATATATATATATATATATATATATATAAATATGTATACATATATATGTGTGTTTGTATGTAAGTATATATATATAAAAGGAAAAGACCTCTTATTAATCGTATAGATATCAATATTTCTGGTAACATATTACAATGTTTATAATATATTTAAATTTATAACGTATTCTTCGATCTTTTGGCTTGTGTAGTGGAAATCTTTTTCACGCTGTCACATGATAAAAATCTTTGCCCTGCACGTAATAACATCATCGCGTCTTTTGAATTTAAAAGGATTTTAACGTTTATTTAGTTTGTAAAAAAATAGCAACATGATTACGCTACAAGATAATTGGCAAATGTTTGTTTAAAAAAAAAATTTTGACTAAAAATATTGACCCTGAAGATGAACAATGATGTTCGAAAGCGCTAGGTCATCGTATGGACAATACTTATTTCGAAATCATTTTCAAATAAAAAGTCTCATTAGAGAATATGAGAAAATTCAAAAGAAAATATGCAAGACTATGTTGTCTTTAACATTCAATACTACATGTTTAAAAGAAACGTTGCTGCAAAATTAGACACACACACATACACACACACACACACACACACACACACACACACACACACACACATATATATATATATAAAAATTTAGTGTATTGGAGCAGCTGATCATTATTCAAACACACACACACATATTATTATTATTATTATTATTATTATTATTATTATTATTAAGTATAACCGACAACGAATGCCTATTTGACGTTTGATCATGCGCCGTTCTAAGCTTCGTATAGTGGCTTTAGTTTCGGGAGAAAATAAAGGCAAAAACTGTCAAATATTTGGATATTTTTTATTATGTCGGAGAGGCTTGTTTTTATTTTCCACCGAAACTAAAGGCACTATACGAAGCTTAGAATAGCTCATGATCAAACATAATAGACATTCGTTGTCTGTTATATTTAACAATATATATATATATATATATATATGTGTGTGTGTGTGTGTGTGTGTGTGTGTGTGTAAACATACATGCATACATAAGAAAATTAAAAAATATATATAGTGACAGAGGGAATTATATATATATATATATATATATATATATATATATATATATATATATATATATATGGGTAAATATATGGGGGAGGGGAATGTAATTCTTAAATAATAATGGATGTTAATTATCGAGTGCTGGTGTTAATAAAATAGTGATTGATGTAAAATAACATAACTTTTAGGTATGTATAAATACATAAATATACATGTCATCCCTCAAATATATAGACTGCAGCAGCATTGCGTTAACAGCATATTGTCTTTAGAATTTAAACTATTTAACGGTCAGTCACTAACCAGCTACTGAAGATTGTGTTTTGCATGAAACACATGCCTAAAACTCGATTTTCGCAACCGAGTATTCTACTATGCTAAAATGTATAGTACATTTTCGTTCCCCTACCTGCATATGCATAAATGAAATGAAATACGTCTAAATATTTAATATGTGTTTGAAATGTTTCATTTTCCATCAGTTAGAAGACATACGTAAACTGCAAATTATCATTTGGTCGATCGATGCCGACATGTCCAAGATATAACATTTTTTACCTACATCTGTAACAATATTCTTATGAATTTGCTTTTTTTTATGCCATGTGCTTCAAGAACCTTGACCATTCTAATTGTCCACAACTTAATTTTGCCATCTTGTTCTGACTTCTGCTGGCAAAAATACTTTAAATATGTTAATCGCTAAAGCGTCTCGCTTCTCTTGCCTTGAGTAAATCATGTGAGCCTTTTATTCTAAGAAGGCTTCTTCCTTCATAATATCTTGCTGTGTTTTTATCTGTTTCTTTCTGACTGTATTTCTTTGTTATCTTCCTAGTTTCATACGTTCAATCAATGATATTTTTGTCCTTTTGTCGGTAGAACAACGTCTCCGACAATTCATGCCTCACATATATGACGGGGTTCTCCATAATGCACTGCCATATCAGAGATTAGATATTGAACAATCATTTAACACGCATTTTTATTGTTTATGAAGGATTTCTGGCGATTCTAATACGTTGCTAATGTGCTCAAAAGTAGCTGTCGCTATTTCTCAGTGCCTTGTTATGATATGGCGCATTTCCACCGTCTTTTTCCTAAGCCATATCACTTATTATCGATTTACATGTAATATAGAGATATTAACTAAAGAATAAAAACGATCGAAATTATCTTCTTTCAGCTGCAAATGAATGCTTTTTCCAATTGTTGGAAGGAAAGTCCTATTACATTTGAAAATGGGAGAAAAAAGAAATTCCATGATCCAAAATGATGTAGTGAAACAGGTTCGCATTTAACCTCTTTATCAAGGACATAATATTATTTATGGGGCAAACACTTGCTCCCTGGTTGGTAAAATTCTTCTGATAGCTCTTTTTTATTTTTAAGCTCTTCACATTGAATAAACGACTTAAATTCTAAAAAAAACCTGCAATGATTTAAAAAGTTGATAAATAGATACGCATTGTAAGAGAAAGAAGGTCGAAGCAAACTATTTACTGCCATAATGTTTATTCCAATTGTTTAGGCCAATATGAAGACTTGCATTATACAGAAGCACTCCATAATTTTGTCTAAACTTCTGTCTCACACTTGCGAAAGATGACAATGAGTATTCTTATAGATTGTTTCGTTTTGATTTTATTTCAATAAACACAAGATGACATTTAGGATGATATTTTATGATCGAAGTATAATATGCGTTGAACAGTTTTGCTAATTTTCGGGAAGATGGCTTAGGATTTTTCCTCAACTACTGTTTAAACAAGCTCAATAGTGATAGAACTTTGTCAGCCAGATGAAGAGGAACGTTCCAGGGAAAAGAATTTCCAAATGTGAACACACCAAACAATCGTTGTCTTTTGCGGACACGTGATTTTTTTTTCATAGACAAAAAGAAGATTCTTGTTGCATCCATTAAAAGAGAAGGTTTTAAATACGTGCAACATTCAATGCCTCATAAAAGTCTGATATAAAGTAATTACGTATAACGATTACGTAAGAATGCGACATGGTTTCCTAAAACTTTAATAATAAATATCTATTGTAGCATATATCTATAGAGAAATTGAAGCTAGTGTAACGGTTCTCAACAGGAAAATGAATCGGCAAATTCTCGGGTTGATTCGATTCATTTTGTTGTAATGATAATTGAGAAAGTTATGAATACAGTTATCTTGACAGATCTTTACTTGTGGTCGAAGTGCGAATAAACATCTGGACATATTGCTATTCCATTGCATCATTACTTTCTCAGCTTTTGTCAGCACGACATAATTGTGCATATATTTATGTAGCTTACAGATATTTATATCAGCAGATAAATCTGCATAATTTCGATAAGTAAATATTGTTTTTCCGCAGGAGATTATTAAATATTTTACAAGAATAAAATACTTTTTTTCTGATTAAAAAAATTATACAAGAAACGGAAAGAACAGAAAGGGACATGAAGACAGACAGTATGATAATATTAGCAGAGAAATTACATCAACGATTGGGAAAGGAATGTTAAATTCCTTTCCCAATCGTTGATGTAATTTCTCTGCTAATATTATCATACTGATGAAATTTTATTTGAGATTAAATACATCATTGCAATTTTAAAACCTATGCAACTGATATGATTTTCAAGAGATTACAAGCAATAAATCTATGTTTCTCCTGTAAATAACTGATATGGATAAAAAGCTCTCAGTCGGATAGTAGGCAACCTAGGAAATATTGAGTTAAATCAAGTTGTTAGTTACTTGCTCTTGATCAGGCCTGATCGGGCACACTTGTATTTGTTCAAATTTCCAAAATACAAAAAGTGGTTTATATGCAACTTTGCTGAGCGACCCTCAAATACAAATACTTTAACGTAATGCATAATCTCGCGTGATCAGTAGTAGAACAAGCCGAGTTAGTTTTAAACCTTGGCTACGCTGACATGTGATATTATATTAACTCAACCACCACCAGCTTCCGAACATTTTTCTAACCCTGATCAAAACAATGCATATATATATATATATATATATATATATATATATATATATATATATATATATATATATATATATTTCAATGAATCATTCATACAGAAAATAGATATAGAAGTGAATGATAAAAATGACGAGAATACATCTTCGCAAGCAATTTACTAAAAGACATTAACCCAGAACATGTAAATGAATGTTATGATCCCTGTTTATAAATTCCAGTTGAATAATGTAAATTGAACTGCACCACATATATATATATATATATATATATATATATATATATATATATATATATATATATATATATATATATATGTGTGTGTGTGTGTGTGTGTGTGTGTGTGTATACATGTATAGATATATACATATGTGTATGTGTTTATATACATATGTGTATGTGTTTATATACATATGTTTATACACGCACACACACACTCAGACACACACACACACACACACACACATATATATATATATATATATATATATATGCGTGTTGTGCGTAAGTGTGTGTGCGTAATTATGTAATGTTTTTAATTATACGCCAAGTCTCCAGGCGTACACAGAGTTAATATTAATTGGACACTTGCAAAATACTTATTTAATATTGTCTGATGATTATATTTAAATACAATTTCAAGAAACTTGGGAAAATATTTTAAAATGTCGTATAATATATCCAGCAGCAGATAGGCAATCATAAGCGTCCACTGATTCCTCTTCAGTATTATCCGTTCATTACTATGAGTACCTGGGAAAGAGAGTGTAGTGGCTTCGGTTATCTTCTCTATGGTTTTTAATTCAGTTTCCATTCTCCTAGACTGGTTGCGCAACCAGAAACAATAGTTTGCAAAGAATGCTTGTAAAATTTTACAGCTAACCAATTTAACTGATTTGTTTTGATTTGTGTAAAATAGGAAAAAGTTGGACGAAAACTTCTTTTCTTTTTCCATAACGCACAACTTAATCTTCGATAATGTTTATTTTCATTGTTTAAATTCATATAGATTTAGCGGTGACATATTACTGCATAGTGATTTATTTTTTCTGAATAAATTGGGTAACTGAATGAAAAAAAAATGATAGTATCTATCTTACGCGTTTTGTTCATCAATAGGGCATCTTTTGAGTAAATCTTTTTCGCTTGATAGAATCATGTATATGTAAGGAGAGGGAATGGAAAGAAATACAAACCCATCTGGATTATAATTATACATCGAGAGAATCGCCAAAAATGTTGTGATTCATAATTTTAAATTGAATTTTCTGGCATTTGATGTGTCCAGATGCACAACTTTTCCGAGAGAGAGAGAGAGAGAGAGAGAGAGAGAGAGAGAGAGAGAGAGAGAGAGAGAGAGAGAGAAGCACAGAGAGAAACAGAGAGCGAGAGAGGAACAGACAGAGATAAATATCTTTGTATATATAGAAAGAGCACGCAATTTTATTTTTTAGAAACATCCGTTTTAATATCCATGTTTTTAAAATTTTCATCTGAACAGTGTCATTGCTAAAGAGAGTATAAGAAAATTATTTTTTCTGACACGCTATTCATTTTATCATAACTTACAGATTAAGCCAGCTTCATACTTGGTTTTCTGTATATCGATAACGCCGATAATATAATATCGTAAATTTAATAAGACTATTATAACTACGAATAAAAATGAAGTAAATAGTTATTTGAGCCTATCGAAATAAACAGTAATATATGATTCTGATAAAAAAAACGAGTTAAAAGTCAATTATACAATTTTTCCTTTATTTGATATTTATTTATAAATATGCAATGCGAATTATGAAAAAGTAGATCGTAATTATCTTTTGCGATAGAAAGCGTAAAGACGAAAAAAATATTTAATGAAATGTGTAGATTTATTAAAACGACAAAAACAAAGAGCATCAAGAGCAACAGAGAATGACTTATGATGAAAATGCGACCAAAGTCGCAGTTTCCCAATATCTTAGCAAAATGTGAATTCAGCGAAACTGAAATAGCGGAACCTACTAGAAAGGCAGATAGAGACGAAAGAAGTCATTAAAATAATACGTAACTATCTAAATTATGAGATAAAGAAAATTGATGAAAGAAAAAAATATGTGATTGGAAGCAAAGTTCTTGTGACTTCTAAAATGATCAACTTTATTTAGAAACCGCGAGAAGTTTCCTTTCAACATGTGAACTGTTAATGTTGTGAGATCGTCCCGACCATTTTTGACTTGGGTACGATATGTTTTCAGAAACCGGGATAAAAAATAATACTTCTAAAATGTCTGACCTCATAGAGATGATGTTAAAACTGTATATATTAAAAGAAATTAATGAGGAATCGGACTAATGAGTTATAAGTTGGCGTCATCTGGACTATCAAAGTCCTCGAATTATTCATATGTGATTGGACTTTTGATTGATTTATTCATTTTCTACGGCTTATCACCCATTACAGATTACTTAGAGCCAGGATTTTTAAAATATATTTTATCAATTTTTTTTTCGTAGGGGAAATGATAATGATTTGGGATAAATATCTGAAAATTACCCCATAGCTGATGGTGAAGAGGTGAAGTAATACTTTTCTAAAGGTGAGTTGCGCGAAAGTGAATATAATTAACCCAACTGGAATTAGAACTCGGATCTACGATTAACAATTCCGAACCATTAACTACTACAATACCTCCATATTCATGCTTATATCACCTGATATTCCTAAGCGGTGACCCACGTAGGTAATGACCTGGTTCATTGCTTAACTTCTGTGATCGTACGGAAACCGGTGTTTCGACGTATGGCATTGGTAATGGTAATATTACCCTTTTCATTACAAGGAAAAACTGTCATGCATTGACCGAGATAGCAGTACTATCGGGTGAAATTTATAAAATCTTTCTGCTAAAACAGTCTTTTAGGAAAATTGCTTTCTGAAGTTCAGTAGCTATTATCGTTATTTCATGCATTGGTAGGAGTTTCCTTCCTAATCTTTTACTTAAAGTACGATTAAACAAAAATATATTTATTATGTCATTATTTTCTCATCTATTCACGCATATCTATTATTCTTGTGGTTTCTGTTCAAAGCCTGCAGTTGACGTGGTTTCTGTTTTCCAGAATATTCGAACTGCAAGAAGAAATTTATGTTTCGATAATAGAGTAAGTACATTGAAAAGCATGTATAAGATTTACACCGTTCAATTTATTATATAAAACATTTAATTAATTCAATTTAGCTTATAACATCATTGTTTATGTATACTTAATCTGCGTAGCGTCAATTTATGTACGTTTTTGAAAAATATGTTAATATCTTATTCAGATATATAACACTATCTAGAAAGGCACTCTCATGTTTAATTGGTATTGCTAAAGTTTTACCTTCTTAATTATTTCAGTTGGAAACGGCGATTATGTTTGTAAACTGCTATATATTTAAAGAAATAACCATATCTATGTCTAGTCGATATATTATTATTAAGATTTAAAATACTTGGTCGGTATTTTAAAATCATTTTGCTAGTGTTTGTGAAATAGATGTTGGCCATTTACATATATTTTTTCATAGCATAGTGTATAAAATGATTCAAGAACATTTAGCAAGGACATACTGCAAGAAACGGTCTTTCAAGGGAAAAGTATCTACGACCAAGTAATTAAATCATCGAACATGACTGACAAAGAATATTTTATAAAAATATAAAATGGTTAAAAAATATTTTCGTTAATCCATTAATATTAACCGATATAAAAATAAGCATGAACAGATTATGGGTAGAAACCAATAATACCGGTGTTTTGCAAAATTATAATTAACAGAGATTGTCTTAGAAAGCTATAATTAATACCATATTTTTATTTTAATCTTCATAATTAATAACATATTGTACAGTGAGCACTAATTGATTATAAGTAGAAACCTCTAATTAATACGGGATTTTTATTTTAATCTTCATAATTAATACCATATTGTACAGTGATCCCTAATTCATTATATGTAGAAACCTCTAATTAATACCGGATTTTTATTTTAATCTTCATAATTAATACCATATTGTACAGTGAGCACTAATTGATTATAAGTAGAAACCTCTAATTAATACCGGATTTTTATTTTAATCTTCATAATTAATACCATATTGTACAGTGAGCACTAATTGATTATAAGTAGAAACCTCTAATTAATACCGGATTTTTATTTTAATCTTCATAATTAATACCATATTGTACAGTGAGCACTAATTGATTATAAGTAGAAACCTCTAATTAATACCGGATTTTTATTTTAATCTTCATAATTAATAGCATATTGTACAGTGAGCACTAATTGATTATAAGTAGAAACCTCTAATTAATACCGGATTTTTATTTTAATCTTCATAATTAATACCATATTGTACAGTGAGCACTAATTGATTATAAGTAGAAACCTCTAATTAATACCGGATTTTTATTTTAATCTTCATAATTAATACCATATTGTACAGTGAGCACTAATTGATTATAAGTAGAAACCTCTAATTAATACCGGATTTTTATTTTAATCTTCATAATTAATAGCATATTGTACAGTGAGCACTAATTGATTATAAGTAGAAACCTCTAATTAATACCGGATTTTTATTTTAATCTTCATAATTAATAGCATATTGTACAGTGAGCACTAATTGATTATAAGTAGAAACCTCTAATTAATACCGGATTTTTATTTTAATCTTCATAATTAATACCATATTGTACAGTGAGCACTAATTGATTATAAGTAGAAACCTCTAATTAATACCGGATTTTTATTTTAATCTTCATAATTAATACCATATTGTACAGTGAGCACTAATTGATTATAAGTAGAAACCTCTAATTAATACCGGATTTTTATTTTAATCTTCATAATTAATACCATATTGTACAGTGAGCACTAATTGATTATAAGTAGAAACCTCTAATTAATACCGGATTTTTATTTTAATCTTCATAATTAATAACATATTGTACAGTGAGCACTAATTGATTATAAGTAGTAACCTCTAATTAATACCGGATTTTTATTTTAATCTTCCTAATTAATATCATATTGTACAGTGAGCACTAATTGATTATAAGTAGAAACCTCTAATTAATACCGGATTTTTATTTTCATCTTCCTAATTAATACCATATTGTACAGTGAGCACTAATTGATTATAAGTAGAAACCTCTAATTAATACCGGATTTTATAAACCTATAATTAATAGTGGATTTTATGAACACGAAATTAATATAATTCTTCTTCTTCCTCCTCCTCCCTTTCTTCTTTTTCACCAGCACCACTAACACCACCATCATCATCATCCTCTTCTTTTTCTCGTATTCCTTTTCATCAGGGTCCTATTCCTCCTTCTTCCTAATACTCCTTCTTTCTTTTCATATTCTTCGTCATCCTGCTCATCTTGCTATTCCTCTTCCTCTTCTTCTTCTTCTTCTTCCTCCTCCTCTTCTTCTTCTTCCTCCTCCTCCTCCTCTTCTTCTTCCTCCTCCCCCTCTTCTTCTTCTTCCTCCTCCTCCTCTTCTTCTTCTTCTTCTTCTTCTTCTTCTTCTTCTTCTTCTTCTTCTTCTTCTTCTTAGATAGGTATGTTATTCGATGCTTTGCTCCGTCTCACATGTCAAATATGTCGCGTGAGTGGGAAATTCTCCAAGCTCTCATTATGTGCCATAGAAATTTTCAGATTGTAAGTTTAAGTGTTCCTTTTTGTTTCGAGTTTCCTTAAAAGTACTGTTCATTCTCTGGAATTTTTAGCATCCATCTTAATTCCTGTAGTGACTGTTCAGCATTCACTACCACATAGGCGGAGAGATATTAAATACCATTCCATCACTCTTTTCATTGCTTTTGATGAATGGATTGAAATTTCTGGGAAGGAAATAATTTGCGTTTTATGACCGTTTCATATAATTCGTTTTTAGGTGGTTATTACAGTGATGGCTTTAGTTATCTTTTCATAAGCCAAATCTACTGTTTAATACATACAAGCGGAATAATTTAATTACTCCAATATTGAGAACAACTAAAAGTAGAAAGCTTGTATATAATCTTTCACACTTCTTTGTTTCAAGGTGGTTATTCATGGAAATGAATGGTAGCATTATGTTTCGTAAATAAATTAGACAAATCAGAATAAAATAATACCGCATGTGTTTTATGATATTCAATTAAATTATATTGTATTATAATTATAGCATTTTAATTTGTAACTCTTAATTGTAAAATGATTACCAAATTATGAAATAAATTAATGATTTAATCACATGTTCAATGATTACATCTTTTTGAATACCGTCATTTTCTTGAAATATATGCATCATATTATACATGTTGCAGGATTATTAATAGGATCATATGTTTAAATGATCTGAAGTGCCATCCAAATCAATTAAATCATTCTTAACCTTTGAGCTGATTGAATGGCAAGCGCCTCTTGATGTTGTCGTGGAGTAAAAGAAATAATATTTTCATGACGTCACTCTTCGTGTTTTTTTTATATTTTTAATATGGCACCAAACCTTTTCAAGCTTTATTCTCTATAGAGCCAATGCATTTTAATGCATCATTTTTTAAGGTAGAATTTCATTCATCGAATAATATTTCTAAGGTATTATCGAATAGCTGACATTTCTCATGTCTTTCTGCGTGTTTGCTTTGGCATTTTAGATGTCACCCGTTAAATTGTGTAATCACTCAACTAATGGAATTATTCGAATAGAAATATACTTTGAAGAGCATTCACTTTCAGAAGCTAACCAAAAGAAGAGAAGCTTATTTTTGACATGTTCCTTTTGAAATTTATCAGCCTTTTAAAATGTGCTCTGACTTAAATTTTGCAGCGATGTTTCCAATGTAATCCTTCAAAAAAGCCTCTTGATATTAAGAACCAAATATCATTGAACGATGGCTTTCTAATTTCAGAGAAAAACCTCGTTCTTTCTTTTGATTGTTTTGTTTCCGCTAATAATTATAAAATATAAAGAATAAAATATTTGTAATTTTTACCGCTTAAATTTAAAAGCTATCCTTGTCAAGATTTTATATATAAAAAAAAACCTTCTTTGTTTAAGAATATAATTGAAAAAAAAAACTTACTCAGGAAAGTAAGACATGTGTTATTTTATTTTTACATTAAATTATGAATTGTTTCCTTTTCTTTTTGTAAGGTCTAAGTGGTTTTTAAAACCACCTCGAATTTTCTGTGTAATTCTGGAAAGTGTCACAATTATTTAAAGTGATTTTCGGATAATAGAGACCATTAATTTAGCTATGTATATTATTGCCACAATGTCACAGCTATTACATAGCATGTTCTTTGTCTCTTTAGTATCGAAGCAGATGATCCATTTTAAGCCATTTTAAAGTACTCAAAACCGTACTTACAAAATCCAACGAGATGATCTTTGAAAAAAGTTGTTTATATATTACTAACGTATCTATGAACATAAAACGAATACACAGCAATTTATCAAATTCATTAGTTGTAAATTCAACCACAACAATGATAAATTAACATAATTATAAAGAAAATTATCTAGAGTGCCGCTATCGAATATAATCTAAATATAAATCTACGCCCCAGATTTTTTTAAAATATCGCCATTCCTGAAAGAATTAGTAATTTCCCAAGCCATGAGTACGAAACCCGTCGGCTACGATAAGTTTTCATTTTGTCATTATTCATATTGCCCGTTTACAGATATACTCTATCTGAAATTTTACATATATTTCTATCCCGACTCACATATAGCTCCATTAGAGAACCCACACATGTACGTTTATATTTTTAAATGAATTAAAATAGAGAACATATAATTAGCAGTTTAGTATGGCATTATCATGTGCCACCTAAGACAGAAATTATTCTGTTTTCTGCTGGAGTAGATGTCCTAATATTTTAGCAATTACTGTCACACATATATATTGTTTTAAATAATAAGAAAGGATATACTCTGACTTAAAGTCTTCTTCAATACAGAGAAATCCATGCAAAAAATAAACAGTTGCGAAGATGCATAAAATATTTTTGAGTGTATGAGAAAACCTTAACAACTGATAACAAATGCAGCTTTCATTATAAATAATGTAGCCTAACCTTGCATGGACTTTTGATGAAACATCACCTGCCTGCGTCACGTAGAATATAGCTTGCGACTTTACCGTTCCTTTACCGGGATTCAATATATTTAATCACTTATATGTTTCCCAGTAGATTTGATATTTCAATAGGGAGATTGTTCAACTCGAAAAAGAAAAGTACTTTCTTCAAAATAACACGTTCCATAAAACCATTCCAGGCACAAATGTCGGCATGATGAATATAATACGCTTCTCTCCAGGCGACGCGTGCAATATTTCAGCACACAACCGCAATATATAATGACAGAAAATTATCAGACAGAATGCAAATTATGAACTTGCCATCAGACTCCCTAAAGCTGATATTTCAAAACAGAAATTGTCTATTTCGCGAAAAAATGCTTCCTCCATGATAACATATTCCATAATACTATTTCAGTCTGAAATATCTGCATGACGATATCACTTTAGCACACAATCAGGATTTCTGATGATTTGAATTTATCCAACTGGATACGAATTTTCAACCAAGCAACAGAATCTCAGTTCGTACAGGTCGACGACCTCTAGAACATGTCTTCGGCTTTTTCATCCAAGCCATCGACTCAGAGATTAAAATCTGGCAAGCAATGCAGGTACGATTTTAACCGTAGATCTTGTATATATATATATATATATATATATATATATATATATATATATATATATATATATATATATATATATATATATAAGATTTATCAGAAAAACTGACCTAGCGCGAAATTATAAACATTTTCCTAGTATAACATATATTTATATAGATCAGCATCACTACCATGGTATCATTTATTGCTTGTACGTGTTTCTCTACTCCAGGCATTTTTTCTCTTTGTTAATGCTATTGTATATATATATATATATATATATATATATATATATATATATATATATATATATATATATGCAGACACACACACACACACACACACACACACACACACACACACACACATATATATATATATATATATATATGTAAGTATATATATATATATATGTGAGTGTATGTGTGTGTGTGTAATTATATTGTTTAATATATTTATCATTCTAAATTGTGAATTGATCGTTTGCAGATATAAACACATGGACATAGAAAGCAACACTATATTGTTACTTTTTCCTACATTTATCGATAATCGAACCATACACGTGATAATGACAGTTAACAAACAGTGTTGATTTCTACGTTCACACCATATATTTAAATATAGGTATCTATGAATGAAAATCCAGTTATTGTAGTATTTCCAGACGAATTTAGATTAATAATCTCCGGTCTACATATCAATTTGCAGACGCCATAAATTTTTCAACGCCCTCTTGAATCCGTGATACAGCGAAAGAGTCTGTCTGTGGATGACTATTTATGCTCTCGAAATGATTCGATTGCACTCTCGATGAGAAAGGGGTTATTTTATAAAAAGGGGCTGCTGCTAATACAATGCTCTTCTACACAAATCGAGGTCTCCTAGCTACTGACCTCTTTCGCAAAATAAAAACTATAAAATTTCCCTTCCGCTGTGCAGCGCGACGATAGCTTGGGGTAGAATCCCTGACTGTTAAGAAATCGATTGAGTTTCGATCCCAGCTTGAAGCAATCGGATGTCTAGCCACACTTATGAGCTGCGAAACAATCTGTCTGGTGATGACGCTCTCTCTCTCTCTCTCTCTCTCTCCCCATATATATATATATATATATATATATATATATATATATATATATATATATATATATATATATATATATATATATATATATACAAGTATAGGATTGGTGTATACGGAATAAATTCCAATAACCAACAATTACTATTCTTAAAATAGTGCTCAATACCGAGAAGAGCAGATATAATTATTTATTTAAAAATTATAACATAAATATGTTATAAAATCACTACAAAAATAGGCATTTTGTTTCAGCACCTCCGGTGTCTTATCAAGTGATGATGTTGAATGTAGAATAAAGGGTTTTACAAGTTTCAAATTAATTACCGATCCTTCGCAAGAGGAACACGATGTTACATAAGCTGGAATGAACAATCAAAATACAAGTATACGGGATTTAAAAAAACTTGACAACTTGGAATTAAAATGTATCCATTTTGTCAGGAAGACCAGTCGATCTCAGCGTCTATTCTAACGTAATTTCAATTAAAAAATAAATTGAATAACATATGTATTTTTTTCTTTTCTCCTCAGTAATTTTGTGATTTTAAAATTAATAGAGATTAAAATTCATTTTAAAATTGGTAATTTTTTACTTCTAATTTTAATTTAAAATTTTATGACAGAATTTAATACTTATTGGTTAGAATACATTCTATTTTAGTATAACTCCAACTTTAAAGCTTTTAATAGCTATTATAACCTTTCTTCGTTGTCAAGTTTTTTGAATTCTCGTATACTTGTATTTTGATTAGTCATTCCAGCTTATGTAACAGCGTGTTCCCCTTGCGAAGGATCGTTAATTAATTTGAAACGTTTAAAATCCTTTATTCTACATTCAACATCATCACTTGATAAGACACAGGAGGTTTTTGAAACAAAATGGCTATTTTTATAGTGATTTTATAACATATTTCATATTTATGTTATAATTTTTAAATAAATAATTGCATATATATATATATATATATATATATATATATATATATATATATATATATATATATAATGGATGTATCAAAAAATACTTTTCTAACCACTGGGACGGGTTCCACACACCAAAACAAGGACAAAAGTCCATATAGATATACGTCCGCAAATCCTTAGTTTTTCAGTTATGGTGTATAAATTTACGTTAGAGGCTGTTATATGCATTTTTAATGTCTGCTGCATGAACCAATTATTTTAGTTGTCTCCACACATAAAATCCAAAGGCTTGAGGTCAGGGAAACGTGCCAGTCACGGAACCGATTCTTCCCTACCTATCCATCTTTCATGGTAGATGTCATCGCGAACAAAGTGGTGAAGATGTGCTGGAGGCACATCATGCATGAGCCACATGCGTCTTCGTATTAGCATTGGTACATCTTCTAGCAGGTCTGGTAGGGTATTCGAAATAAAGCCCCTGTTGACTACTTCTGTAAGACGTGTTGCTAGTACATATGGATCTATCAGACAGTCACCTGCTATTCCCGTACACACATTAATCTTAAACTGATGGTTGTGCTGTATTTTACAATGTGGATTTCAATCTGCCCACAAATGTTGGTTGTGGAAATCTCTTATTCCATCTCTTCCAAATGTTGCCAACAATCTGATACAGCTGTGCAGTCTGGCGCCCATTACCATTCGAGCGGCCGTATGTAAAAATCATATCTTCCTGCTCACGATATAAATATTTTGATACACCATGTATACAATATGTGAGTCCCATGCACCGCGATAACTCTAACATTCTGCAACGGTGGCAAAGATGGTTTTAAACTTGATAAGAAGCTCCGAATGAATATATATATAAGGAAAACCATTGTGTTGAAAATTAACTAATGACTGACAGAAAATGATTAATTTCTGAGAAAATGTAAAGGAAAATTGTTACAGATGTTTTGAAGAACTCTCACTTAACGATAATGAACATTGTCACTTATATAAAGACATCAGGATTGAATGTATTGACGAATACAGTAACTGCTTTCATTGAGCAGTATTTCGAGTTTGTCACGCAAAGAAAATTTGTTATATATGTTCACCGTAGTCTGAATGTAGAAAACCAACGTAAGTAATTTATTCAATGAAACAACACCAATATCACGTAGCAGCTTTTCAATAATTCTTAAGGTCTTCCAAATCAGAGGTTGGCAGTGAATATTCGGAGAGAGTAGGAAAGCGAAGTTCTTCAGGTCTTTCATCTGACAGGTTAGCAGTGGATATTCCGACAAGAAAGAAAAATGGTTGCCTTTATACACGTCGGATTGAATATTACAAGTCTTCTGATTGGTTAATATTCTCTTGGTAAACTATAAAATGAGTCAGCTCATTTTGCTTGGCTCACAGGTAAATAGCGGTACACAAAAATTGTAATAAAATTGCCTTGCTTAAAGCTAAATACCTAAAATGCAGATAAGCTTACGTTATACGTCATCTTGAATATACAGGAACTCTGTTTTATGGTCAGATAAAAAATATGGGCATATTTGAAGAATAGGTAAGAGAAAGAAATTATTCAAGTTTGGAAGAATTAGAAGCTATTGACAAGAAAGAATGGAGCAAAATACCTATCAGTGTATCTAGTGATCTCATAAGGGAGTATCAAAAACGATTGAAGTAAGAAATCAATAATAAATGTTACACAATTGTTCATTGGCAAAAGAGGGCCATTATTTTTGTCCTATGTCAAATGATATTTTGTTGTTTATTCTATTAATGTTTGAAAATAAAATTTAAAAAAACATTGTTGTGGGCCTCGCAGCACATTCTTTCAAATCAATTATTTCATCATTTGTGAAAAGATCACATGAAGTTTACATGGACATTTAAGTTATTACAGTTTTAGTTTTATTTATTAAAGTGGGGTGAATAATTCTGCCCACAACTGTATATATGTGATATAATAAACTTCTAAATTTTTCTATATTTATGGATTAAATGCTCTATATCAGTTATAGAACCGATGGGAATAAAAAAATGTATATTTATGTCAGCGCAATCGTCAAGCCTGACTTTTCATTTGAGCATGAAACGGACTGTTTTCGGTGGATTTTGGTCTCAGTGTTCACTTTATATATATATATATATATATATATATATATATATATATATATATATATATATATATATTATAATTCATTTTTATTCCGAATTTTCTTTTATACATACCTCATTTCCCCACTTCGATAGTGACAGTGAAAACTTTTCCTGCAATATTTTTGCCTCATGTGCCAGAGAAACACATTGACATATCAAAAGTGGCTATAAAGAATTCAATAAAATTAAATGTATGGATTAATTGTGTGGTACCCCGAACACAAAAGTATTATTCCTTAATTTATATATAACTTGATTTATTATCGAATACCTTAGGAAATGTTC
>OZ038475.1:60893679-60973679 GCA_964036315.1 Acanthosepion esculentum | reverse complement strand
CAAATAACAGTTAAGTAATCTTTATAACGAGATTTTTCCAGCTTCTTAATACTATGCATAGCTTGTGAAAGGCATCTTTATCTATCCCAGTGCACCTTTGGATTTCGATGTTGCACTTTCCATCCTGTCTAAAAAAAAAAACACTTCGTAGACATTTAAATTTTTGTACTTGTGGGATTTTGGTTTTCTCCAATATGTCATCAGCAGGAGTCGCTTTTTATCCCTTTCTGTGTCAGCTATCGACATATTTCATCTGCATATCTTATTAAGATTGTGACCAGAAATAAGAAATCCTAACAGGAATTGCAAATAGCATGTCATGTAAAAGTTGAAGAAGTTCGGTGATAAAATACATCCTTGTCTACAACACTCTTTTTTTATTGTATAGTGGGCTCTGATAAGTTTTTAGCCACCCTTGATTACAGCAATTAATTATCTCCTTTTTTTCAGACAATACCATGTTAGTATCAAGCTCCTCTCATCTATGAACAATAGTTGATTATATCTCGCAATGAAAATTCGTGGAAGTAAGGAAATTTAATGAATTTGAACAGGGGCAAATAATAGGATAGCATCAGTGTGGCATGTCAAATAGAGAATTTGATAGGTTTTTCCAGGTTAATCATCAAACGGTTAATAATATTGTCAAGACATTTAAGGAAGAAGGCCATTGTCGCGTGGAACAACGTTCAGGAAGACCAAGCATCGTGTCTGAGCGAACGAAAAGGACACTGAATAGCGAAGTCATCAGAAACCGTCAAAATGTCAACAACAGCATGAAAATGTCGCCATATGCGGTGAGAAAGACTGAAAGAGCTAGGCTATCAAAGAAGAGTTACAAGAAAGAAGCACTTGATGCCAGGTTTGCAAATATAAAGGGTGTTTCATTAAGACGGATTATATATAAGGGTGTTTCGTTAAGATGGATTATATATAAGGGTGTTTCATTAAGTAGGATCAAAGTCAGCAGTAAATAAGCAGTGTTATTGATGGAAATGTATATAATTCTATATTGGATAATGTTATTTAAGTCATGGCAATTATGTGTGAAAATAATATTGCACAAATGCCCGCCAAATCTGAAAGAAAAAGAAAGAAATCTTTAGGCGCTTAAACTTAATTCGCCTTTAAAAGCAATGCAAGTTATTGGAACACCCGTTATGAAGCTTACCTTACGTTCGTTGTGTCCTACTTCATCTAAGTCTTAACCGACAGTCAATTATAACAAAAAATACACGTACCGAATTATGTTCGTATCTTTACTGACAATGGAACAATATGGAATTAGTGTCATCTTCAGTGCGAGTCAAGCTTAATATAGAGGAGAATGTGACCAATTGCTGGTATTCATTCATCCATTGAAGTTTTGGTGAAAATACAAAGGTGATAGCAGCGGCTCTCAAAGAAGTGAGTCTGGAAAAAAAGCGTAATTGAGAATGTGTTAACGAACTCATACCTGACTGTTCAACTATGGAAGGAAGTATAATGAAACTTGTAATTCATCCTGATCATCAATATTTTGCTTAGAATTATAGGAAAGATGAAAATCGTTTTGTGTGTCATGAGTTTTTAACAGAAAATGATTACTCATACAGTGAGCGTCTATGATTACTGATCGTTTCAAAAGTTAAAGCACAGAAATTTGAACCAATGAAATTATCTTTAGACAGAGGAGAAAATAGAGTATGTATTATTATTGATCCATTTTACATAGGTTTTCGAGCTGCTAGTTCAGTATCACTTGGAAATGATTACATTTAAGCTTCATGCAATCCTTGAAAAATGTTCTTTCTAGAAAACCGACAAGTTAATTTCTCTCTCTCTCTCTCCATATATATATATATATATATATATATATATATATATATATATATATATATATATATATATATATATATATATATATATATATATATATATATATATATATATATATATGTAACGACTGAGTAGTGAGCTCGATCCCGACTGGGTCATCTATACATTCAGTGTCTTTTTGCAAAACCTTAGGAAATAAATAAATATATATATATATATCAGTGGACAAAGAGGGAGAGTTTTTATGTGTGTAAGATAATTTCTTGTTGTTGGCTCCAATCCTTAGAAGTATTCTTTGCAAATTTCGCCAGAACCATTATTTTACAGTAAAGGTATGTAGAAAACTGACATATTATTCGCTAGAGTACATGACATAAAACTGCCATTTTTGGAGAAGAGAACAAAAAATATATTTAATTTCTTTTTTCATTTGCTCTGAGTCATTCTCAAAACGGTGGGCCGAATTACTTCTAGAATTTTCTCCTTACAGTTGAAATTATACGATTTGTAGCATGCAATTTGTCGCTAAAAATTGCTCCAGCTTTACTTTTCCGGATGTATTGGAGTACTACATGAATAAGATTTTGTGAAATTTTAAACCAAACAGTTATCGCGTGAGCAATGGAAATAAGATGGACCCCAGATCTAGTTACGCAAAGCTTGCAGTAACAAATAAAAATTTTACGATTGCCTACTTAAGGGAATCCCCTTACAAATAACATGGATTTTAATGTTTTCTGTATATAAAAACATTGACACCAACAAATGATTGATTTCTAACGCATTGTGCGGTTTGTTGTTGGAATAGCCCTCACGGAACTTTGAGTTACAAGGAATAGATAATAAAACGATATTATGTAGCTCAGTGTGCGAATGCATGTTATGAATAATCAAGAGTGGTCTCCCCTTGATCCGTTACTCTTCTTTTTGAGAGAGCTATTTATGTTTACTGGGACTATAAATAGACACTATACGCTAAACTTGTATTCTCATTTGAATATAGTTTTCTTAAAGCCTACACCTGCGTACTTTTGTCATTACACATATATCCTTGAACAGTTAAAGCTAGAGTGGTAAACATTTGAAGGGCGTTATGCATTAACAATATACTTGGAAAGGGAATGTTTCTCCTCGTTGTTTTCTAACCTGTCCAGCTGACAGGGCTTATATTGCTTCGTCGGTCTAAGCAGCACACTTAATGATTATTGGACGCTTACCGTGGGGAGAGAATGACTTCCAAATACGACTACAATTAACGCTCTACCGATTAGAAGGGATTAAACTTGATAGAAATATAATTGTTCGAAGCTAATTCATAGAGTTGCTCGACCCATTGAGTCGTTATAAAATCATTTTACTGAGTCCCAGATGGCTTAGAAGCTGTTTATGATTGTATAGTGTCGGACAATTTTGTATTCCTTCAAGTGATGAATTTATAAACAGTATTATGTATCTACGAAATACTCTATAGTAATACTTTTAAAAGTAACCTAATCGATTGTGTCGAGAATTTAAAAAAATTGGGAAGAGATTCTCTGGGAAATGGTGGAGGATATTATTATCAGGTAGAAAAATGATTGTAATGCAAAAATGTTTTTTTTTTAAATCTAAACATATGCATCTACCCTTGTCAGATTACCAAATAAGGTAGTTATTAAGAAGAAAAAGAAAACACATTTATGTAATTGTAACATTCGTTGAAACAAAAGGCATAAAATGAAAACGCACTTTTTCTATATTAGAAGTTGCTCTTAAATGTCGTAAAAGAATAATCGATGAAAATAATTGAAACTATTTATACTAAATTACAAATAGAATAAGAGTGAATGTGGAACACAAGAAAAATAACTGAACCACTTTTTTGCATTTCCTTTGCGTGCCTTATACTAATCTCCGCATGAGTGAATCATTGTGCGTTCTAGTGCTAACAGTGGTACAGATTGTTTTCGTCATAATCTATATTAGATACTTTTAAAGTTTAACTTCCGTCGTTGTTTTTATTATTGTTACCATATCTAGACTGCTCTTCCAGGTGCATATTTAGAGATTGCTAACAAAATCAAAATAATAATCTGCGATGTTATTGGTCCTGATCTGGCATTTCGGCTACAGTCATTTTTCTCCGGCCGTAACTTAGATTCTCTATAACGTTTCCATGATTACGTTCATTGTAATTTTTCCGATTAACATTCCTCTATGTTACCTAGACTTTATGAATTTAGGTGTAGTACTAGATTGTAAGGAAGGTCTCATCAATTTACAGTTAGCTAAATGTAATAACAAATTCTATACTGATAATTCCTTCTATCGTACTTCTTGCTTTTGGAAGTCCGTTCCGGTTTCTTTCTTCTCAGTCAAATTTTATCTTGAAAAATTAAAATACTATATCACTCATTATCTTCTGTTATCACAATTCCTGTTCTTTTTTTGTTCTCCGTTCTTAATATCTTTTTCGTATTTTCTATCATTCAGTAGCTTCCTTGCGTCTCAGTGTATTTATTCCCTTGCTTTGGCTGAAATGACAAAATAATTCATAAACGTACTAGGTTCCATCAACATATTAACATACATGAATATATTCCGTTGGTTAAAAGTAATTTTATTTCGAACAGATTCTTCCCAAGAACCGTTACCTTATGTAAAAGACTTCCGAGAGGGACCTACCTCGATCAGTATAGTCTTAAACACTTCTGTAGAAGATTTAACCGTTATATTTTTAACAGTCCTGAAAAAATGCAATTCTTATATCTTCCCCTTACGATCATCAAATTCATTCAGTTATCCTCTACCGATCATCTGAAACTTGCATCCTCCATTAGGTTAACAAATATTAAAACAATCGCTAATTTTCAAGAAAGCCAAATTGGGTCAACAATATGTCATCGAAATACAAATGATTATTTCTTTACGAACAAATCACATCTTTTTAAAAATCTCCATGTAGAGAAGATTTTTTGTCTATTGGTAATTTTTTAGTCAACAGAAACGTTATCAACCTGCTTGTAGAAATCGGTGGACAGGGTTCCGATTACAGTCCGGTCTATTTGCATCCGAATTCTACTTGGAAAAACATGGATCCTTTAATTCGGCTTCCTAGAACTATTGATTAAAGATACGTTACGCGCTCTTGCATTGGATAGTAAATGGCAACTCTGAATCCTGAAACCGTAGTAAATGTAACGGTAAAACACTAAACTATATATCAAATGGCAATGCGCAGTTAATAATGTAAAGGAATCGGTGAAGGGTCATGAGCGTTTACGTGCTCAAGAGATAATAAAATACATTAATAAAAAATATATATTTGCATTGTCCGTAACAAAATGTTATGAAATCAGTCAGTCTATTTGTAACTCCCTTGTCTGTAATCTCTGTAACATTTAGTATCGTTATCGCCTTTGTATGGATGACGGCAGATAGTACTTTCCTTCATACGATACAGGCGTACGGTTCCATAATTTTGACCTACTAATTGAACATCAAGAACTAAATAAATTAATTTGAAATGCTTTTGATTGATTGGCTCGTTTTCTACGGCTTATCAAACCTTTGCAGTTCATTTAAAGACAGAAATTTATTTTTAAGTTCTAAGAATATTTTTAGATAATAAGGTTAGTGATACGCGTATTACTGATTAACCCATAGTTGGGGAGAAGAAGTGGATTCATAGCTTTCATAAGGGTATTTTGAGGGTGAGTGAATATAACGAAGAAAGAAAGGAATTAAAACTCCAATTATCAATACTGATGCATTATCCATTACACTTCTGGCACATCAAAGATGCAGCACTTGATATTGCCAACGAGTCGCACATCTAGGTACTGAGCAGGCCGACGTTACTTGACATCGGTGATCTGATCTTAAGACTAATTGAAATGCTTTGAGTTTTGGCTGCACTGCTGGACTATTTGTATAATAAAATATAAGATGACCCAATTTGTGATATGATAGTTGCCTATTTTTTACCTTTGAAAAAAACACGTGTTTGCAGATGGGGCTTTTGAAAGTAAGCGATACATTCCCACTTAGACGAAGGCGCAACGTAAACACTCCCTCTCAATTTGTACTAAACTACGCTTAGTAAATTTCTCAATCTTTATGACCAGCACAAATATAATTATGTACTTTCCTAGGAGGTCAATCTAAGATTATTATAGACTTTAAATATTGTCTGTTGATCATTAAATTAGAATATAGTGCAGTTTATGAAACGTAATTTGTTAAAAATTCATTAGGTTCGCCACAACTGTGAATATAATTGTTATGTTTCTAGATTGTTTCTCGTTCTTTATGTTGTATTTCCTTCTTTTATCTTAGCCATCTCTCATTTACTTTCAGCTTACGTCCATATCACTGGTTCCTGTAAAACCAGTGAAGTTAAGCAACGTCAAGCCTGATCAATGCCTAGATGGGTGACCGCTTGGGAAAACCTGATGCTCTCAGTGCGTGTGATGTAATGATAACGACTCGGAATTGTTAATCGGAAAGCCGAGTTCCAATATCAGTCGGGTTTGTTATATTCATTTATCATAGGAAACGTTAGGAATCCACTTTTTCCCTCCCAGATATGGGTTTATTGGCAAGACTTGCATTATTAAATCATTATCTCTCCATAGATTTTACAATCTAAATATATTTTCTGGGCTTAAATAACCTTTAATAGGTGGATAAGCGTAAAAACAGGTGAGTCGTTCAATTTTCCTTCCTTTCATGTATGTTTTCATTCGTCTTATTGCTGCCAAACTTTTAGACGAATATTTGGGGCACATTTTCGTTAATAACATAAGAGAAGACAAAAATACCTTGCACTACAGTACATATTAAGAAAGCAATGAAGTCGGATAGACCGAAATTGTAAAGTAAAAATGGTAGCGTCGTGATTTCCCGTGATGAAACGTTAAAATTTTAACATTGAAACATGATGTACAGTTTTATAGTGGGTATGTACATATCCTTATGTAAGAGTGTATAAAACACACACACACACACACACACACACACACATATATATATATATATATATATATATATATATATATATATATATATATATATATATATATTATGTGGTACGTGTTCAATTTATATAACATAAATCATTCATGCGAATAACAATTAATGAAGCTAATTATGGCAAGAATCACTCTCGCAAACAACATTTAATAATAAAATATAATCAAAATCATATCCGTTACTGAATGGTACGATCCTTGTTTATAAATTCTGGTGTTGAGTGGTCTTATTTTTCTATAAACAAGGATCGTACCATTCAGTAACGTATATGATGTTGATTATATTTTATTATTAAATATTGTTTGCGAGAGTGATTCTTGCCATAATTAGCTTCATTAATTGTTATTCGTATGAATGATTTATTTTATATATATATATATATATATATATATATATATTATCATTTTAATTTCGTCTCAAGTAATTCAATATTTATCAAGAATTTGCTCGAAATCGAAAAAAAAAAGAAATACATATACTAGAATGAATTTAAGCGTTCAACTAGGCTAGCATTTCGTTCTCACGCTTTCACTGACGATACTGTTAAATGTAGCCGTCTCTTCTACTCCAATAGCTTCATGTCTCGCACCTTTCGCCTGTGGATTCCCTCCCCTTTTCTGGTTTCCTTGATAGCTATAATCCCCAACTATTCAAATGTAATGTCTATCGACGTCTCCAGATGCCTTGATCTATCCCCTATCCTTCTCTTCATCTTTTCCTCTATCACTCCTCTTTGCTCTCGTTCCAACTGTCTGTAACCCCTTGCGTGCTAGTGCCTTGCTTGGGGTGAAACGCTTAAAACAAATATGCACAAAATCCGTGTATTATGTTAAAGGTAAATGTACCAGTGTCTTCATTGATATCTAAGATAATAGTTTCTAAAATTTAAATTTCAATTTTCCTTTGTTATGCAAATTGTCAAGTGCAAATGCTTTCCTTCGAAAGACAAGCTTTCAAATTTGTATACAAATTCATTTTCAAAAGGACTGAACTTGGAAATTTTGTAAACAGATAATATAATGCATCGACACATAAACGTATTTGTTTAAACGTTGATTTGAAAAGTATCAATCATTTTTACGATGAAACTTAGCAACCATTACGATCGCATTTTTACGCCATTTGATGCAAAATTGAAATGCACAGAGTAATAAATTGTTCATGCAATTAAAATAATGAGACTCAAACTTCAGTAGTAATTCCTCGGCAACGCCCGCTACAATGATGCGAGGTTGTCACTTGAATAACAAATTGAAATTTTCAATATAAATACCATTTTATTTTTTTTAATTTATTTTCGTAAGTTATTTAATCTATATATAAAATTATATGACTTTCGTTAGTCCGTCTGTCCGTCACACCCTCTAAAATAGCCATACAATGACTGATCGAAACCAAATTTTGGGGAGAAGCCCAAACAGGTAAGGGGGTAAAAATTACAGTTGGTTTTACTAGGGTGCGTAGCTTAGTACAATAATTTATTTCGTATATAACTAATCCAGAAACTAATTAAAATGAAATATTAAATTACGTCATGAACTCTAAATCAACTGAATGGTGTTTATATTTGAACAGGAAATTTATTTCTACAGCAAATTTTTATTCAAACACAGATTTCATTCAGTAAACAATGCCATCCCTGTAGATTCGGCAATATGTGAGTTGCATGAATAGAGCCAAGTCATATTATTCAGAAAGATCGCCTCACTAATAGTATTTCCTCATGATACTAATGTGGCGCTATACATTAACGATATTTTCAGTCACTCTGCAATCAACATTTCGGAGCACGAAGATACTTAAGATACGAGTGGGTTGGCAAAGAGAATCTCAGGTCGTACAGTATCTCTTTAGGCAGGCAATATTGACATTTATTCTTCGCTGACTCTTTTGCCGGATCAACGTAAAGCCAGCTTTGAAAAGATAATCCATAAACCGTTCGGTAATTTACTCAAATGTTCCAATACAATTTAGTGGCTCAAAAATAGCCGACGGATTAGAGTTTCCCCGCGTTTTCTTGTTCGGACGGATTAGAATTCTACACAATTCTGAGAAATTGGTATTAAAGTGTTGTTTGAACGAAGACATTTTAAACACGATGTTTTTGTTGATTTCAGGTTAAATCTTTTGATGTAAAATTTGTTTGTTTACAATAAATTTATTGATAATGTGGTATTCTAGCGTTAGTGCATCTAAATAAGGAATTTAACAGAAAGATAGATTTTCTTTTTAGTTATAAAAATAATTATATCAAATAATATTTATAATTTCTCTTTTGTTACATTATTTTAATCTCGTTTTAATAGCAAAATATATTAGTACATTCATGAATCTAATAATTCCTGTTCTTGTATATGTTATCTCACTGCAGTTTAAGGGCGAGCATGGTTCTCCACAAATTCCTGTTCTTTTTTTACCACTAAGCAGTTACTATACTATCCCAGTGGCATTTCTCCCATACATCTGCATAAATACGTTGTGAAGTTAAAGTGTTGTGTGCCTCTGTCCCTGATGCCTTAATATATTGTCTGAGTGTTAAATTCTCGAAGCACATTTTGCCCAGAATTTTCAACTGACGCTTTCTGATTTGAAGTAAACGTTGTTTTTATCTTAGCGTTTTCCTCAAAACTTATTTATTGCACGCAATTTCCGTCCATAGTATTTTTAGCATGCTTCTCTAGAACCACATCTCTGTTGCTTCAAGTCTCATCTTCATCTGTAGGGAAAATATCCCAGCATTCACTACGATATAGGACGAATGATATATCGTAGAAGTTCAACAAACTTTTCATTACGTGTTATTTTCACGTTCCGTTAACATCATTTTCGCCCTTTTATTATTAGATTGTAAATATAATAAAATAATTTAAAGCAATTAAAAAAATGGATTCTAATAATTCTACGCAATACTGAACTCATTAATTATGTTTTACTGTTAATATTCGACCGATATATTCTAGAGATTTCTTCATTTAAAGAAAGAAAAAATATTTTGTTTAAAAAAGAATAGAAAACATAACCTAAATTATTGGATCTCTCAGCCCATTTTCAGAAACGGGAGTTACAATAATGCGATTCAATTTTCAATATATGCGTAATAAGTTAATGCGCATTGTCTCACACACGACGCTGTTTTTCAAATACAGCAATGTATGGCTATTTAATCCTGTCTTTCATTCCCCAGTCACCTATTATGCGGAAATCATCCCTGAATATACCAATAACCATGTTGATATATTGTAGTATCAGGTATCTATTTTCCTTACAAGTTAATACTCTATATTTCTAGAGTTTGGTATTTTATGTACTGCTTGTTTCCCCCTTTCATACATTTCCTTATATTGTTGATGGTCAATTCAGTATTTCCAATCCTTTCTAATGTAGGAGATTAACTTTATGACTGATATATTTAAATGTGATAAAATGGTGTACATCAATCTTATATATTAATGACAATTATTATCTCTCGTAGTGTTTCATTAAATGTTTCTTAATTTTGATAATTATTATTATTTGTGTAAGTTATATTTTCTTCTTTGAATCTTGTAGAGCCGAGTCCAAACTATGGTTATTAGGCCCTATAGGAGAATTGTCATTTAATTGATAGCACTTTTCTTAGGGTATTGGATGCTCCTAGTAGGACGATCTTTTGGGCAATTTGTATGTTGTTGTTACCTGGTACATTGTTTATAAAATTGTTCATTCCTTTTTTTACAAGGCACAGAGCTACCATTACTATTGGTACAGTCTCACATAGCCACATCCTGTTATTCTCTATATCCATGTCCTTATATTTGACAATTTTCTCGATAGTTTTTTACGGAGGTGTTTCTCTCAGAGTGTAACGTTATGACAATAATCATATACTTTCTGAAATTCTTTTCTTTATGATAATATCTGGTGTGTGGTCTTTTACTTCCCTATTAGTTTGAATTGGCATGTCCCTGAGAAGAGTTACATCGTTATTTTGGGTAACTGTGTCTGGTTGGTGCTCATACCATCTCTCAGTGTTTGCACATATGTAAGAAGACTTTATATATAGACATGAGAAAGCCACAAAGCCAAAGTGACGATCTACGAATTTGAGATAACAGCTACGAATGTTAAGATCTTGTCGAGGGCAACGGACCGACGTCGTGAGCTGTCAAGTAACATGAAAGAAAGGCGTATAGTATTATTGGAATAGTGTTTATTTTAAATATCACGTTATTATTACTGTTATTAGTGGGGTTGTGGTAGTGACGTTGCGTCTAAGTACGTTATCCATTAGATGGTAATGTTATTTAAGGAAACTATCAATTAAAAGTGGATGTAAAGTGTAATGGAATTCAAAATCAGAGTGCTGATTTGGGAATCTAGTCAGGTTCGTAGCATTCACTTTCGCGCAAATATCCTTCAGAAAGGTATGGATCCACAACTTCTCCCCAATTATGGATTGAATAGCAGGAGAGACTGCATCCCATAGCTTGTTTGGCAACCGGATAATGATACGGCAGACTACTTCCTTAAAATATTCTGAATAGTCAGTTATGGATCAAGGAGGCATCATCGCCCAAGCATGTATCACGTATGACATTTAACTGACTGACTGATCAATTAAAAGGGGAACTGTTATTCACAATTAATCCCATCAATTATATTTACTGATTTCTACTTAAGAACAAATTATTGTTATCCTGTGTTCTTAATTAGTATGCAAAGCAATTTAAATAATGTTTTTTCAGAAACATAAAGCTTTTATATTTTTTATTGTATTCCATTTCCTTGAATTTCTACTGGGACACAATTTCAGAGGTTTTCTAAAAGTATTCATCTATTCGATACATTTTCTTTTAAGCAAATCACCCCATGCAAGGCGGAAGTGCCACTAGTACGCAAGAGGCTACAGAGACTGTAATTACGGGAAAAGACTGAGTATCGGGTTGGGGGTGAGGAAATGATAAAAAGAAGAACGGAGGAGGATAAAACGAAGAGCGAAGGTCAAGGCAATAGAAGATGTCGATTGACATTACATTTAAATGTCTACGATGATAGCTATCGAGGAAGCAAGTAAGAGGAAGGAGTTCCACTGTTTGCGATTGCGAAAGAAGAAGCTGTTCGAGTGAAAATAGCTCGTCAGATCAGATGCCATGTAAATATTTATAGAAAAGACAGAGGGAAGCCACATTACGTCGTCTCTGCAGATGCTAAAAAATGGTCGCTTCCTTTTGCTTCCCTAGAAAGTATCTGACTCATACTACAATGATATTTCTTTTCAAATGTCACATCAGAAAAAAAAGCTGTTCTGGAGCAATTCAATCCTCATTTTCCAAACTTGATAGCGTTTAAAATAGTTTATACGACATGTGGGTGATAAAATATTTTCAACCATGCAGTCCCTTTTGGACGGGCGAATGATTGCTATCTTATATCTTATCTGTCGCTATTTCCATGGCAAATACTTCGTCGAAACACATTCCTGAGTTTTACCAGTTCAAATCTTTACAGCTATGTGTAACATACAAACATCAAATCATCTTTATATCCTTTCCTTCATATTCCATCTGCAAGAAAGAGTTTCCAGTAAGACAGTTTCGTCCCGAGAAAAACATTTTAACGGAACAGACTTTCGAGACAACAATTCCATGATCACTAGAATCCTAACCTCTTAAGTCTAGGATCAACATATCATCATAATCTACACATAATTTCCTGTTATGATCATATACAAATATTAATGACTAACTCTATACATTTATTTTTTTAACCTTGTATTAGGTGAACTTGTCGAGAAAAGAAACATTTTGTAAGCCTGTTTCTTGCTCTAGAATGGGTATTACAGTTACAAGTGCCTATTGGCAAAATAGTCACATTTATGAAACTTTTAATTATATGTCAATATGTTTTACGATCTAGAGTAATTTTTACATTATTCTATTCTATTGCATTGTTTAACTTCATTCACATAACTTTGTCTTACCATTGATGTTTATCTTGTTGCCTTCAGTATTCATAATCCATGCGTATATTTGGTTTTAATTGATAAATATTATCTGTCATTTTATAATTCTTTATATCAGTATTTATTACCAAACAATGTATTAAAGTATTACTATTCCAGAGTTTAAGACATTACACGGGGCTTGTTTTATAAAATGTAGAGATTAAAAAAGATATTTGTAAGTTTTGTTTTTCATTGTAAATTCTTTCATACGTGCAATGAAATATGTTTCTTTCGTTTACATCATATAGGTTTTATATTCAAGTATGTTTTGAATATTAGACCTATTTATTCACAAAATGCCTCTCAAGATCAACTTGCGTTTGCAATATCAAATAATATACTTTCGTAAACAATTTCTCAATGTAGTTCATTGCATGTATGATTATTAAGAGAAAATAAGTCCTGTGTACAATTTATTATATATCACGAACGCATACCGGTCGTATTAATTATGCAATGATTTAAACAAGTTTCCTTCATTCATAAAAAGTTAATCATCATTTCATCACATTACAAAAGTGTTATTAATATATTTTCTCTCAATTTCACTTTTATTTAGGTTTCCTTTATCTTGTTTTTGATTTGGCATTCTGTGCATTTTATGTCTGAATAGTTGGAATGTTTCGTCAGCAAACAAGATGGTATTAATTATATATGTATTTGTTGTTTATTTTTTTGAGGTTTTCCAGTTTGTTATGGTTGCGTTCTTAGTCTTATAACCGTCACTTTAATAGTTTGTCAAAACAGTTTCGTTTGCAGTCAGTATGGAGTCGAATGAAATTACTTATACACTTATGAGTCCTCTTAAACATTTAGGAGACAACTCCGAAAGTTCTGTAATTTGCGTTTTTATTTATCTATTTGCCTTCCATACAATAGTGTCAAAGTAAACCGTTATTATTAAATGCACACACGCACACACATATATACACATACACACAGACAAACAAATATATGCATATATATATATATATATATATATATATATATATATATATATATATATATATATATATATTCACGCTAACGCTCGCATATAAATTTGCTCATAACTAATTATTTGGCTTATATCCACACTTATGTCTATCTATCTATCTATCTATCTATCTATCTATCTATATATATCTATATATATATATATATATATATATATATATATATATATATATATATATATATATATATATATATATATATATATATATATTATGATGAATAAGTTTTTCTTTTCATTTGAACCATGTTTATTCGAAGTTTCCTGGCTATGTAGGTATAATCACTCGTTAAACTGATGTCATTTCACGATACTTTCGTAATTTAATTTTGCTATGAATGTGTTATTTACTTTCTTTCGCTTTGGTTAGTGGTTTGTATGCTTTCACCTTACATGGTGTCTTAATATATATTAGTAGGTTGTATTAATTAAGTTTTGCTTAGTGTTTTAATTTTACATTTTTTTGATAGTTGTGTTAATTGTGTAAAGGGACAGTTCTTTTGTTGGGGATGATTGTCTGTGTTAACTGCATTGTGCGTGTTTGTGTTAACTGTATATGTATTTTTAGTGGGTTGTATTATTTATTTTGTTTAGCGTTTTAATATATTTTAGTAGGTTGTATTCTTTAACTTTACTTAGTTTTTCTATCGTAGTGTTTCATACTTGTGTTTAGTTGTATGGAAGAACTTAAACCAATTAGTTTTTTTTTCTTTAGTATTTTTTCACTGGTTTATGTTTAGTATGCTCCTTAAATTTGGTATTGTTTTAACCATTATTAGTTTAGGTTATGGTTCATTTTGTTTGTGTATGTATTTTTGTGTAGGTGGTTATTTATGTGCTTTTCCGTGTATGTGTAACCATGCATACATACTTACATACAAATATGCAGACATGCCCGCAGGTGTATGTTTGTATATAATTTTGGCGTGTTTTTCGGTTTGTAAGAGTGTAGATGTGGCAATATCTTTGTAGTTTGTGTGTTTTACTTTTTTGGTTATTATATTGTTGCCGTAGGTGTTATGTATATGTGTTTTTTGCGTTTTATAAGGTGTGTATTTGTGGTGATTTTATGCTTACTTTTGTATGGTGGGTGTTATTTTGTTGGTTATTATTTGTTGATATTGTAGTTACTCTTACCTGTATGCATTGTGATTGGAATTTGTATGTACTATGTGTTAGGTATGCTGTTTTTTTTAAATGAAATTGCGTTTTCTGTTGTATTTATTTTTCTATCAGTATTTAGGTATAAAAATAAACGCTGATACACACACACACACATACACACACACACACACACACACATATATATATATATATATATATATATATATATATATATATATATATATATATATATATATATATATATATATATATATATAATCTCATTTCTCTTGTTCCATAACGTGTTTTGATCCTTGTAGCTGATGATTTTTAATTTTTCCTCCAGGTACATTTTAGAGTTTCTGCTGTTGCTAGTTCGTGGGGCTTTTTTTTTTTTTTAATGTTTTCGCATTTAATCTTGGTAATGACGTTATTTTATTTCTGGCTCCATATGCATTTTGATAGTGTTGTATTGTGTTTTGTATTTTTCTGTTTTAAATTTGGTTTGATATTTATTACATCACTCTTTAAAGGTTGTTTCTGTAGCTCATATGTAGGTTTTCTAAGTTTGGGTTGTTTGTCAAGGCGGCTTTATGTAATATGTTATTGGTTCCGTATATGTTAAGTTGGTAATTTCATTTTATTTTGATTGTTGCATTTGTTTTTGTTCTTTTGCTGATTCTTCATTTTCTTTCTTGAGCATTTTTATTGTGTTTGCTTATTATTTTTTCCATTTTACTAATGCGGCTGTACCTTAATTTGACTGTAAATGTTTTTTAATGATTTTTGATATTGTTGTGTTTAGCTAAATGTTTTAATTGAATTTCTTTATTTTGAAGAATATATTTCCTATTTTTGTTTTTATCGTATTATTGTAGGGTGGGATGACCCAGATTTTGTTTCTTTTTCTATTGTGTTTTCTTGGTTTGCTTTCATTTGTATATTTTAATTTGTTCGGATAACCACTATATTTTAATTATGCTTAATATACTTTCTTTTCGTTGAACATATATATATATATATATATATATATATATATATATATATATATATATATATATATATATATACATACTTTCCATATCGTCTTCAGTATTCGTTAGATTACTCTTTTGATTGAAATCTTTTCTTAATATTTAAGGAGATTTACATCATTCTGACATTTTTGGGGATTACATATCACATAGAGTTTCATTACACTTTACTTTATTCCTGCTGAAATATTCGTATTTGATAGTATTTTGCCTAGTTTCTGAATGTCATCATTTTGTATGTCTATGCACCTTCGAATTTCTGTATGATTGTTAGTATCAGATTTCGTATTTACTTCGTTACTCAGTCCAAAAGAAAGACAAAATAAAACGAATTTCTGTAGTCCAGCGTGCAGTCGTTTATCAAAAATGTAAACTGACAAGGAATATATTATTTTAGAATTTAACAGAAATCAAAGTTTAAGCTGGAAAATATATTAAAGATTACTGAACGAATATTACCCCGACGTTTGTTTTCCTACTGGAAATGGCATAAATGAAATAAAAAAAAATATCTCACTTTCTAGGAAAATGGCATAAATACTGGCGAAATTCTAGCACAGCAGACAGTTCAAAATATTTTTTTTCAGTTCAATGATTCAACCTCAAAGACAATACAATCTTTTCTAATACAAAATGACACGAAATACAATAAGAAAAAAAGATCTGTAAAAGGAAAATATTTAATGGGGCATAACAACCGTAAGAAATAATAAAATAAATGTTCTTGGCAAAATACCAAATAGAATTTATTGATTTTTCGTACTTTGATCTCTGGCAGCAACCACCAGACACCTGTTGTGGCGAAATAAATATATGGAATAATAATAATAATAATAAAATGAGAAGAAGAAGAAGAAGAAGAAGAAGAAGAAGAAGAAGAAGAAGAAGAAGAAGAAGAAGAAGAAGAAGAAGAAGAAGAAGAAGAAGAAAAGAAGAAGAAGAAGAAGAAGAAGAAGAAGAAGAAGAAGAAGAAGAAGAAGAAGAAGAAGAAGAAGAAGAAGAAGAAGAAGAAGAAGAAGAAGAAGAAGAAGAAGAAGAAGAAGAAGAAGAAGAAGAAGAAGAAGAAGAAGAAGAAGAAGAAGAAGAAGAAGAAGAAGAAGAAGAAGAAGAAGAAGAAGGAGAAGAAGAAGAAGAAGAAGAAGAAGAAGAAGAAGAAGAAGAAGAAGAAGAAGAAGAAGAAGAAGAAGAAGAAGAAGAAGAAGAAGAAGAAGAAGAAGAAGAAGAAGAAGAAGAAGAAGAAGAGAAGAAGAAGAAGAAGAAGAAGAAGAAGAAGAAGAAGAAGAAGAAGAAGAAGAAGAAGAAGAAGAAGAAGAAGAAGAAGAAGAAGAAGAAGAAGAAGAAGAAGAGAGAAGAAGAAGAAGAAGAAAGAGAAGAAGAAGAAGAAGAAGAAGAAGAAGAAGAAGAAGAAGAAGAAGAAGAAGAAGAAGAAGAAGAAGAAGAAGAAGAAGAAGAAGAAGAAGAAGAAGAAGAAGAAAGAAGAAGAAGAAGAAGAAGAAGAAGAAGAAGAGAAGAAGAAGAAGAAGAAGAAGAAGAAGAAGAAGAAGAAGAAGAAGAAGAAGAAGAAGAAGAAGAAGAAGAAGAAGAAGAAGAAGAAGAAGAAGAAGAAGAAGAAGAAGAAGAAGAAGAAGAAGAAGAAGAAGAAGAAGAAGAAGAAGAAGAAGAAGAAGAAGAAGAAGAAGAAGAGAGAAGAAGAAGAAGAAGAAGAAGAAGAAGAAGAAGAAGAAGGAAGAAGAAGAAGAAGAAGAAGAAGAAGAAGAAGAAGAAGAAGAAGAAGAAGAAGAAGAAGAAGAAGAAGAAGAAGAAGAAGAAGAAGAAGAAGAAGAAGAGAAGAAGAAAGAAGAAGAAGAAGAAGAAGAGAAGAAGAAGAAGAAGAAGAAGAAGAAGAAGAAGAAGAAGAAGAAGAAGAAGAAGAAGAAGAAGAAGAAGAAGAAGAAGAAGAAGAAGAAGAAGAAGAAGAAGAAGAAGAAGAAGAGAAGAAGAAGAAGAAGAAGAAGAAGAAGAAGAAGAAGAAGAAGAAGAAGAAGAAGAAGAAGAAGAAGAAGAAGAAGAAGAAGAAAGAAGAAGAAGGAAGAAGAAGAAGAAGAAGAAGAAGAAGAAGAAGAAGAAGAAGAAGAAGAAGAAGAAGAAGAAGAAGAAGAAGAAGAAGAGAAGAAGAAGAAGAAGAAGAAGAAGAAGAAGAAGAAGAAGAGAAGAAGAAGAAGAAGAAGAAGAAGAAGAAGAAGAAGAAGAAGAAGAAGAAGAAGAAGAAGAAGAAGAAGAAGAAGAAGAAGAAGAAGAAGAAGAAGAAGAAGAAGAAGAAGAAGAAGAAGAAGAAGAGAAGAAGAAGAAGAAGAAGAAGAAGAAGAAGAAATAAATAAGATATGACCTAAAGCGACTTTAAATTTATGAAACAACTAGCACGAATATCCGATCATCTTTCAAAAGGAGAATCGGACCATATTAAAGACCTCTGTGTGAAGAAGAAAAAAAAATAAGCAAGCGTAAAATAGAAAAAAAAACAGATTAAATTTTTGTTCAAAAGGAGAAGCGGACCACATAAATGGTCTCTAATTGAAGAAGAAGAAGAAAGATAAGAGTGTCTTAAATTTTAAAATCAAAAACGACCAGTAGATTGAAAAAAGAAAAACCAGATTCCTATTGTAATAGAAAAGAAAAAGCGAACCAGTCCTCAAAAAAATATTTGAAGAAAAATGAAATCGAAGTATGGGAGAAACATCAGGATCTTTCTAGTCCAATTTTGGAAAAAAATGGATAAGTCCGTGTCAGTCAGAAATGTCGTACTTTGACGTGGACCAAAAACTAGAATCAAGATTAGAGGAGTTGATAATACAAGGAATAATTGCTTATTCAGAATCATGAGCTAGTGTTGTCTGCAAGGATACTGGAATTGGAGTATATATTTTCTCTGAAACTTCAAAAAGACCACCAGGTGTCAGGAGCGAATATACAAAATCTGAAATGTAATACTTATAATACAAATTATGATGGAATCGAGGTAATATTAAGGAACAGATGAGGAAAATAATTTAAGGCGATGAGAAACAAATTGAAAAATATTCAAAACATGAGTAAACGGATAAAATATAATCTGTATCAGTAAGAAAACCCTTCTAAATTTTCCCACGTTGAAAAATCAATCATTAACTAAGAAATTAATGGCCATATAAAATATATATTATGACGAAAATAAACAAAGCAGAGAAAAAGCAGTCGTTGGGTGAAAATAAGATGCGACTTTATACACTCTCCTACGTATGTACTTCAAATTAAAGAATTAACTGAGTTTAATGATATACTGATCATGTCTAATAAGAATGCGAAAATACATTTTCTGGACTCCCTCAAAATAACTTCGAACGTTCTGTCTTCTCCCGAAGATGTGAACACCTCTACCGTCCACCCAGTAATTAGACCCTATATATATATATATATATATATATATATATATATATATATATATATGTATATATATATATATATATATATATATATATATATATTTGTCATCCACAGACAGACTGTTTCGCTGTTTCACAGCTCATCAGTGTGGCTAGACGTCCCGTTGCCTCTAGCTAGGATCGAAACCCGACTGAATTTGCGTCAGTTGGAAGTTCTACCTTGTAGGGCGTCGGCAGGGATGAAGGTGAATTTTTAGTGTTTATTTTTAGATTTAGATAAACACACAGTGACTGACGGTGACTCAATTCTGCTGAAGAGTCGTGCAATATTAGCTTAAATAGTCACTGTTTACAAACCTACACCTCAAACCAGAGAGCTCAACCGAAATTAATTTTTCAGGAGCCAATATTTTTGTCATCCACAGACAGACTCTTTCGAAGCTCATCAGTGTGGCTAGACGTCCGGATGCCTCTAGCTAGGATCGAAATATATATATATATATATATATATATATATATATATATATATATATATATATATATATATATATATATATATTCCTGCAATCCGGTTTTACTGTGGGTAGATACCCTTAGTTCAGCTGTTTATATTGGGGTTAATCACCTACACCATTTGAGATCTGATTTTGCATTTAATTGGTATGATTATAGATTTTAGTACAAAACTCGAAATACCTTGGAATTTCTCATTCTGACGTGACAATGTGTATAAATCTTACTTAGCGGGGTAATAGTACGTACTGGGGCAAACAGGTAAAATCTTTGTGAATCAAACTTCCTGATGGACATTAGATTTGATTCAGACATGTTATTTCCTGGCGCGAATTAGATTTTCCCAGTCAATCGCTTGGAAATCTGAAAAAAATTTAACCAGGAATATATCGCCAAATGGCAAGATAGGAATCAAAGGAATGTAGTACAAACACAATAAGAAGAAGACAATAAGAAAAATACATTGTAAAATTTTGAGATCCAGATCAATTGCATCATTCACGGCGGGTTTTGCTTCTGATAGCTGCAAACATGGAACGTATGATTGCCTCAACATAAATTCCATTGTGTAAGCGAGCTATATGATCAGAATCTATTTGAAAATCCTTATAACTCTTATATCTGTACATGAGTTTATTCGTATCTCGGCTGTTCTATACCCGGGATATAATTTATGTCTGGCCATTTTATAACCTCTGGATATAAGATGAACGCAGGTAGAATATAAACAATAGGAGAGAATATAAGTTCTCCTTTACCCATGTGATGATTTGATATTCATAAATACTATGAATCATGCAATGACTCACATAGAGAAGTGAATGCAGGACAATCTTGTCACAGATAAGAACGGGATTTGATGCAACAAAAATATGGTTCTTTAGAAGGATGATGAGAATAGCATGGCCCAAACATGTCAGTAACGACGGAGTTTTAGATAAAATGAGAACAAAAATGACACATATGTTTAATATCAGAAAGACGTAGAGTAAAGAGGGCTTCGAAAATTTGACACTCACAGGACGGATTGAATCCAATTGGGACAGAGTTAAACAACGTCATAGCGAACTTGTGTAAATATATGGCAGAACAAGGATTAGGAGAGATAACAAAAAGAAAAAAAAAGAAAAGCTAAAATCAAAGGAAGTTGTGAAGAGCCATAATTACCACAGTTCCTTCAATTTCATTCCGATTATTCTGATGTCTATAGACTTTATTTAGACCGATTTAAGAAAAAAATGATATTAAAAGTAAAAAGGGTTATAACCAGGCTATATCTATACTTTATACTTGGCTATTTTATACGTCAAGGTGTGAGATAAAGTAACTCATATACAATGAATATTATTCTCAACTATGCTTCTGTATACACGTCTATGTTCTGAGAATTTTGCAGGACCATTATAGGAGTTTCTTAGATTGTGTTTAATACACTTGCAGGTTCTGCTTAAAAAATACAAAATAAATTACAATTAGAATTTTTTCAATATTATTAAAAAAAATACAAAATTGGTCATATATGTTGAATAATTATAGTTAATTGTATAATTCAGCTTAAATGTTATATAAAGGCACTTTGTCCCTCTACAATTTCAGGAAATTAGCTCTAATCAGTAAATAGAAAATATACAAAATATACAAAATATTTCATGTTCACAATATCTACAATACAAATTTGTCTCTGGCATCTCTTCTGTTATATAATGCAAGTTTTGACATTTGCTTTCTTTATATCAGGCATCCATCGTTCCTGCCTATCTAATCACTTGTATTATTAAATATTATGGTTGCCCAGAACTGAATGTATATTCCAGACACTTAGGAAAATAACATATTGAAAACAGATTTTACATTAGAAAAAAATCCTTACGCATAGCAGATATTTTTTCATTTAAACAATCTAAAATGTTTTAAAAATAATCGAATATATATATATATATATATATATACATATATATATATATATATATATATATATATATATATATATATATATATATATATATATATATGTATATATATGAGGTTTGCAGGACAGCTTATTGGATTTCTTGTCGTCTCTGAAAGAGAAATCGGCTAGGTGAGTTTGAACTCTACACCCACTTTCGTGCAAATACCATTGGCCAGGGGTTTAAAAACATCTCTTATTCGCCTGTTGTGTGTTATTTAGTAGTTTGTCCTCGCTAGCCGTAGTTGTTAATAAGCCGATGAGAACGACAACATTGAATTCCAAAATGTACGTAGCCATAGCGTAGATTCTAACATGCAGCCATTAAAAATTCATGAATTCTATGAAATATAATTCAGAATGCTTTTGACTTTTGACTGCGTCAAAATCGTATTATATTTCATAATGAGAGTCTGAGCAACAGAAAATATTCTTATATCATGGGTAGGTCTGGACATACAGTAGTTGGTGCGCATTGAACTTAATTAATAATAGTTGCAAGAGCATCTGGTTCTATGAATTCAGGATTCAATATTAGTCAATGTTCAAAATGGTACACACATTTATTTTGATACGAGTTCTTTGTCCTAGCTGAACGAATATTTGCCCTATAATTAACCTGAGGCATAGCAATATTTTTTTTATTCGTTATTTGCTCCCATCTTAGCTCCAAAGTGGTAAATGAGTGCTGTATCTTTTTGGTGTCGTAACCCATGACACCCAAAGCTATTATCTGTGAGTTATCCTAATTGACTCCTTGATAGAAATTTTATTTCTTTGGATTCAAAAAATCTCCTTACTATATTTCGTCTATTCTAGAATACATTAAAAATGCTTTCTTTATTTTTATGTTCCTGACAACGTTTTTTAAATTGTCTACTTCGCTAGGTTTCATGGTGGACCTGTTCATTCTTGGTATGATCTGAGTCACAGGTCGTCATGCACAAAGAGTCCGACTCTTTGAAACCAATTTCCACCTCGACACTTGTTATAATTATTGTTGTTTTCGTGTCATTTCCGAATTCTGTCGATCCTTCAACTAGATGCCGTTGTCTATATTCCATGTTATTGACATTATGATGAATTGAGCGAATGCGTTGCGGTTGTTTTAGGGTCGACTTCTTCATGGAGGAAAAAATAATCATTTTCTTTCTGTCGACCTGTGAAAACATTTTACATTATATTCTTGAAAAAAAAAGTTATCTTTTAATAGCTGTAATGTGCAGATTCGGTGACTCTTACCGTGGTGTAAACTGGAAACGATATGAACAGTTCGAATTTCAATTTCGTCAGTTTTGTTCACTTTTCAGTAAGGCACTTGGGAAAAAAATAAATCGATATTCATCAATGTATGGGAAAAATAGTTGGGCGGGCTAAAAAGTTTTTATTTAGCTAGAAACAAGTATAAAGAATTTAAAACAATGTATTTGTAATTTTATAAATAATTTGGTAGACTGGCGTTTTTCTCCCTGTTGAACGAGAAGGAAGATATTAACTTAAAACAGGGATATACACGGAACAGATTTGTTAGCTTAACTTACCCCTGAGACATCAAATGCTAAAACGGTTGAGTACATATGGCATCGCTACGTCTCTTAGAGAAGACGTGACACCTGGCCGCCATAGATAGTTGACGTATATCATTCCCGTTTGGTTTGGTTACTGATCATTGCAGCAGTGTTTGGAAGGAAATTTATATAAATTTTATGTTACGTTTTACTTCCTCAGATTGTACGTTAGGGCAGTACATATTTCTTAAGGGGAAATTCACGCCACTGACGTGCAAGAGAAACATATAATAATCGGAATAATATCCGCAATTTTATTTTGCGTATCCCATTACTTCGACTGTCTTATCTGATGCGTTAATTTGCTTGGTTGGGTGATATTGTTTAACGCCATACTAACCTGTATGAATTATTTAATGCTGAAATCTAAGTGATTTGTGCAATTTAATGTCTTCAACTACAGATAAAATGTATTCTTTAAGCAATACGCACCAAGTAAAGCGGGAGTGCCAGTGAAGCACGCAAGAGGTTACAGAAGATTGAAAACAAGAGTCGTGTTTGAGGAAAGGATACAGAAAAGGACGGGGGACAAGCTCAAGGTGTCAGATGTCGATTGATATTACACTTGAATATTTGAAGATTATAATCATCGGGGATCAACTAAGGGGAAGGGAATTCTATATACGGGAAGTGCGAGAGAAGAATCTGTTTGGGTAGAAAAGACGGTTATATTTTAACCGTTATGACAGTGAAATGGTGGGACCGAGATGTCAGCCTGGTATCACGTTTAAATTCATGTAGTCGGGGGACCAGCGAAAGTAGTTCGTCGGTACAGTTGCCATGAAAATATTTGTGGAAGAGACAGAGAGAAGCGGCAACACGTCTATGGGATAGAGACTGTAGACTAGATGTTTGATCAGGACCTATCATATTGCTTATTCTTCTTTGGATTTTGTCGAGGACATCGAGACGTAGAGCGGGAGCACCGGACTATATATGACAGCAATATTCCATGCGAGTACGGATGGTTGATTTATAGATTTGAAAGATGGACCCAGACGAGAAAAAAAAATTCTGGCACGACACAGAGACCACTATCCTTGCGGTAGATGAAGTTATTTATTCAATATATTTATTTGTTGCTAGTTTTCGTATACGAAGTTATTGTTGGTATTATTTTAATATAAAAATGTATTGCTGGTAATTGTAGAATTAAAATGTATTTTTATACTTTTCATAGTTATTTGGTTTTGTTTGGAGGTTCATTATTTGCCCATAGATGGAACACTAACAGGTGCTACAATCCCGAGCCAACGTAAACAACGTAAATTAAGAGGTGGTTCGACGCTACTCAAAACCTCCCATCTCGTGATCAGAGGCTTTGCTGCTGGATGAAGTTGGCGCGTTAGGTCATCCGAGCAACCATCACGTAATTGCGAACTGAACAATATAATTCATCTACAGGGATTAATTGTTCTCCTTCTGGCTCTATGTCTAGATATAGCTTGTCTTGTTCATTTGACTACTACTGAGGTATTATTCTCCCCGTTTTCATTTAGTCTAAGTCTGTACTAAATCCACTGATTTAACTCAAATTCACTCTACAATGGAATACACAAGTTCACTCCCTGGGCTGTATAATACAGTCTTCGAATCAGCGAAAAGAGGGCGCGCAATAACTGGGAAGTGACAAAGTGAAGAATTCGAGATATTTCTAGACATGAACCTTACCACAGGTCGGTTTTGGAAATATGGTATTGCACTTGATTTGAAAGTTGAGATTTGACATGATAAATAATGACAAAAATATTTTTCCAGAGGAAACCAGGGTGAAGGTTAGGTTTAGTTTCAAAATCCTAGCGTTGTAATTTAATTCCAGTGACCAGCGAGAAGTTTAGAGCACGGCCTTATAAAATGTATATATTTCTGAAGCTTTATAAATTTTATATGGGCAAGATGCATGACACAAACACAGGATTACGAAATCATTGTGCCATCAAATAAGACTTTAATTTGTTTCAAAGGAAAATTATACTGAACAATTTAGCTATATTATGATGTAATATTTTATACAGTGCTGTAGTTTCCGTGCAATTTTCAGTAAACACTGAACATTTAAAACATTTTGTCTCATAATTTATGCCCAACAGTATTATGTCGTTATATATACCTTTATCTACTTTTCGTTTTCATTAATTGTGATCTAACAAACGATCTAACAAATCTTATTCATTGAGTAGCCGTTCTTGTACAATTTTTTGTACAAAGTGTTTACGAATGCAGTAAAAAATGCATATTTTGCTTGTGGTCATTTATAATTAGAACTCTGGTTTGAATATATATTTTCATTCAAAGTATCTAATATTAAAGATATCAACTTCATTTAGATATATTCTTGGAATAGTAATTCTGAATTGAGAAATTATGCATTTTTGTATTATTTGCATACTATATTTAGAATTAAAAACTCAGAAATTGGTAAAGGCTATGAATCTGGTCTTAGGTGTCAGTATTTATTACATCGAACCCTAGCTTTAACCCTGAGTAAAATATAGATTTTCTAAAAACAACGGGCGATAAAAACTACCCTAATGCAAATCAGAACAAGAACAATATTCCTCTGTAGATTTAAAAATATTGTACGTGAAGTTTTTAAGTACACCAGACATGTGAAAATGTTGGGGGGGGCAGGGGCGGAGATATTATTATAATAACATCAAATTTGGGGGGATCAATATATATAAATATATCCTCATCCTATAAATTCTATCAGAAATTATACTATTTGCTATATTTTAAATTTAAGCATAGTAAACAAAAATTCATTACAGATTTTGTTTAAATGAAATTAAACGAACATGACCTTGTACCCTACTTAGTAGTCATGAATCAAGAGTTCTTGTCATTGGTTATATATTATCTTTAATAGTAAACCAAAATTAAGCAATGCTTTCGAAATTGAACATAGTTCCGCTGACATAGCCAATATTCAAATCAATATATATATATATATATATATATATATATATATATACTTATAATAATATATGGTGCTAAAACGTTGTCGGACCGAGCCACTTTCTCGAAATCAATTTGGGACGAATCTCGAACTTTGGCGCCATTGAGAATTATGTGTTCTTAAATAAAAAAAAGAAAAAAGAAAAGAAGAAGTAGCCGTATTTGCTCATTTTTGAAGACAAATAAACTGAAGCAAATTTTAACTGTAATTAAATCATCCTTTTATAATGCAATCTTCCAATTCGTTTTTTTTTTCTTGGCAAGGTAGCAAGCTTATTGACGAATCACATGCGACAGAAGATTAGCTGCAAGATTGAGAACTGTCATGAAAGTGTAATTTTCCACTGAGTAGGTAAATCAAGTTAACAGAATTCGGATTCAGATTACGAGATCAAAATTTGAAAATTATTGATGAATAATTTGCTACAGAGAAATATCGCAGTGGACATTCTATACAGATGTATACACTTATATTCTACTAATGTTTCTATATTGGGAATGCAGCATATATAGATTGACTGCGCATATGCGTTGATCCTTGTGTGTTTTTTGTCCTTGTGTGTGTGTGTGATGTGCGTGATTGTGTATATTTTCAAGTAATAAGTAAATAAAAGCAAATCCAGTCCATACATTATTAAATTCAAGGAATTCAATTACCGTAAGACTAAAACATTGCCCTGTTTTACGCGAGTCATTTTTCATTTATATATGAAATTTTTGAAATTGGACAACTCAAGCTGTGGTAAGCCTAGGACTTAACACACACGTGGAGATACTGAAAGGCTTTCAGCCAGAACAAAACATATCCGACCATTTTGGAAGTTGGCCTTTGTTGGAAAATTTTCATAATATTTTTACAAGGGGTTCTGGCGAGGAAAATCATCTGACAGACATACTTCCCTGATATTTTATGACGGATAACCTGTTCCTGAAGATATAAGCACGTGCTCTTGAATCCACACAATTTTGCTACTTGGTCAACCAACGTAGCCCGAATAATCCTGTCCGTTAAAGGCATAGATAAATTCCATAGCCTATTGCACGGCACAAAATGGTCGATGTCCCGCTAGAACATAATGCTAGATAATTCTTGAAAATTACTTGTCTACTTTTTTTTATAAGAGATGATGAATGTTTTTATTTTAAAGAAAAAGAATATGGTAGCTCGAAGACACAAGTAAAGATTCTACCAGTTGAAAAATGTAATAGGTTCTCATGGATTACATCGCATCAAACTCATTTAACTCAACAACGGGCGAACAGAGCTGGATTATCTGTTTCATAGGCATTTTGCGCCATTTATACTAGAATTAATTTACTATCCACTCAAATTGTTCTTGTAGAAAAAGAGTGCTGTTTATATAATAGTTTGTTTTCTTCCATTTTTCTTCGTTGAAAGTTAACAAAACATATACCAATTTAAAATTAAATAATTTATCACTGTCACCTAATTTTTATCTTTAGCTGCAATCATGTTATTCTTCAGTCGTGGTTTCTACCCTTAAATCCCTTAGAATTCCACTCTTCTTCTCACCATGAATTAGGTTCCACTAATCACATTTATTCCTGGAGTTCTTTTTTTTTTCAGAGAGATAACTCTATTGAATGATCACTAACTAAACCAATTCCCCCGCTACATATTTTGCGAGAAGATTGTTCAATGTGTCAACAGTCAGATCACTAGCGTTGGTGCCTCAGTAAAATTACAATGGGAAAGGTAACAAGAAATCATTTCACTACATATTTCAAGAATAATCCTGGCGATAAAGGTAGTTTTGGAGAAGAATGATTGGCCGTAATGAAGAACACGACAGATAGAAGAATTAGCCGGCTACATGGTTGTTTCCCTAAGGATGTTTGCCTACAAAACCTTTCATAGTTGAAAAATTGAATAGTTTGTTGAGGATTACATCCCATGGGTAGGCATTACCTCTCCAACGACTGTACTGAGCTGAGCTGAGCTGTACTGAGCTGAGCTAAATTTCCTGTTTTAGAGGTATTTTTTATAGAATTTATTTTAGTAATCACATATGACTTTTGACTTGTGACTTCAAGTTTCGCCTGTCAAATGTTTCTTGTAGAAAAAATATGTAGGTGATATAGTAATTTACTATCCTCTTTTCACTTCAATTTTAATTATCTAGAATCTTGTTCCCGTCACGCGTTAACTAGAGATTTTTGAGACCTATATAGCGAAGTTATCCCAAGGAAACTGGAAACACAAATAGAATTTATTATCGGTGGCTGTAATCTAAAGAATATAAGATGCCTTATGATGATGGCCTACTCAGAATGAAAACTACAGGAGCTCATAGAAACGGCAATAATAGAAATGGAAAAAAATGACGAACCAGCCATCAATAGTAAGAGGACATAAACTATCGTCACCAGCAAGTTAAAATCCCATGTTGGTAACAACGAACTAGCGATGTCAACATCAAGCAGGTGCAGAATTTTAAATACGTGGGAAGTGTTTTAACACATATGAACATTAATTTTATTGGAGTGAAGATGTACTTTGAAATCTATGTAAAGTACAGTGAAACAAAGAAAAGAGTGTTGGATTGTTAGTTGGTGTCACTAATCTTAGCACTGGATGCTGGATTAGGTCAGACGAAAAAATGGAGGCAACAAAAATATGGTTATATAGAGAGATAATGATGATTTTATGGAAGGTGCGAGCAAGCAAGAAGAAAGTCTTATTGTCAGAAACAGGATGGGAAAGTTGAAATTACTTTCACGCAAAATGAGGAAGGAGGGCTGGGAAAATTTAACCTTCACAGGGCATATTTGGGAAGGCAGTGAACTACCTACCTGAAGAAATTGTGTGAAGAGATGACGGAATGGAAGGCAGGAGTCTTAGCAATGGAACACATTGCTAAGTGTTACAAGGGATAAGACATTTCCGGAAGCAATGATCGACGACGCAATGAATGCACGCGGCAGGTGGAAGAATTTAGATAATTACGTGTTTGTATAGTTTCTGGCCCACTCAGCACATCTGTTCTATTATCTAGCGAAAAGGTGGGATCTGTGAGACTCGTAACGTTTCTTATAATAAAGATATCATGGATCTATGAAAGGGATTGTTCCGTACACACACGCACACACACATACACACAAACACATATATATACATACATACACACACATATATATACATACATACACATATATATACATACATACATACATATATATATATAAGCATATATATATATATATGTATGTAAGATTTAAGAAAAACAGATTTTGTATATATAGTGTTCAATATTATAAATATCAAAGTTTATGTTAAAAACAGAGCGCTAATAATATTCTATAAAAATATTATTTCACTTTTAAATATCAATTTTATCCCGACTTCAAAGGTTCTTGGTAAAATTCCAGTATTCAGGTGTTGTTGTTTTAAACGTTATTTCCAATATTTTTTGAAAAATTATTTTTCAATTGAAGAATTGAAAAAAAAACAAACTGTATATACAATTTAAAACCACAACCCATGAAGACTGGAAATTTTACCAAGAAACTTTGAAGTTGGGGTAAATTTTATATTTAAAAGTTAAGTAATCTTTTCATATTATATATATATATATATATATATATATATATATATATATATATGAGTGTGTGTTTGTGTGTGTGTTTGTGTTCTGTGTGTGTATGTTTGCGTGATAGATAGATAGATAGATAGATAGATAAGCATCGCTGAATTGTTAGCGTACCAACGGTCGAACTAACGTTCGAATGGATGTTGTGTCAAGAACCTAAATTTTTGTGAGTAGCGATCCCAGCGTGTGGAAAAAAATTTGACTTGTCTCAAAATCATATCATGTTTTTACAGAATCCATAGAGCAAAAAGTGATTTAGGTTTCGTAATATCATATCTAGTACATGTACACTCGAACCAGGTCCAGATATCGTCTAAATATTTGCAGAGCATCTTTACTTAAAACGAATCGTTATCGTTCTGTAACTTCGGTAAATTGTTTGCATTTAGCAGCACTGTGATCATGGTTTTTAACTTAACACACCATGAGAAGCTTTAGTAATTTCCGTATTCAACAAACATAAAATACAATCCAAACATCATATGTGTGGTATGGCATGAGCTGAAAAGTTGGGTGTTTACGGAGAAAATGTCGAAGTTCCATATCTACGTTCGGACATTTCTTTATACATAGGTACCTTCCTGAAATCGTAAAAAAGAGAATAGCATGATGAAAATGCTTTTTTTTTAGCAATCTCATGAAGGTACCTCTTTAAACACTTTAGTTGTTATGTCTGAAACATCAAACGTATATAAGCCATGCTACTAAACAATCTGTCTATATTTCTGAGATGAGGTATTATGTACAGTATTTACATTATTCGGACTATTGTCCTCATCTTTGTCGCCATATTTGTCACAACGTTTCGGCCGTTGTACGCTCCGGCCTTCTTCAGGTGGTTGGAATTTCGAACCGAACCCTTTATTTCGATCACTGGGGTAGACTGTTCTAGTTCCACGAGCCATGTTTGATGGATGTCAGTTATCAGTTATCTCCTGGTAATTTTTCCCTCTGAAAGTTCTCCACTGCCTGAACCGGGTATTGAACTCACACTCTTTTTGGGTCTGTTACTGGATCTAACCAACGCCTTTATCCACCGTACCATGTGTCCTTGAGGACACATCAAACATGGCTCGTGGAACTAGAACAGTCTACCCCAGTGATCGAAATAAAGGGTTCGGTTCGAAATTCCAACCACCTGAAGAAGGCCGGAGCGTACAACGGCCGAAACGTTGTGACAAATATGGCGACAAAGATGAGGACAATAGTCCGAATAATGTAAATACTGTACTAAACAATCGTTGTAAGAGATTCCATATAGTAACAATCAGCAAAATCACCCTCCCTGGATCATATTATACAGAGATAGGTCATGTTTGGACAACCCATATCTCATACAGATAACTCGCTTGCATTATTCTGCTATTGCTTCAACAGATATAAGAATCATTGAATAATGCACATTAGGTTGAAATTGGATATATATATAGACATCTGTATGCCAGCTTATACGCTTACATTCAGGTCCAATAGGTTATACAGTGTTATAATATGAATCTCAGTTGATTTGATAAGTTTCATCGTGGAACCTATTCAGCTATTGATCTGTATAGATATTATTATTTAATGTAATACAGCTACATTTCTTTTATACTTAAATCGGGGTATATTCACGATGTTTGAAACATATGTTTTTAACCATGAATATATTAGTTTAAAAAGTACAAATTCAATTGGAGGGGAAAGATACAAGAATATTATGTCACGATAATTTCTCAAATGGAGAAAAAAAGGAAGATATTAAAAATAAGGATAACGAAAATCTGCCAAGTTACGTGGCATAGTGCAACGTGCTAAAACACACTTTTTTTCCTTTTGTCCAAAACTGAATTGGATCTCAGTAGTTGAGGTAATTCTTGAAGAAACATTAAATAAAGCACTTCAGTCGTACTTGGTGACATTCCTCTGTGCGGAATAATGGTCTCTTGGTTTTTAAGTACATTTATTCAACGATCATTCTCGTAAAGAGAAAAACATGCTGGAGAAGCCTGCCAAATAATTTTTACTACGAAAACGAAACAGGAACATTCTCCTTAAGTGAAACGGATAGCTTATTTAGGTTCCAATAAAACATATAATAGTGTTAATCATTTCATCACAAGTAAGTCGATCATGTCATTAGGACGTGGGTAGGGTGTTACCGGGAGTTAAATAAATACGAACACTTTAGCGGGGAGAAGAGAGGAAAGGACAACAAAAGAACAGTGTTCATGAAAACTGAAGATTTTGCATTTAAATTTTTCGAAGATTGTTGGAGGCAGGGAATCAAGGATTCTGAAGGGAGTTCTACACACAAGAAAGGAAACTGGTAGAATATAAGAGATGGTTGCATCTAGCTAGTTCAGCAGTAAGTTGGTGAGAACTCGCACAGTTATATCCATGCAGTCGAGACGCGAAGGAAAAAAATATCAGCACAGTCGCTCTGAAATTATTTGTAGACAGAATGATGCCACCACACGTCGATGAGAACGTAAGCGAAGTCGTGATGCCAGTTCAGGATCACATTGCAGACTCTTATTTGAATTTCTACAATATATTTGAGCATTTTAATTTAATAAAAAATATCTCACTAGATAAAAAATACGGGAACGTTAACTGGAGTAAAGCTAGTATTATATATAGTTATATTATGTAAGAGATGTGTTGAAAGAATTGTGTCTTAAGAAATAAAGTATCTCTTGTAGCCCTTAAAGATAGTAGCACTAGAAGCCATTAATAAAACATGTAACAGCAGAACTATAAATAAACGCGTAGACCCTAAAGTAGTCCAGTCTTCCGGGTTTTTCACTTTCGAACTGTGTGACATGAACATTCCACGTTGAAGCTAAAGGGGCTGTGAAAACTTCACACTAAAATACATCAACACAGTAAGTCACACTCAAATATATTCATGAACATTTCTTTGTGTATGAAATTTACATCTGACATAAACTCATGATTTGAACATTCCTTTTGTTGACGTGTTTAATAAATGTTATCTTTCATTGTCAAATCAATTAGTTTGTTATTTTGCGCCTGGACTCTTTTTTCCACCACCGCTATTTCATAGACTATGAAATGTTCCCGTAAGAAATCTTCTACATTTATTTATTGAAGTAGTTAATCACTAAACAATTAGTAAAAAAAAACGATATTAATATAAAATTATGTAAAAATAAACTTCGGTTTGATCCATGCAGATCATATACTTCAGACGTATTTTAACTCAAGGTAAACTCTGTCTCTCTCTGCTCTCACTCGCTCTCTCTCTTTCTCTCTCTCTCTCTCTCTCTCTCTCTCTCTCTCTCTCTCTATATATATATATATATATATATATATATATATATATTCCTTTCCTTAGGAAGTACTCTAATGTCCACACGCATGGCCTAAGTTTTTAAGTCCGCCAACATCTCCCGCTAGCTACCGATCTACCTCTTTAAATTCCAGACCATTCTTACATGTGTCTCCGTCTCTCTCTCTCTCTCTCTCTCAACTTAACGCAGTCAGCTATCACTTCTTTCTCTAGCGTTCACCTTCCTATCATGACTGTTGCGTGCTAGATAGTATTTTTGATAATATAGACAAGGCCATCTCCCTACAACCGTTTTCAAATATATTTCTGTTTGGTGAACTTAATGCAGACCATACCACTTGGGTTTAACACTGTATCACTGACCACACTGGCGTTTAAAACACAATTTCGATCACACAATCAATCACGCAAATGGTGGGCTTCGGCACGCATTTCCCCAGTACCCCTTGACAACACGCTTCTCATCTAGATATCTTTTTTTACCTCTATCACCGACTCATGTCCTAATATGCATCTCTGCCCTCTTGGCAACACTGATCATTAATATTTTTTAATTAAAAAGTGTCATAAATATAGCTAACTACATGAACCAGAAAAAGACAATTTCGATGTATACAAAGTTTGCGCGTTTCTCCAACCGTCCATCGAGTTAACTTTCTATTTTTTTCCCCTTTGTCCCTTTCTTCTTCCTTATCTTTTTATCCTTGCCATCTGTTGAAGTCTCTTCTTTTTTCTAATTGTGTATGTAATAATCATGTCAGCCTGTCTACAACCTCTACTATCTCTTCGAACACCTTAAATAAGTCTTTTTTTCCTTTCCTTGCTTTAACTATTTTTACCGTTCCCTCCTTTACCTTAATATGTTAAATCATCCTTTTCAATGATGCGCCTGCCTCAGCTACTGGGTGAAAGACGACATCAATGCTTTCATTCCAGCAAGGAAATACCGAGGTAAACCGCATTCGTATCCATGGTTCTCACCTGCACGCTCGGCTACTATAGCCCACAGTAATTAAATCTTCAGACTGCACCAGAGCGACACGTCAGATTGCAGCAGACGTCTCTTTTTCTCTTCTTGTAACGAGTGCAAACGTGTCTTCAAAGTAACGAATTTATTGCTTACTGATAGAATGAAACAACTTATATCATTTTGCAAGCTTAGTTCTAGAGATGATTGGCAGCTCTGCAAGTTCTCATTTCCTCCTCTGATCAATGATTTCGAAGTCCTGATATCTACGGCAGATAAGGTTGAACGTTTTGCTCGAAAATTCTCGGCACTCGACTCATCTGGAGTAGACATACCTTAACAGAGACACTACTGAGTGATATGTGCATAACCTCATAACAGGTTTTGGACAATATTTCTTAGCCTCCCATAAAGCAATTGATGGTGACGGGATACCAGCCATCGTCATAAAGGAATCTGTTCCCGAACTAGCTCCAGTTCTCTCCAAACTTTACAACTACTGACTATACTTTCCTTCATGTTGTAAGTCATCCTTTGTAATTCCTGTTTTTAAAAACTCTGGAGAATCTTATGACCTCCGTGACTATTGCCCTATTAGTCTCCTACCGCTTTTCGGTAAAATATTCGAAGCTGTCATCAATGTGGAATTGGTTAAGCATCTTACCTCTCAGGACCTACTCTATGTTAGACAATATGGCTTCCGTGTTGCCAGGTCTACCGCTGATGTATTAACTCCCATCACTGAATATGCATATCACGCTCTTAATAATAACGGCGAAACTCGAGCTGTGGCTCTAGATATTTTACATTTTACCTGGTTTGGCACGCTGAATTTCTATGTAAGCTTCAGGGCTACGATATTGCTGGATGATTGTTGATTTCATTCAATCGTTCCTATCAAATCGTGAAGTGAAGGTCATTTTGAACGGGCTCGCCGCCAAATCCTTTCACACGAACGCGGGTGTTCCCCAAGATTCTATCCTGGGTCCTACGCTTATTCAGATCTTCATCAATGCTATTCCTGATGTCATCAGTTCCCAAGTAGGCATTGATGTTGATGACACTAACATTTACTCCTATCTCAAGAGACATTCCGTCAGACGTGACAAAGTTAACGTGGCCGCTGCTCTTGAAAATGCCCCCACCAATCTGTGGTTAACTGGGGCAGGAACTGGTTCGTAAATTTTAAAGTCTCCAAATCGAAACTGCTTTCATTTAATCACCATAGAGATAATTTTCTGCTCGACATCAACATGACTGATACTCGACTCATGGAGAGCAATATATGTTCAACTGACTTGAAATGGAACGACTACACTGAAACAATATCTGCAACTACTGCAACGAAAGCTGGGTCACTATGTCTTGCCAGAAGGTTTGTGTCGTCTGAGTCCATGTGCACATTTACAAATCTACCATTTGTGGGTGCATTAAATAATGTTAACTCATCTGGTCTGCTCTTCTTGTTATTCATCTTGAGTTTCTTGACAAAATCCAAAGAAGTATCTGCAATGTCATCGATACGGACTTAGCATCTATACTTAAGTGACATTTTTACATACGTGACATGTCTTCCCTCTGCTTTTTCTATTAATTTCTAATACTTTCATGGCAAATGATCTGAAGCGATATTTCCCCTGGCAACCGGACCTCTTTAAGCGTGCTTCTCTATTGCCAACTATGTCTCGCCTTTTTACTGTTGAATTAATTAAATGTAATTCGTCACCTCTACATCAAGAGTTGCTTTTCTCGCACTTCCCACTTGTGGAACTCGCTTCCGTTTACTTGATTCCCTTATAACTACAACCTTGGAAAATGCAACGTTAATTGGACTTTTCTATGTTCTTGAAAACAGGTCGCATATTACCTAACTATCGGTCCCCCTAAACCCAGTCTTTTTTTTCTCACGTTCACTCGTGGTAACCCTTTGCGTACTAGTCGCATTCCCACTTTGCTCGGGGCGAAATGATTAATATATATATATATATATATATATATATATATATATAGTGCTGGGCAAAATCTTAAAGCCAAAGATAATTAATTTTGAATTTTCGTTTCATTATTTTCATTTTGGAAGCTCTACTCAAATAAATCGTTGATAGTAACAACGCAAATGCTATATTTTCTTTATTTTCATTGGCTTTGTATGTATGTATATCTTTTGTGTGTTTTCCTTGTGAGTTTGTTGTACGTGTGTATCACACGTTGCTCTCTATTGTTGCCCTAAAACTATTTGCTCTTGAAATATTAGCGACCCTCTTGCTTTGCTACCCATTTAGAATTCCTATCAAATATATTTCAGTTATTTCGACTCACATTTATTATTTCAGTACCGAGTGCGAGACAGTGAGAGAGAAATAGAGAGAGAGAAAATAGAAAAAGAGAAAGAGAGATTGAAAGAAAGATAGAGTAGAATTGTCACAGGTATTTCAACACTACCCGATAAGTTCTATCTACATATCCACAATATTAAATTAACAGTTATGAAGCATGACTGGATAACCAGGTTTGCCTTTGTATTAAATGTAAAGAGAATTAATATTTAAGGCCTAACATTTTTTTACTGTAAGTGAACGGAATGCACGTCATTCAGGAAAATATACAGTAGAAAGTTAGATGTTTCAATCAATAGGTAGAGAAATGTAACAATTTCTGTTATCTAGTAGTAGACACCGGCAAATGATAAAAACAAATCCAAAGATTTCTAGGAAAACTGAAATTTCCATTCCAGACATTAAGCAAAGCATAAAGATTTAGGAACATATCTTTAGTATGAAAGAAGAAATTGTTGAAATATTATGTAATATCTAGTCTCTTAAACGCGACACAGATGTTGTACTAGTGATGGATGCTAAGAATACAATGAACATAATACATGTAAAAGAAGAAAGACTTCATCACAAATGAAACATTAAGGAATTTTATGAATGAGAAAAGAGACGTTGAAAATTTCTGTGACGACTAATGACGAAAGAATCTAAAGCGCTTTTCACAAAGGAGTTACTAAAAGCAAGTGAAATAGAGGCAACCAGAAACTTACTTCAGAAGTGAGCGAAAAATAAATGAAAAAACAGAAAGTGAGTAAAAATAAATGGCAAAACAGAAATAGTAAAAGTCAATAATTACTTAGAACAACATGAGTCCGGAAGTTATTGAAGTGACTTGGCATATAAAAGTGCAATTTGCTCCAGGCTAGAGATTAATGATCTATAGTAACATATCTCCTTACTATGTAGCTCTTGACTGATTTAATCTTAGTAAATATATTTTAAGTAAATACGAATGCAAAAGATAGTAAAGGAAAAACATGATGAAATAACTAAGTGCTAACCTTAAAAAGACTGGATGCATAATTGTCAACAAAATATAGAATCCAAGTATGAAACTTTTTTCTTTTGCTGTGTTGAGTGCCTTTAGTATGTTGGCGATTCTAGATCTCCTCGATTTTCAGTCCTTTGTAGCTTTTATTAAATGTTGTGTCATCTCTCCTAAACCCTCTTCTGTTGATCATTTACGCCAGCTTGTTAGGCAGCTTATGCGCTTTTTTCCTCTTTCAGCCTTGCCTTCAATATGTCCTGTTAGTGTCAAATTTTCCTAGACCTTCCCTTTATTATGTACCCTAGAAAATTCAACTGTTTATTTCTGATGTTAGTTGTAGGTGTCTTTCTGTTTCCATTTTCTCTAAATGTCCTCACATGCTTTGTACACATAGCTCCCAGCATCCTTCTGTAGAACCACATTTCTATGAACTCAAGTTTCTTCGTCACCTTTGAGGTGATTGTACAACATTTCCTTCCCTATAGGAAGACTGATATTACATAACAGTTCAGTAGTCTTTTCTTTGTTTCTAACGATATTTTCTTGTTTCTTAGCTTTTGGAAGGCATTTTTGCAACACGAATTAATATTCGAATTTAGATGATGCACTCTATCTCCTCACTTAAAATAATTCACAAAATTTAAATTGATCTTATTTCCTTGATTTTGGTATTTGCAATTTGTAAATTAGGAAAAATCAGGCAGAAAGAGGTATATAACTATCTAGGTTCTACAGCAACAATCAACGAAAAATGTGGCACAGACACCGGAAAGTGCATAGGAATAGCGAAAGAAACTTTAAGAAAATAAGCAAAGTATTATAATATAGGAAAATATATTTAAAAACGAATAAATCATATGTCGTAGATAATCTACTATATCTCAGTAAGTATTGAATGGTCTCCTTACGGATGAAGAGAAGATTTAAAGTGACAGAGATTTAGTTCAACAAATTAATGCTGAGAATACGATGCAAGAAAAAACGACCAAATTTTAAGAAAAATAAGATCAAGAAGAAAACGTTTATTAAGAATATAAAAATCAGACAGCTGAAGTTTCAGGGACACAAAATAAGGAAAGAAAGCCTGGAAAATCTAACACTCATAAGACATTGTCAGCAAGTAAACCAGGCCTAACAGAGAGTAACCTACTTGATGTTGGTTGATCTTTTCGTTGTTTACGGTTTACCATCACTTTTCAATGTATTTAAAGCTAGAAATAATTTAAGAATTATGGATTTTTTGGTGGGGAGTTAATAATGATTTAGCGATACAATCTTACTAATTGACCAATATCTGGCGGAAGGGAGAAAATTTGGATGCACACTTTTCCCAAATGTATCCGAACTGGATGTTGACTCTCCGGTTAAGAAAACCGTGCTATTATTTATTGCACTACCTGTACATTCAATCGAAGAACACCTGGTATTCCCAAGTTGTTGCCATTCTTGATACTGACCACTTGGCTACTTGACGAGTTCGGATCGATGGGTAGCTTCAAAAAGTTAGGAATCGTCGAAAAGCTAATTCGGACAACAGGAGACAGGTAGATGTGAAGGGTTATGATCGCCTATGTCCTGAAAAGACATACCATATAAAAGAAGAAAGACCAAAAATAAATAGTGTTGTAGTTTTGATTCCGCCTTTAATCGCGGAAACTGTTCTAATTTTGAACGTCGACTATTTAGTGAAGTAGAAAGTAATGGAATTCAAAAGTGGTTATCCGGACTTTGCATTGCGGGGGACAGAATAAAAATAAGTGCAATTGTTTGAATGTAATCAAATGTACGTCACAAAAACAATTTACATCTAATCTAATTGAATTTATTGTATAATTTATTACGTAATCCAATTTCAATTTCTTTCAGCATGCCACCAGCACGACTTTCATTTACATTTATTTTCCTGCATTTGGATCGATTTCTTTTATTTTTCTTCTCATTTACAACCTTATTTGCTTTACGTGGGATTTATAAATTTTGCATCAGTAAGTATCAGAAAGCAAAGTGACAAGAGAACTATTAATTATCACCTTTACTAGTTCCGTGAAATGGCCGGCGTAGAACGCACTAAGAAGCAAAAAATAAATCTACTAGAAATCAATACAGAAACAAATACTTAATGAAAACTTCGCATTTAAAAAAAAAAGAAAATTAAGTTTCATTGCAGTATCTTATTGGCTTTGTGGCAAGAAGCAAATTAGAGAAATTATAGAAATACTCAAGCCCGTTTATTTGCTTCGGTCTATGTATACGATTTCTGATTTATCCATAAGATTAAGTGTTCAAAAGATGAACAAAGTCGAATAATGCATTTACCGAAGAAGACATATGTTTACAAATACGTTTCTTTGGGAAATCAAAATGAAAAATTCTTAAATGATAGTCCCTCAAATTGCGGATCAAATACCTAGAAGGCCCTTGAAAGCAATATTCACATTTTTCATTTGATGATATAATACAGTAGAAGGTAGGATGATATGAGACTTTATCATCCAGGTTTCAAACATGTTTAAAGCGACATTAGAAAATCTTCATCTACGATTAGCCTATTTATTAATCCATAATCAAATATATTCCGCATAGGAATGTTCCGATATCACTTGCTGATCTCGATTGTTCGTATACAAAATCTCTGTCAATGGAGCTTCATTGATAACAGAGAAAACATTGAAATGTCATCGTGGAATATTTGCCAAATAACATTAATTTTTTACAGCGATATTCAAAATGGTTTGGTATCTTACTGATACATAAATTACGTATTTTTTTGGTAAGCAATTGTTTATTTCTAATCTAAATATTTGTCTCGAGCAAAGTAATGTAAATACTGAAATTGGGCTTTCATCAAAATAGGTAGGGAGTAGTAGATTCAAGAGGCAACAAAAGACTACAGAAGAACTCAAAATTAATCGCTGTATTTAAGTGTTGCCTTTATATTTAAGCTTACCTTTTAAAAGTTCAACGATAATTCTTCTGCCGCTACTTGATTCAATGAAAGTTTGATGTATTTCGGTCTTTATTTTCCGTTTAAACAATTATTTTTATTTTATGGGGGACTTTTGATAGATTTCGAAATTAATTTCGATTATTCCCAAATTCATTTCTAATTTATAAAATTTGTTGTCGTACAAAGAAATTTGTGGCAAAAATCCACATAAAAAATCGCCAAAACAATCGCAGTAATGAAAACTTGGGAATCATTTACTTGTTTTTCATTTACTCACACTGATTCCAAAATGTTAGAGTAAGCCCCTAGGTGTAAAGTTAAAAACGCTGAAATTTTCTTTTGAAACACTGTAATTTAAGAATAGTAACTCTTTTTCATTTGAACATGAGCTATTGAAAGTTAGTTAGTTGTGTCCCTTTAATTGTTTTTATCAGTGAAAACCAAGATGGCAGTGTCCGAAAACAATCGAATAATGAAAACCTGAGAATCCAGAACTTCAGGATTCGGCCCGGAATGTTTTAAATTTGCTCATGGAGTCGGCCTTATTTCAACATGGTATGATATGTTGGGCTACGGCCTCTAGGAGTAAAGTTGAAAAAGTGTGACTCAGTGACACACTGACATTTTCATTTATTATACGAAATAACGGATGACGGCCGTTCAACTCACTACTGTGATTCATGTTAGGTATTTCCTACTCTGTTTAGGTGTTCTTTTAGGTAATGTATTAAACCTTTGGTCAGCTAGTATTTAGCCTAATTTTCTAGTATTCAGATTTTCCATATTACATGCTAAAAATATTTTTATTTTTCCCTTTATTTTCTTTTTAATGTTGAGGCTGTACTCAAATAAGTGGTTGAGACTAACAACGCAAAAGTGTATGTAGTCATTTACATCTTTTCTTAGATTATTTTAGCACAAGGGAAAATCGTGGGATATAAGAAGAAGATAATTATTGGGAGAGATTTGAATTACATGTATCATAGCGAAGCGAATCATAACAATCATTACATATATGTGTAGCAATAATATCAACCAAAACTATTAAATAACCACAGATTTTGTACGTGTGAAACAACATTTTCCTTTTAATGACATAATGCGTGTCAATGCATATCAAGCTAATCAAGCGATCCATGACTAGGGTGTGTTGGGAAAATTGTGGGTCATTTTTGGCCTGTTTGAGTCATAATAAATTCCAAAGGGGTGGAGCAAAGATTGCAAATCTTATTGATAGTTCCAAATGGGTTATTTTAGGCATGTTTATGCACGTCAATGTGTACAAAATAACTACCTTCCCTAATTTTGGACAATTCCACAGCAACTAATTTTGTCATAGTTTCGTAATATTAGGTGGGGTAATTTGGGTCGACTAAAAAAACAATAACAAGCTGAGATGTGGAAATTCATGAATGGAACTCGTTACTTTAAACAAGAATAACACAAACAATATCTAAATATCTATGGAAGCATTTTCATGACAGATACGCAGAACATTTACAGCAACCTCCAAATCCGTGTTTCTAGGCACTCATTTAGGGCACATATAATTGTCACATATACGACAAAGTAGCCATGTTCCCTTCCGCGTATAGGTTCTCCACGGTGTCCCATACAAAAGACAAGCTGTCTTTATTGGCTTCTTGCTCTTCGCATTCACCTTCATTTTCTATAGAATCAACGAAAGCCTTGCGAGACTTATTGATTTTTGCTTTGCCTGTCTTGTTTCCGCTTCCTCTTGAAGCCTTTTCAAGAGAGCTGAAGTTGTTAGTCCTTATTCCTCCTTCGCTTGCACACGCTTTTGTTTCTTCTTGGCAATTTCGAGTCGATGGAACCTAGTAGATCATGCCGAAAAATTTGCAAAGATTGTCTTGGTTGATATTTTACACACGAGCTTTTCAGAGGACTTCCGGGTTTCTTAAACGAATCCAATCTGCTCAGCGTTGTCTAAATGAGATCATCCAGTACTTGCCAGAGGAATTGTCCTTGAACACTGTTTTCTTTTCTACACTGTCTAGATAAGTCTTTATCATCAGCTTTATTTCTTCTGTTCTGCAAGGCCAGGCTAGAGCAGAGCACTTTTCCAGAGCAAAGATTACGAGCTCTTCCTCTTGGTCCATCAACGCCCATTTTCTACCAGCTCCAGCTTTACCTTTTTTTTTCGGTGACCCAGCGTGACAGTGTTTCTCTGCTAATACCAAAACTCTTTGCAGCATTAGGCACACTTGTACCATCATTCTGGACCTTGCAGCACATCTGGGCTATACGATTCAGTTTTGCGTTTGTATGACCGAGACATTCTAAAGTAGGAAAAAAGTGAACTGTATCATCAACTGGGCAACATCTTCTGGTTTAACAATCCAAAATTAATCTCAAATCACTACATTTCATTCAGCTGATATGATTTATAGAGATATCTGAGGCTAAACTTGCACTAGTACACACCATTTCTTAGCAACGTGACCCAAATTACGTCACCAGAACAAATTTACATTTTTTCCAGCACTACTCGACTGGTTGGTATACTTTAGATATGTTTATAATTTCCTCATACAAAATTGATATATGAACCTGATTTCTGACAATTCCGGATTTTCAAGAGAAAGTTCGATTTGTAAGTAACAAATAAACTTACCTGAGTCAAAATTGGTCCTTCCTCTCTGACATCCAAGATCAAAAAGGATAATGCAATTCTTGCAGTTGTAACACAAGGATAGAGTCTGATGCAATCCATAATGGCGGCAGCTTGCTCTGAAACCGGGAGTTAGCAGAAATTAACCAGAATGAAATGTGACCCAAATTACCGCACTGACCCAAATTAACCCACCCCACTTTATATTATATAGATTTGAAGTTTCACTATATACCTCCTTTTGTCAACCAGTCTTTTATTATTATTATTATTATTATTATTATTATTATTATTATTATTATTATTATTATCATTATTATTATTATTATTATTATTATTATTATTTACTTAGATTTCTGTTGTATACACATTTCCTTCCGGGCACCAACTATAGACCTAAGGATAGGAATAGCTTCTTGGCATTTTCCCTTGGACATTTTTGTAAAAAGATAAAAATAAAAATAAGACCACAAAATCTTACGTGGCACTTCGTAATGTGTGAGCTGTATTTGTGAGTAAAATTCTTTTTTATTTCATTAATGGAAGATATCCCAGGAATCCCTTTAATGTGTTTATCAGAACCTTTTCTAATCCAATGTCTCCAACTAAAACTGGAATTATTGATGTCCTCATGTGCCACATTTTTGGTATTTCAAATTCAAGATGTATTTGTCACTTTGTTTTGAAGATCATCAAAGATACATTACGGGACTGTCATTTCAATACGAAAGTACATTCTGTTTCGTGGTTTTTGATAAAAATAATGTATGGGCCATTTTTACCATTCTCTTTTTTATATTAATTACATATATACATTTTTTTTGGCATTTTCTTTAAAAACTCTATTTGTTGATATGTTCTGACCATGTTACTCTCGGAATCATTCTGTGCAACACTATCACTCCTTTGCGTAAATACTCCCCTTCATCAATAAAGAATTATACTATGTTGCCATGTAGGAATTTTGGTATTACAGAGCATGTCAGCAGTATTTTCTTTGTTTCTAACGAAATGATCATGTCTTCTGATAATAAGGCATGTTGCGAGCAGAGCCGTTGAACAGTTATAAATAAATGGTGCGTGGTGATATATGAGAGCATCTATCATTTGCTGACAAAAGTCCTGCTGAAACAATTAACAACGAAACAGCCACTCAAAATACACAGCACTTGCAATTTAGCTAGGTTGTGTTTTAGAAGGAAACTCATAGTCTTCTCTGAAAAATCACGTTGGCTGAAGCGACCTTCTTCTTGGAGTTCACCAGGGTTTTCATCCTAGCGAATGATTTGTCTACTTCAATTGAAGATAGGGACAATCATTTGTAACGGCCAATGGCAAGAATTCCTTTTTTTATATAGATTTTTTTTTTAGCTCTGAAGTGGAAAATACGGTTTCATTAATTTTGCCCCTGTCTTTTTTCATTGCATTTGTGTGTCTTTTCTCTTTATTTCCTTTGCTCATAGCTTCCTTCTGCCTCGACATCAGACCATCTCAGCGTACGCAAGACTGGTTCTTATTCAAATCGCTCTTCCTCAGACTATTTTATGATTGCTATATATTTGTGTTTACTTATCTCGTGTTTCTTTTTAAAATTGCTTAGTCGTTTTTGTTTGGTTTTCTGTTCCCATTAGGTTCTTGTGCCAAAACCAACCATGGAATAGTAATGTGACTTGTGCCGCCGGCTTTCGTTCTTTCTTTCTTTCTTTCTTACTTACTTTCTTTCTTTCTTTCTTTCTTTCTTTCTTTCTTTCTTTCTTTCTTTCTTTCTTTCTTTCTTTGTGATCTCATGACCATCCCACCTACAGGAAGCGTATATAGAATATTTTACCTTGGGGCAAAAGGCAATGTTTGGTACATTGAATTGTTGGTGGTAAACAGTCTTCACAATGTGGCGACCTTTGTAAGCATCGTTTATCGACTTTAGATATCACTTGATAATTAGTTTAAATTAAACAAGAAAATGAACGCATTAATAAAATAATACAGATATTTACCCAACTAAATAAGTAAATAAAATTTATAAAACAAACAATAGCAGTTAATAAAACTGTGAAAACACAATTGGCAAGATTTAACTATCTTGCAATTTACACTGTTTACTTTTCAGAAATTAGCCGGTTACAATAGAATTTTTAACAATCATCAGGTTGTGTCCACGAGCTTTCACTATTTATGCAAGGCGGATTGGCAAGCCTGGAGTCTGCAAAAGGTAGGGGAAGAGGACAGAACATAAATAACTATCTAAACGAATGACAAATGTAAAAAGAAATACGAATATATAAAATTAATTACTAATTAACTGAATATAAAGACAAACAAAATAGAAAAACATTTTACTCGCATTAATGTTCAAAAGAAGCTCAGTAAATATTATTTATTTTTTGTTTGAAAGACGCCGACGAGGCTTTGTAATTATATACATAATGTGAATAGATGTGCGAATAATAAGAACTGTTCAAATATTTCACAAGTATAAGACAGGTGAGTCATTCAATTTCGAGGGTCACTGGAAAATGACATGATGAATGATGTCTCTGATATGAACAGAAAAGGAGGTTTTAAAAAGTGGGGATTATATATATATATATATATATATATATATATATATATATATATATATATTGCACGAGCATGCAACAGACTGTCGCCTCTAAGTGCTGACTTCCATGTCCACTTTTATATTTACACACGCTCTAACTCTGATATTGAGCACTTTATCCCATAAATATAGCACACTTTAAGACTATATTTCTTCATATATATATATATATATATATATATATATATATATATATAAGGAGGAGAGAAAACGATTTATCCTTGACTTGAGTATAAATGAAGCGGAATTTCATTTATAATTTATAGGAGTGAAAGTAGTAACTCTTGCGAAATATATGTATGTGGAACATTACTCCTTTACTTTGACTGTTGTATGAAATTTCGATGATTCGACTCCATGGCAATCAATGTCTTAAATGATGGAATCATATATTGGAGCGCATCTGCACATTTGCCATGAAAATAGCAATAGAATAGGAATCGGTTTGCAACGGTTCGTCAGATGGAAATCAGACTTATAATGGAAAATATGTAACACATCATAATACAGCATAGACGATTTTAAATTATACCAAGACTGGAAACTGAGGAGGAACGACTCACATATGGTAGCAATGTGCCGTTTATGGACTAATGGCACTCTTTATTTTTAAAAGCATACCAGGGATTCGGCTATTTTCTGGAGCGATACACAGAATCGATCATCTGATTTATCAATGCACTGTATATAATAGTATCACTTGAAATCAATAATGAACTGATATCCAGTAAGGCAAATACAGCCCCATTTAAACTGGTATTGTGTATTGTATACTTGGAGTAAATTTGCGATCTGAATGATGATGACTCAAGACTTCGATCATCTTGGCTTTTGGAGATACATCAATATGCCGCAGCAACATCTATCTAGATGCTTAAAAAAAACTGAGAATTTTATTTTATATATACCTCAGATTGTCCCTTAATAGATACCACAGAATGTTCCTATGTAAAGCGTTAATAAGGCAGCAGAATGAGAGTAGGACGGATTCGTGCGAATTTGGGTGCGTCTGCATTGATTTCTGCATCTTCGGAGGATGATCTATTCATAACTCCATAAAATTACTTGAGGGTAACGGCATCTTCTTTGAGCATATCCTCGAGAGATGACATGGCTTGTCAGAAATCTTTGAATTACCTGATAAGATTCCAACTCTAAATGCGTTGCTCCCTTCATATTTCAGATAATAGCAATAATCAACTTAGGGCACGAACATATATATAGAGTTACGTAAAATTATATATATATATATATATATATATATATATATATATATATATATATATATATATATATATATATATATATACATATACATGTATATACGTATATCTATATACATATTATTGAAGGGTCTGCCCTTTTTACCCAAATGGGCTCACCCAAGTTATACATAATACTACCAGTGAATACCCGAAAAGTCAACAGTCAAGTCAGTACATGAGTCAAGTCAGAGTAGTAGTGGAACGTAGAGTCGGTCGAGTACAAAGACAGAGTCACACAGAGGAGGGTAGCACAAGAGTCACAGTAACGAGCACTTAGACTCAGTAAGAAGGCATACAGCGATATGTCGATACCAAAGACTTTATATATATCTGTCTACTAACCCCGCATTCCTGGAAGCACTAACCTATATTACCAGTGTGTATTATTACATTAATACATTTATTTCCTATATTCATTCTTGGCGTTTGTTATTATTTGATACCGGATTTCATCCCGGAATCCACAACACACACACAAACACACACACACACACACACACACACACACACACACACATATATATATATATAAATATATACATACATACATATATATATATATATATATATATATATATATATATATATATATATATATATATATATACATACATATATATATATAGCACCCCCCTACATATATATATATATATATATATATATATATATATATATATATATATATATATATATATAGGGAAGAGGTTATAGTTATTCCAATGAGAGAAAAATGTATATTTTAAAAAGAAGAGAGAAACCGCAAAGGTTTTGATTATAATGTGGATTTTTTTAAAAGATATATATTATATTTTATTTTCCATCATTTTGCAAGAGAGCCGCCGTGGTTTGTGCAAGTATCTTTTTACTTGTGTGTGTTTGTCAAATGCAAAACATCACACACACACACACACGCACACACACACACACACACACACACACACACATATATATATATATATATATATATATATATATATAGACACACAAACACACACACACACATTCGGTGTTTATTCGTATTCTCTACACACACGTAAACACACATCCACACACATTTAAACATGCATACATACAAACAACAACAAAAAACTGGGATTTTATTTTGGTATAACTTAGCCAAACGCGTATTAAAAACATATCCATTCAGGGATTTTGATTTTGTTCCTATAGATTGCGCAATATCAATGCCCAGGAACCACTTAAGGTATGGGGTAACTGAATACGTCATGGGGGTAGAATGTAAGATGTGTAAGTTGAACGTGAATATTGTAAGTATAAGGACGGCAGGTAATTATTCTTTTATCATTTCATCCCAGGCAAGACAACTATAACTCAAGGGTTTACTAAGACATAATAAATGGTACAATTTGAGGAGAAAGGACAATAAAAAAAAAAGATCACCGAAAGCACAATATGGGTCTTCACGTTCCATTTAACTTTTCAAGATTGTAATTGTCAGGAAAGCCAGCGGAGAATTCCACGAGCGTGCAGTAGTAAAGAAGAAATTATTAGAATATAACTTACGGTTAAATCTTGCTATTTCAACAGTAAAATGATGAAACCGGGATGCGGATCAAAATAATTAATAATTATTAAATAATGAACAATTAATTAAATATTCATAAAATGAAATATGTTGTAGGCTTTATTGATAATACAGATACTATTGGTATTGTCTCATGTTTCATCTGGTTACACATCTAATTTGTATAGACTATTTAATCGGATTAACAGACGGCAGAGACAACTATCTCAAATTATTAAATTATATAGGAGTATCAACTAAACCAATCATTTTATAGACACCATATCATTTATGCGTCACAGATTAACTGAATAAAATAATGAATGTGTATTAAGATGATAGTTCCATGTCGATTGGCATATAAAAAAGGCGACAACTCGGTTCGGAAAACATTGGTATTGTCTTCATTAACCAACAAAAATATAATTAGGGAAAGATGACGAAATGATAATCAAATTAAGTGAAAATCCCTCGAGCAAATTTCTGGACGTGTGGTAAGTTTAAACAGAACAAGGATTTACGTGATAGAAAGATTTTCAGAAAAAAATATCTATTAAGAAAAGATATGAAGAATGAACGAAAAACATATTTCTGTTATTATTAAAAGAAATGCATGCATGAAGTGTATTCTGTTTTCAATAGGATAAGATAATTGTAAATGTATACGATTGTTGAAAATCACATCAATTTAAATAGTCATCACATCATGCTGAATGAGAAAAAAATTTAAAATAATAAACTCCAGAAATAAGAAGGCTTACGGCTATATCACGTAGAAAGACCGGTTCCGTTCGATCAACTTTGTTAAGGAACGTCGAAAGTGGACAGTACCTAGGTAGGTGGGAATAACGGGTGCTGTAAGTTATAGATATGTAGGTGTTGTATGGATAACGGCTCGGAATTGGAAATCAGAGTTCTGAGTTCCAATTCCAGTCAGGATTGTTATATTCGCTTATACTCAAATAATATTGGGAAAGCTAAGAATCCACATTACTATCCCAGTTATGTGGTAACTAGTAAGCCTTGTGTCAGTAAATTAATATTATCTAAAAAAAAATCTTACTAACTGAAAAAATTGGTAAGCTGAAAAAATAAACCAATCAAACAAAAATAAGAAAAGAGCCCGCATAAAAATAAACAAGCTTTAATACATTGATAAACTATAAAACCAGTAATGATTGCTAAATACTATGTTACGGAAGAAGAATCTCACACGTATTTATACCTTATACAAGAGATTATAAGTGATGATAAGAGCGAAGTATAAAATGAGTACAGAAATTAAATCAAATAGACTGCTCAACACATCCAATCAGTCGACAAAGCGTCGACTTAAATCGCGTTTGTGAACAAGATTGTAAAAAAATGGCAAGAAACGATGAAAATGTATTTGTCAAATCTGGTACGAGGAATATAAATTCGTTTCAAGATCATACGTTTTACTGTTGGATTAATTTGCTGGAGTTGTAAGCGTGTGCTTGTAAAGACAGAGGATCTGACGTGTCATATGTCGGATGGGCGCATCTGCTCGGAAGATATTACTATTTTCTACTACGTAACTGCGTACAAAACAAACCCAGTGTGCATAGTAACTTAAACATTACAATAAAAATAATACAAACAAAAAAACATTCACTTCAAATGAATTGTAAAAGAGTGAATATAACGCCTTACCAAAACCCAAACAAACAAAACAAATTCACACAATAAATACTTGATTTCCACCATATTATATTCAGGTACTATCCTCATCTTTGTTGTTTTTATCATTACCTTTCGGCCTTAATCGGGAGTTTATTGGTCAGGATACCCTACGGCACCCTTTAATAAATCTACAGTAGTAGACAGTCCTAGCTTCACTACCCATGTCTAGGGAACGAAAACAGTCTACCCCCAGCCGAAACCTTGGTATAACAACAAAGATGAGGACAATAGTTCGAATAGAAATAGTATAAGTAATGATAATTCCTCATCCCAGAGATTCCGACAGAAATAAATATTTTATCTATGTAAATTAAGCACAGGCGCTCTTTTGATTGTGATAACAATATTAGTTCTGAAGAAAATGCCATTTTAAAGACAAGAAAGTTATAATGATTAGAGTAATAAGTAAATAATGCTCAAAAGTAGTAAAAGTTTTCGATTAACTGAAAAACATTGATTAGCGAGAAAGTCCATCAATATTTTAATTGGATAATAAATTCGATTTTCACTGTTACATTCCTACAAAACCTTTTGACAAACGCGTTTAAGTTAAGTAAATGCTTTAATATCTACCTTGTAGTTGAAATACTGACTTACATTGGGAAGAAAGTTTGTGAATCTATGTAGAATATAAGGATTACGAATTTTTGTAGAAAATCAGACCCGATTGTTAGGTAATCAGACTATATTGGAAGGGAATCAGACGAGAATTGATAGTCAATCAGACTAGATTTGCAGGCAATCAGACGATTGGTAGGCAATCAGACTAGGTTGGTAGACAATCCACTTAGATTAGTCGGCAATCACACATGATTGATAGGTAATAAAACTATATTGTAGACAATCAGACTAGATTAGCAGGGAATCATATTAGATTGGTAACCAATCAAGCTAGATTGTTAGTAAGTCAGACTAGATTGGTAGGCAATATTGCTAAGCAGTCATAGTCGATTGGTTGGCAATCAAACTAATTAGCTGGCAATCAGACAAAATTGTTAGGCCATCAGACTCCATTGGTATTGAACCGTGTTAACCATAATACCTATGCATGAGTCATTGAGAAATTTAGAATATGCTGTGTAATCAGGGGGAAGACATGAATCTATGAAGAAAATAAAGAATAATGCATATCAACACTGACTGTTTTGTAGTACGGGGATGTAATTTTGGTCAGATTTCAAAGCTGTAAAACCATTCCCAAACAGCTGCGCACACACTTGAATTGACTTCGCAGCTGAGCCTGAGGCCTATATTAACTGTCGCTTATTGGCTTTTGTTTTAGTATTCTGCTTCACTGGCTCAAACGTGGCAAACCAGACGCTGTCTACAACTTTTTACTGACACCGAATCTCGTCTTGTTTATAAAGTGTAAGATGTTAGCTGTTCTATTTAAAGGGTTATAAGAGGATCGTCGCTGTGTTGGCTGTGGTGATAGTTATGACGGTCTTATCATAAATCAGATTTCAGATTAGAAAACACCTAGCTTCTCAGTTAACATGACAGAATAATAAATGGGTCTGAGAAAAATATACGGCTGTTAGGAATTATAAGAAATTATAAGAAATATTTGATTTATATGCAAAATAATTAGAACATTTTAATCCGCGCAAAAAAGTGAAAAAAATACACAATAAGAAAAAAAAATTATCCCAAAACAAGAGACTTTATCCCCCCAAAATCTGAAGTTTTCCCTTTAATACGGTCGACATGTGTTTTATTATGTATGTTTATTACTCCTTAAACATGAGCCGAGTTTGACAATTTTATTGCAAAATATGACGGAATTTGAAAATATTTAATGTTCACCGTCATCATCATCATAATAATCATTGTCATCTAGGAATAAATTATCGCTGCCTACAGTTGGGTTTGAAAATAGATCGCCCAGTGAGCAAACCCAGGCGATCCCATTGTTGAATTAAGTGGCTCACGTGACCATGGGCGAAACACATTTATTCTATTACTTACGGACCGCTATTCTCTCCTCTATTCACCATGCTATTTCTGTATACTGATCACTATTCGGTGATTACTTTTCGAGAGAGTATTATCCAGCAAGTATTATTAGTGCGAGTGTTATTCGAAGGCGTCTGACACCAGCATTATCCAACGGCGATTACAAAGTCTCTACTACAATGAGTTTTACGAAACTGACTACGAATATTCGTTTGCATTGACGAAGTGGCAACAAGTGTTCGTTGACATCAAAAAATCAACATTCCCTTGAATTTAGTAATCATCGTGAGGATCCAAATGAGGAATCATAGTGAATCTTCTCTACGACGGTCTATCAACGGCAGACATCTTCAATTCTGGTGTAGTCATACATCTCTTGATCCATGATCCTTTCAATGGGCTTGAAATGACTTGACGGCGACCATCTCCTCTCCAAGTCCTTGGTCGACAGTTGACCTCATTAATATAATGCGGATCGCTTTCGGTTTGTGCACTAGGTCGTTGAGTGCATTGTCCAGCCGTTGGCTGCTTGTGCACTTCAACCTCCCAATAGTGCAGGAAAAGCAATGCCTCCTCACGTGGTATAGCGCGACTGCTGGAGCGGTTTACCGGGGTGTGGCGCGTTGAGCCAATACGTGAGAAATTTAGTGTGGGGAGGGTGAAGACCAGTGTTGCACATCTATCTTAATAATAATGAGGTGCAGAAGTCGAAAAATAAAGGTACTACTTCTACCCACTTCTATATATATATACACACACGCGCGCGCACACACACACACGGGCACACAGACACACACACCGAGGCAGAGACACACACACTATTATATATATATATATATATATATATATATATATATATATATATATATATATATATATGTTTCACTGGATGTTGGTGTAAACATTAGTCATCAAATGTAGCAAATATCTTACTATATATATTTTTTAAATAATAGAAATAAATAAACAAGAAAAGAATAAAAGTATCATATTATCATGAAATATATCAGAATGTTTTATTATTATCTTTGTTATAATAATAATAATAATAATAATAATAATAATAAGATAAAAATAATAATAATAATTATTATTATTATTATAATTATTATTATTATTATTATCATTATTATTATTATTATTATAACAATAATAATAATAAATTGCATTTTACGTTATTGTTAAAACAAATATTCAATTCCAGATCTCGTCAATCTCGAACCAACATTTGCACGACCCTGTGTGTGTGTTGGGGGGGGGCTTTAGTGAACATTGATTCTACAACCTGCATTCATATAACATATCCATTATCTTCTAGCGTGGGTGTTATATGCCTATTTGTCATAAGTATTTTCTTACGCATGCACCTCCTAGACACAGGTGTGTCAACTACCTAGTTACATCCGGCAACACATTGTAAAGACATTTTACGTTAAACCGCTGATGTAACTTTTTAATCATGTTTACTCAATAAAAAGTCCCAAGAGTCTCTCAAATTAGAAAGTTACGATTTGAATGAGAGTCTTGAACATAATTTACGAATAACCCTAGATATTAAAGGGTAAAGATGGTAGTGTGAGTGCAAGCTCTCAGGGATCTGTTCTACAAAGCAACGGCTCTTAGGAAGATACCCCCCTAATAGAATGGAACTTCCTTCCTACAAATGGAATACGAATGGAAAGCGGATCATACGACTGTATATACGTAGCGTAGCGGCTCTTAGCTGTAAAATTTTGAATTGGAGGAAATAAGGAGTATAGCACGTCAGAACATTTACTTGCATCTTTCATCGTATGGTGTGACATTAATTTGACAACAATTGTATGAGTTACATACTTGGTTGATCTAAGATTAGCATATATTTCCTCGCAATTTTTCAAATGTATTTTATCGAGTGCAACATGGTTGATTATTTATGCCAAGTTTGAAATGATTTAAAATTATCAATTTATTATAATAATAGTATGTATATTGTTTAAATTAGAAAGGACTTTTTTCTCCAAGACCCGGCTGCAGGAAACATGGATGAGAATACAAATAGAAGATCTATTCAAGGTATTGATTTGTTTTGATTCATTTGAAAGATTTGATAGAAACGGTCATAAAATCAAACCTTTTCAGAGACGCCTTTGTCCTATCGATAGTTAATAGACTGTTTCTTGAAAAGCAACATACAAACTTTATAAAATCAATGACTGAATGTGATCGTCGTTATATAAAAGAAAGACTACGTGGCTGTAATACGACGTGACAAAGACATATACTTAGGAACTGTAACACGAAAGTATATGATATATAGTGACTTTCCAAGCATAGATGTTGCACAAGGACGAAATTAAGGGGGTACCCAGTAAGAATCGAACTCACTACTCAGACGTAATCGTTCTAGCGAGACAAGCTTGCTAACCATTACACCACCTCGAGGTGCACATGCGTATTATATATAATGATTTATCAGTTGTTTATATTATACATAAGTTGAGTGCTGAAACTTTGCCAGCTCAAAATAATTCCCAAATTCTTAACAAAAGACCAAACATGCGAATTTTGGTGAAAGATCTTTGGTTTGAGATGTAGATGATATTTCTCTCCCCCTCTCTGTCTATCTAACACAGAGAAACAGGCCGAAAAACATACGGACACACATATATGATAACTATAAATTCATTCAAGAGGGACATCACATTAACATTGAACTGTGCGGCCACAGTCCTGCAGATGTCACTGACACATACATACATATATATATATATATATATATATATATATATATATATATATATATATATATATATATATATATATATATATATATGTCGTTCTGGGTATGACGTTAAACTACATCAGCGTCCTGGGTAAGACGTTAAACTACCTCCAGCAGCAAGGCCTCTGATCAGGTGGTTTTGAGGAAGGTGGAACCACCTCTTAATTGCTGGTGTTCCCAGGTCCACCCTGACCCGAGGTGGTAGAACCTGTTAGGGTCCCAGCTATGGACAAATGGTTAACTGTTACCAGCAATACTTTTTGAAAAAATTATTATCAGCAACACAATTTCGAAGGAAATATATTACCAGAAACAGATTTTTGTCAAAATATTTCCAGCAATAAAAGATTTTGTCGGCATTGAATAAACCACTGAGGTTGATATGCCGTAAAATGAACTAAACTAAACCAATCTAAACCAAAGAATACATATTCTATTCATACGAATATATCCTAAAAATCCTGTCGGCATTAAATAACCCATTACGGTTGATATGCCGTTAAATAAAATAAACCAAACCAAACCACATATTTGTGTGTGTGTGTGTGTGTGTATGTGTGTGTGTGTATGTGTGTGTGTGTGTGTGTGTGTGTGTGTATGTGTGTGTGTGTGTGTGTGTGGTTGATGGCATACTTTAGCTCACTTCTTGAGCAGTGGAATTAGCGTTCAAATAATTTTTTTTAAAAATGCCTCACATAAATTTACTCGATTTTGTTTTTCCTTCCACTTTTATACTCGTGCACCGATGTCCGAAACTTTGGCTTCATATAAGTGTTGGTTTTTTTTTGCATATTTAACATTCACAGTTGAAAGATGTTAATTACATACAGTGTAACCCGGATATAAGAGAGTTGTCGGGACCGGAGATGAAGTATCTTATATCCGGGTTTCTCTTATATCCGGGTTTGGTCTATTTTGTTTTATTAACACAGGCTCTAATTTGGGACCAGAGAAAATCTCTCTTATATCCGGATTTCTCTTATATCCGGGTTACACTGTATTAGAAAACTATTCAATAATAATAGACATAACATTGTTACCGCAACTAATATATATATATATATATATATATATATATATATATATATATATATATGTGTGTGTGTGTGTGTGTGTGTGTGTGTGTGTGTGTGTGTGTGTGTGTGTGTGTTAAAAAATAGGATTCACTTACACACCAGGCCTAGAAAAGAATGGATATGTTATGTCAAGATGAGTTGTAAAATCAACGTTCGCTAAAGCTCTTCGCACCCATTGTGGTATAATTCTTGACCCGAATTTGCTTGACCAAATGTGGAACTGAATATTTGTTTCCGTGTGTGTGTGTGTGTGTGTGTGTGTGTGTGTGTGTGTGTGTGTGTGTGTGTGTGTGTGTGTGTGTGTGTGTGAGTGAGAGAGAGAGAGAGAGAAAGAAAGAAAGAAAACGCGCACCTGTGTGTGTTAATGCATAAATACTTACATATATGAAAAATTCTAGGTTTGACTAAGCAGCTTTTATTTTGAATGTATCACTGCGGACTATTTTCGATATTTTTATTTTTCCATTTTAAAATTGAATGGCGCCACTATGTAACAATTTATTTTAACAATATGGAATCTGCAGAAAAAAAAATTCTCGTTTCTGTATTCAGAATATTACAACTGTAGCTGTATGATTGGCTGCCCAAAATTTTATTGTTTGAGTTTGTTTTACAAAACAGAAATTAGTTTACTATTTTGACCAATGTTCTTATTTTATATAACTCTCTTGAAGCGCTTTGATAACAAATATATTTCGTGTGGTCGGTGCACCTGCATCTTCTATTTTAATCAATTTCGCATGAGCAGAACGATACCTCTTGTATTCAATGGGCTGTTGGGAGTGAAAGTGGAAAGAATAGATGGAATCGGAAACACAATCCTAAACAGTATAACTGGGATAAATATCTACGCCTGTTAAAATTGACTAAGGCGGAGAAAAGTGCGAAGCGGACGATAGGCGAACCTATCTAACTTACATGTCGTCCGAGATATTAAATAGAAAATGTTCAAATTTATAGATTGTGAGAGACTGAATAATAATTTAGAGAGGAAAGTTTCCTGATATAATGATATTTTTGTTTTTGGTTTGGGCCATATTAAAAAAAAATCATAGGCGGTCCAGGTTGGATGACACCAAGATTATGTCAAAATGCGAACTGAAATTTTCGGGTAATATTGCAAAAATTTATTGAAAACAGTGGCTCATGTGTTGCGGAAGATTCGTTTTAGATACTGCTTGATTTGGTAAGAAAATCATTACCATTTTCTCTTTTTTCAATGCATGATTTCAAGTATGGAAGTTAATTTATTTCCACTGTGTATGCACGCCGATGAGCCGAAAGAATATTATACGCATGATGCTGAAAGAACGCGACTTAATATCTTGTAAGAACAAAAAGAGTGAGAGGAATATAAGAAGTTGAACGGTCTAAAGTACTTCATTTTGAGATGCTAAATGTCATTGTTGAGGGAAATAAAGGATTTGAAGGTAATAGATGACTGTGAAATGTACATGGTTGCTACAGTTTTAATGCCATTACCTTTTGTTTTATGAAGAAGATTTCACTATACTGCTCTATGCATAAAACACTCCAGCTGAAAATCCAATAGAGTGAAATTTCACAGTTTGAACCAAAGAGTTCGCTCACCAGGAAATTCCAGCAAAATTATATGCAGGAATTAATACGACAAAAAATAACAATTATCTTAACTTTCTCTTAACATATCTCATATGAAACATTTAGAAGACATACAGATTTCATGCAAGATTGGTTACATTTTCAAAGCACATTGAGGTAGTCAACATGTTTTGGCTCATATTCGTTTCTATGGACCTTATTTCTTCCATGGATCCTGCATTTATTCGAACAGTTAAGCAATTTAAAAATGGTGGAGAGCTTCAGATACCTCTGATTATATAATAAGCTTTCTTATTTACATTTTTTCTATTTTTATTCCTTGGAAATTTTTCTACGTAAACCTTATGCTCTCATAATAAAAATCGCGTTCTCAGCTCTGAATCCACTGACTGCAGTGATATAAAGTTTGTCGGTCAGCATAACATTACCTCAAGCACCCAAGTACAGAATCATTTGAAAACTCATCAGTAGGACCACAATGTTGAACCTGAGTATCCCATTTTATTTAATCTTTTCCCAGACTTACCCTGAACATTTCAAAGTATGGATGTGAAGAAATAGGAATTAATCATTTAAGTATTCCATACCATATTCCAAAAGAATCAATAGCGATCCTGTTTGATTGAACTAGGTTGATGTACTGATGAAGTGGGGTGCTACGGAGACGACATAGTTGTTCAGAGGTGCTCATATTTAGATAAATATGATCAGAAGAAAAGATCGACAATCTCTACAAAGTATTTCAAGAAATAAGATTCAAAATAAACTTGTGCAAAACAGAAACAATGATTTGAATTATTGAATGAAAGCAATGATATCATATACTCTGTCATATAAATCTAGGGTATGGATTAACTAAATACCAAAACTTCAAATGCGTACAAGTAGAAATATCGTATAATATGTAAATAATGATGACTTCGTTCTCTGTGTGGGTTATTTGCCTACCGCATTCATAATTCTCTCGGCCATTTTCTCTGCTAATGGTTGATATTTTTCGGCTAAAGCTAGCCACATGATGCAACTCATATCAAAGATGTTATATATATATATATATATATATATATATATATATATATATATATATATATATATATATATATATATATATATATATAAATATATATATATATATATATATATATATATATATAACATCTTTGATATGAGTTGCACCAAGTGGATCGCTGTAGCCCCCCAAAATCAAATCATTCATATATATATATATATATATATATATATATATATATATATATATATATATATATATATATATATATATATATATATATACATGTATATATATATATATATATATACATGTATATATATATATATATATATATATATATATATATATATACATTACGTACACACATGATTGTGCCCTACTTGTTTAATCCTTACTTAATATATTTGCATATGTTCGTATTGGAAAATTCGGAGTTTTCCTTCCTCTAGAACGGCTACCAAAAAGTATGTAGTATCTATTCTCTCCTACCATTTATCCCATAACTAGAGGGAAAAACGGACTCATACGTTTCCTGTGGTATTTGCAGTGAATATAATGACGTACCGGTAGTGGAACTTTATTCACTCGTTCCAAGGCACTATTATTCAACCCGCACGTCTATCCATACATATATACGCATATACGTGTGTGTGTGTTTATGTGAGAGAGATAGAGAGAGTAAATGTACAATATGTGCGTGCAATAATGTGGATTATAAAAGAAATACAGACAGAAAAATAAGGAAGGAAAGAAAAAAATGAAATAAAACCGTTTGCATTATATCATACAAAAAACACTTTCTTTTGAAGATTATCGGGTTTTTCCAGTGTCGATTCATGTCTTAGAACGGTCCAATCGGCAAATTTTCCCTTTAATTTTGCAGTCATATACTTTCCTCGTATCTTCAAATTAAAAAATAATCGCTCACTAGGTATGCTGTCCGGTTATTAATGCTATTTTCAACCAAACTCCTCTTATTCCTGAAACCACGAGTATTTTTTTAAATGTCTGCTTATTTCAAACTCATTTCACTCGATTATTTTGAAATAACATTATCTTTATAGAATTTTCAACTTACCATTGAAATACAACCTACTCATCTTTTCAAACTGAAGAAGGTGATATTTTCTAGCCCATCGCCTCGACATGCCATCGATTAAACAAGTTATGATTACCGTAGGAGAGATTTTATGTTATAATGTCTACACTCCTCTTATATGTTAAAGTTCCGACTATGACGTATGAACACACACACACATATACATATACATATATATATATATATATATATATATATATATACATATATATATACTGTTGAGGTTCTAGTTGATAGTAAGAAAGAGGGTGGAGAGATGTTGAAACATTCTCTATCATAAAGCTCAAACAAAATTTTGGTATGGAGGATCGCGAAAATAAAAAATAATACGACAAACAATAGAAATGTATCTTCCCTATTACCAGCCCATAAGGTATGTATAAGAACAATTCATGGTAAATTTAATACACTGATCTAGTGACTAGGTGAATATATTTGTTTTGAGCATGTAGACATACAGTATGTTGGTATACAGATGATCTAGGTGAAATGATATGAAGTAAAATTATAAAGAGATTTACCATTCGAAAATATAATTATGGAAGCACAATCTCACGTGAATTGCTGTCTCATTATGTCCAAATAGAAAGACCTGGTACTGTTAGGGTAAATATTTAAAAGTAAGTTAGAGAAAGAAAGATAAAAAAAAGTAAGAAAAGCAAAAGTGTTTTCATGACACAACATAATCGTCATGGAAACAACAGGAAATAAACCTGAAAAAAAAGAAGCTGGTTGGTAGTTGAACATTTACAGAAAACTGAAAATGTTGTAGTAAATGACGGCGAGATTAATACCCATCTTAAAAGGAATACCTGGGACAGTAATCTAACGAATTACAAAGTCAGAAGAATAAACTTTGAAGCCATCATGATGGTTCAATTTTTAAGAATACTAATACAAAAGAACTGAAATATTTTTCTTTCACATAATTTTCAGAAACAACTACTAAATGCTACCTGTGTAGTTAATAAGCTAACAAATGAAATTCAGAAAAAATAAAATACAGAAAAAATATAAGAAATAAAGAAAGGAAGGAAGATAGAAGTGTTTAATGTCTGCTGCCAGTACCTCATCTATAATAAACTATTCTGTTTTGATTCTCTGAAAAGAGGTTTGAAATAAACTACTTGATTTGAAGTAGAAAATGAATGACTGAAAGAAAGAAAGAAAGACACACAGACAGACGAACAGACAGAATGAAAGACAGACAGATGCGAAGACTAAAATGTTCTGCCAATACATCTCCTTCCAATACATCGTAAATAATGGACTAGTCCATTTTGAATGCGTAGAATGAGTGGAAAACATCCTACTTGATTTCAGTGAAAAAAATGAAAGAAAGAAAAAAGAAAAAGAATGAAATAAGTGACGATAGACGAGTTTAACGTCTCCTGCCAATACCTCATAAATAATGGATTATTCCGTTTTGATCGCGTGGAAAGAGGGAACATGCTCTACTTGGTATCAGTGAGAAAATATAGGGTGACCCCAAACAACGGATACTTTTTAACAATCCAATAAAACCAAGAGTGATGGAAGAAAATATTTAATTCATAGTAATTGAAACCAGTAAATATGTCATTTAAGAAACAATGATGGAATTTTCATTTTTTTTAAATTACGTCTTGCAGACGGCGTCCTCCTGAACGAACGCATTCCTTAATGACTGCTGCAACATCTCAGCAGGGATACTGTGAATTTCATTCTCGTTACTAAAATGGCGAACTGTTTACTTGCTCAAGGTAACTGTCTCGCAGTGTTGCCACTTGCTCATGTCAGGCAATAAGCACTTCAAAAATTCCCGTTTGTTTGGGGTCACCCAGTTCATAGAAATTAAATGAAGAAATAAAGAAAAATGATAGGCGTGTTTTACGGCTGTTTCAGTTAAATAGAAAAAGTTGTCAATTTCGGAATCTTTTCATTTGGAACCACTTCTTAATTTTACGGGCAACATTAATATTTATGATTGTTATTGCTCTATTTTGTTAAAGTTATCAAGATCAAATATTTAGCTATGCGAATGGGGAATTTCTACGGATATTCTATTGTCGTAGAATCCTCCATGAGCTTACTCAACCATTAAGAATTAAGATTCATCAGAATATTAAAATGGGAAAACCGTGAATTTTACTAGGTTAAAACCTGTATTCAATTATTGCCTTGATTCCAAACCTGAATGAATAATGCTTCGCATTGATCTTGTGCCACCGTAACCTATGTAGACAACTTTAATGTGGCCGAAAACTAACGATAGTACAATGTTAGTGATGTTTGTTGCCCTGTTGAAAATGAAAAGGATGCTTATATTTTGTTGTCAATGGTGCTGGAATGGTGTTTATGAATGAATTTATTGATTACCTCCTTTAACTGATGATAAACAAATGCTTGTTTTGGAGACGATTTTCGTCTTTATTTTATTTAAACTCAAAGATGCTTAGTGAAAGACAAATAGAACGAATTTACAATTATATAAATGAAATATATTAAACGTAGGCATCGAAATGGAAACGGACTGTTGTCTCTTTGAGTGTTCGTTATATTAGAGAATTGATTGGAAATTCCATTAAAAGACAGGACATCAAATTATATTGTGAAATCATTAATCAAAATTGAAAGCTCTAAAAACGACCCACGTACAAGGAAGACATTAATAATAATAAGTAGTAAAATTTATGATAACGCCGAAAATGTCAATGTTATTTTTACAACTCTAAATACTACTACTACTACTACTACTACTATTATTATTATTAGTAGTAGTAGTAGCAAAAGTAGAAGTTGTCGTAGTAGTAGTTAGACTTGTACGAATAACATAGACATTTTCGGTGCTATAATAATAATAATAATAATAATAATAATAATAATTATTATTATTATTACAAGAAGAATAAGATAAAAAAGAAAAATGCTAATAATAAATCAATGAAAATATTGTAAAAGTATTGTAAAAGTAATATAAATCATCAAAATAAATTTATACTGTACAAAATATAAATAGTTATTGCACAAAGTCTCCTTGCCGATAGTATAATTTTTTAAATATAGCATGAAACTGTAGAAAACAACATTATCACTAAATCATACCAAAAGTACTGTTACTACCAATTATTTGAATGCCCCCTTTCCTCATGAACCAAACAATAATAACTATAGATGCAAAGTAAAAAAGAAAGTTTTTAATCAACTATTTTAGATAATGAGTTGAAGAGTTTCCTCAATACTATAAAATGTTTCAGTCGTAACATCGGCATAGATTTCGGATTAGATAAATGTTCGAAAGTAACATTCCCGAAAGAGAGTTACAGAAGCACACTCAGTGGATCTAGATTTTGTCACAAAATTTAGAGAACCGGAACAAAAAGAAGCCTATAAATGCCTAGGTGTCAGCGAAGGAGATGGAATACAACATACCCAAATGAAGAGAAATTAAGAAATTAATACTACTAACCTGTGTGTCTGTTTTTTAATACTGGGTTAAACAGAATATCAGTCATAAACAATATGGCTGCCCCTGTGGTAAAATACAGTTCCAATATCCTTAATTAGATCATATCTGACATTAAACGAATAAATGTCAGAATGAGAAATCTGCTCACATACTACCACAGGAATCGTCCTAAAGCTGATGTTGATCGTCTGTATATATTCAGATCACAATTAGATTAACTAGGACTGTCTTACAAGACTACAGCAATCGGGTCTTGAAAAACAACTGGAAACTAAGGAAGACAGGTCGATGATTTGTTTCCAAGAACAGGAAAGACTTCAGAAACTTTATTCAGTTATATAGAAAGCCGTCAAATTCAAAATGGAATTTCAAGTGGGTGAAAAAATGTAAATAAACTATAATACACTGAGTTCAGAGGCAAAGAACCTAAAAGAAAGCAAAACCAAATGCAATACTGCAAATTTAGAAAGCCTCTTCATGATCTATACTCTGCCTCTAGCAAACAAGTTGATGTATATAAACCCCGTACCTATCAGATCATTTAACTGAATTAGCAGAGATCAGAAAATGACGACTCCAAGAACGTACAGATACGAGTTGAGATTGAATCTTTTATTAGAACAGGTACATACACTTTCTGAGTGGCAATAATTCAAAAGAGCTATACAAATGTAAATGCATATAAACCTATGATTTATAGAGCATGCAAAAGCATTTATGTGTTAAGCAGTGCCCTCTAAGTTTTGTCTAGCACCCGGCTTAGCAAAAAAGAATCTATGATTTCCAAATCGAAGTCAAACATTAAATTATTTTCCGAAAGGTTTCATGCATATTTGAACAAAGTATGTGGAGAATGGTGACCAGCATGAACAATTCGTTAAAATAAAACCGAAGTTTAACATGTTAACGTAAAATATGCATAATTATTTTTTAAAATCATACCAAGTTAAGATATTGTCTAAAATTTTATTTTCGTTTTTGCCGTTTGATCATTTTATTTATACATAGAAATACGTCTAAAATTGTAGTTCATTGACGCTCTTTTGATTTATTTAGGACACGCAGGTATCTTTGTAGTTGATCCCGGCAACAATTTCATTAATTACTTCATTAATGAAACACACGTGTTCTGGAAATAACATGACAAATTCTGGTATCGCAACAGAGATGCAAAATGAACGCAATATTTTTACTCGATAACAATGATTTATATTGTGCGATATTAAATGTCTAAATTACGTATTCGGTGTTTGGTATAAAAGAATGAAGAATCTTCATTGATCTTCTTAGAATGTAGGCTTCTAAACAATAAACATGATGTGTTTCTACGAGACAAATTCCGGTCATTTTAAGCTTCTATTTCATTTTTTTAAGTTCACCCAATACAAGACCCAAGAGAAAGCCATGTTTGACGATTACTGAATGAGGTGTATTATATTATAAGAAATGTATGAACTAGGGAGTATGTGTATATAGCAGATAGATGAAGACTGACATTAGATATGAAGAGATGAATCTTGTAGTGTTAGGAGAGGTATCCATGTTGGAGTCTGTTCTACAAAGTAGCGATTCTTGAGAATAAACTTTCGGATGGAAAGCCATTCTTACCATTGGAAGAATTAGGCTGATACAAACCTGTGGATTTAGTAAGGCAGGTCTCGGCTGTAAATGTCTGAGCTGGTTGTGCAAAAGAATATAACTCGTCAGAATATATCCCATGGAATTAGTGATAGATGAGACCTTGGGTATTTTTGAAAGGGCGGGTATATGTTATCGTCCACGAGACCGTGTAAGCATTGTCGAACTTTTTAAAGTCTCAATTGTGAGGATTGAGAAGCTGAAGGCCGTAAACATTTTAGGGTGGCGAGACAGAATTATATTTGCTGAACTTAGTGTGGAAAAAATAAAATTAGAAATCTGGAATATTCAACAGTTTACTGAAAACTGCACAATTTAAAAAATAATAATATGACCCCAAGCAAGAAAATAATTCCACTAAAACGTAAGCGGTTACTGAGTGTGAAAGAATATGAGGAAAAGAAACAAAATTATTAAGGAAATCGAACAATAATGGTAAAGGAATCATGAAAAATGAATATAACAATTGACATTGCATTTAAATTTTTGAATGTCAAAGTTGACTAGGAAACAATGAATCAGAAGTGTCTTCAACGAGAGATTGGACACTGACAGTGATACCTAACCATTTCAACTGTAAAAGGTGACTTCCCAGTTAATTTGGTACTGGTTTTAGGTTCATAAAGTCTATATACAAAAGTAGAAAGCTCATCAGAACAGTTACCATGAAAATAATTATAAAAAATGCACAGGGAAACTAAGTTACGGTCATTTCAATTGTAAAATGTTGCTGTATAAAGAAACTGCGCAATGAATGCTTGTTATGTTATCTACTGCATTAACTGAGCTCTCCCCTATATATATATAATATTTGAGCTGCGATGTTAATGTAACCTTCTAGACGTAACTGAACAATGAGAATATTCTCATTAAAATAATTATCATAGGTATTTGATAAAATGATGTGAAATCCAAATACATCGATGAAAGTTTAATGAAAATAACAATAAACCCATTACTACATTTTCTAATTAAAAAAAACAAAACATATATCATTTGTTTATCCAAAATATGAAGATTTTCATCCAGCAGAATGGAAGTGTTATAGAATTAAATTAATCTTAGCTAAAGCAAAGGTCAATGCTGCCATATACGTTGGTGAAGAGAAAATACAAAAATAGAAATGAAACAGCAATAATCTTCCTACATTTAATATGTCCCAAGTTACATGTCTCATTTAATATTTTGCAGCCATGTACCTCATTTAATATTTAGAAGTCACATGCCTCGCATAATATTTATGTGAATTCGCTCCCCACTGAGTGCTCGTATTTTGAGGCTTCTCCCATATCTAAGCAACGCTCAGTAAATTGGGACACTTTGACGCGGTGTATTGGTCAGGAAGTTTGTCTCTCCAGATCACTTATGACTGAGTAGTGAGTTCGATTCATAGGTGGTATTCCAAACATTTATGATTGTGTCACATCTGCTCTTCGCTTAGTTAATCGGCATTTATAATTTAACATAATCATCAACGTGGGCGCTTTGATAAAATAAAACACACACGTATACATATATATATATACATATATATATATATATATATATATACATATATACATTCACACGTATATATATATATATAAGCACTTCTGTTTTAGTGGTTTTACTGTCGTACATTTATATATATATATATATATATATATATATATATATATATATATATATATATATATATATATATATATAAATGTACTCGTGTGTGTATGTGTATTAAACAAATTCTTCCCATGCAAGACAGTAAAACCACTAAAACAGAAGTGCTTACTGAGTGTGAGTGAATTACAAAATAGAAACATTATTAATAAGCGTGAAGAAAAATAGAGTAATCAGGAAGACAGTCGATAAGAATTAATATTGCATTTCAATTTTTGAAGATCATAGTTGGATTTAAAGCATAGAAGTAAAATGGTGTTCCATAAGTAAGAAATGCGAGAAAAATATTGTTAGCAGAGAACTTGCGGTTATGTAAATTTGTAAGACTTCACTGCTTATCTATGAGGGGTGTTCAAAACTTTCTAAGCTTCACCAAAATGAAGTGAGAGAAAAATGCACTTTTTCACTATTTTTCAATAACGTCCCCCTTCACATTAATGCAGTTGTCCAACGATGCTTAACAATAGCAATCCCATTACGGAAAAAGGTGCCGTCTTCCTCCTCTAAAACCACCTCCACGGCACATATGATGTCGTCATTGTTTTCCTAATGGCGACCAAACAGGTGATATCTGATTTTAGGGAGCATGAAGAAGTCAGTATGGTGAAGAGTTTTGGACTAGCAAATCAACTAGCTACTGTAACTTGAGCATTGTGTGCTGGCGCCTTATACTGGAGTAAGAGTACACCTGCTATCATTTTCCATCTTAGATTTGACTTGATTGATTTTCATTTGTCTCTACTCTGATACACAGTACTGCCCATTAAAAAGTTTTCCCCTTTTCCAATTAGTATATCATGAATATGCCTTCAAAATACCAACTCTTCAGAAGCTATCACATTGCCAACGGACGCTGCCTGTTTGAATTTCTTCGGGTGAAGAATCAGAGTGTTTCCACTGTTTAATTTGCATTGGTGAACTCGGGTTTCGTCTTGACTTACTAATCTGCGTTGGAAATTCTCAGGGTCATCCTGGAAGCGATTCAGAATTGTCCTGGAAATATCGACCCTTTTAAGCTTCTGCTGTGGTGTCAGCGTTGTTGCAACCCATCTTGCAGACAGATTGCTCGTCCGCATGTTCTCAATTAAAACACTATGAAGCGAACCAGAACTAATGCCTATGAACTTAGCTATCTGCTGTACAGTAATTCGTATGTCTTTCAAAGCCATACAATGAAAGACATCAATTTCATCAGTCTCTGAGATTTTTGGTTGTCCTGGTAATCTGTGCTATCATTGCACCGCTTGAATTCCACAGTCCACTTCTTTACAGTTGCATAGGAAAGGGAGATCACAGCAAATGTCAGCACCATGAGCACATGGATTTCCTTGGAAGTTATATCTCTCTTTTGCAAATGCTTTATGGCTGCTTGGGCCACTGTTTTGACCATTTTTAAACTTGTCGCAAACAAACCACACACATTTGTACGGGCCTCAGCCGCACAAAAATTAAGAACGGAATTTTAATTATTTTTCTAGTTTTATAAGAAGTGGTAGTGCGTTGTGCCAATAATAAATTCAGCTATATATCTTCTTTCTGTGTGAGGCTTAGGATTTTTGAACGAAACTCATTGTACAATGCTTAAATTCCTGTCCAGGTACAATAGCGAATAGTTCGTCGGAATATATCCAATGAAAATAATTTTTAAAATGGCACAGTGCTGCAATTTTAAGGCGTTGGGAAAATGTCTGAAGGGGCGACACCAAGGTCAGGACCAGTCATACTGCTGATTCTTCTTTGGATTTTATCAAGTATCTCTAAATATATAGCAGGAGCACCGGACCATGTGTAGCAGCATTATTTAAATTATGGATAAATCATGGACTTTTACATATGTAAGATAGATTTTAGATATAAATATTGTATATATATATATATATATATATTTCTTATTGCTACATATGTCATATTTATATTGGAGTAGATACTGTTTTCTAAAAAGTATAATTGTTATCTGACTCTAATTTGAAGTCTTTAACAACACCAGTTACGCTTAGTTTTACAATATGTATAAAATAGTTTTAATGGATAAAAATGTATTATAATATTAAATATGTTTTATATTGCTTCTAACCTCGCCAAAAGCGTTATTACAAACGATGCCAATTCTAAGATTGCTATTTTTAAAATTGAATTGATACGTTTCTAATATTACTCTAATGGAAATCTAAAATGTTTTACTACTATAACGACAGGCACAGGATATTCAAAATTCTCAAAGAAAACGGAACAAAATTTTTTGGAGACATATATGCTTGCTTGAAGTTAAAAACAGCTTTTTAAATGAATCTCTTTTGCTTAAATACCAATTATATATTCAAAATTGAAACATATGCATGTTATAACATCACTATAAAAAGTGCAAGTTTGTTTCAACACTACTGCTGTCTTATCAAGTGATGGTATTGATTGCAAGATAAAGGGTTTTACGAGTTCAAAAACCAACCGAACCCCCACAGTAACATTGTTACGTATTCTATAATAACCAATCAGAATACAACTATATGGTAGTTCAAAATAACGTGACAACGTACCCTAAGCACAATCAAAAAGTGCATGAAAGTTAAGATTAGATTAATTTAGAAATTAATATAAGAAATGAAGTTTTTATTTCACAGTTAAATGTAAAATTGCAAATGTCAAATTCTGAATTTAACCGAGCATCAAATTTAATATTATCACAAAATTATTCAGAAATGAAACTAGGAAAAATATTTTTTTCATCTTAACAATGGATCAGTTAAGTTCAACGTTGATATAAGAACTATCTATGATCTCTACACATAATTTGATACATGGAAGTCTGAATTCAAATAATGCCGTGGGTATGAAAGGGAATATACAGAGGAAGCACATTCACACCTTTGTACGCAAAAACTTACATACAATCGCATATATGAGCACGCAAATATAAGGACAGATATACACATAGGAAATAGAAGAAGAAACAATTAAAAAAAGGAAAGAAATTAATAAAATTAAATTACAATAAAAATAAGAATAAAGAGAGACAAACATATAGAAACCACGCACAGACACATTTATATACAGGTAAAAGCATATACAAGCAATCAAACACAGGTACCTATATGCAAATAATCAAATTCACCAAAATTCAAGAATATTTTACATACACAAACATGGATAAAGAAAGAGTGATCAAATAAAGGTAAAAATTGAAAATGCATGGATATGTTTGATGCATACATATACTTAGTTTAAATACGGATATAAGGCTATAGATGAAGCAAAGAAAAAACACATATATGTAAAAACACACACACATACGCATATATATAGAAAAACAAGCTCACATGTCCAAACAAAATACGCACACAAACAAAGAAATCGTCATATATCCCAATATAAAATACATACACGTACCCATATATACACAAATATGCATATATGCACACAAAACCCCATATATATATATATATACATATATACATATATATATATACATATATATATATATATATATACATACATATATACATATATATATATATATATACATACATATATACATATATATATATATATATATATATATATATACATATATATATATATATATACATACATATATACATATATATATATATATATATATATATATATATATATACATATATATATATATATATATACATACATATATACATATATATATATATATATACATACATATATACATATATATATATATATATATATATATATATATATATATATATACATATATATATATATATATACATACATATATACATATATATATATATATATATATATATATATATATACATATACATGTATATATATATATATATATATATATATATATATATATATATATATATATATATATATATATATATATATATAAATATAAAAGTGAACATAGAAGTCAACAGTTAAAGGCGACAGTCTGTTTCATGCTAGATGCAATCGTGGCCTGACGATTGCATCTAGACTGTCACCTCTAAGTCTTGACTTCCATGTTCACTTTTATATTTACACACGCTCCATCTCTGATATTGAGCACTTTATCCCATAATTATAGCAGATCTTAAGACTATATTTCTTCATATATCTATATATATATACGTATATATATATATATATATATATATATATATATATATATATATATATATATATACACACACACAGACACACAACAGACACAAGCGCATACACCCATATACATATAAACAAACTAACACACAGACACACATGCGCAAATATATGTACCAAGATATATACACGCATATATAAGCAGATGTAGAAACACACTTGCATACAAATATTACATACATGCTTACCTAGATAGCCATAACTAAATCAGAGTCCATGTAAACTCAATGCATAAAGATCACAACGATTGAATATCAACTTAACAATCTATGTCAGATTAAATCGCTAGCAAATAAAGTTTTAATCTGACATGTATTTCTGTATTTCTATGTGAGTGTGTGTTTACGTGTGTATCGTATAGTAATTTATCAAATTCCGCTACTTTTATTGCGCGTTGTTGGAATGTAATAATCAAGCCGACTAAATCTGCGCGTGAAATTCTGAATAGCGAAGTTTGATATGGAAATTGGCATTGAGCCTTCAGTTTATTTTATCATATACTATATTTTAATATTTTTGCTTATTTTAAGATTTAGAGATTAATCATATATATGTATGTATATATATATATATATATATATATATATATATATATATATATATATATATATATATAAAGAGAGAGATAGATAGATAGAGAGATAGATAGATAGATAGATAGATAGATAGATAGATAGATAGATAGATAGATAGATAGATATAGATATATGTATTTCTGTCACTGCTGAAACGAAAAAAGTGACACCTGCAACAATGTCTTATCAGATGATAACTGTGACTAGATTTCGAAGTCACGCCTAGATAATAATTCTTAGTCCTGGGTATAATGATGGACTACGTACGACAGCAAGGCATCTGATCGGGATAATCGTGGCTTTAAGTACCGTGGAAACAATTCTTTATTGTTGTTTCATGGTTCACTCTGACTAGAGGTAGTATTACCTGCTAAGGTCTCAGTTAAGGATCAATAATGAATCCCCAATCAAACATAAGATTATAACATTATAAAAATACATTTAATAGTAATATTACAAACAATATCCATTCATTGTAGGATGAATGACAATAGATTTTATCTGTAGTTGAAATCATTCAGTTGCGCTCAAAATATATTTTGTCGGAGTCTTGAAATTATATTTAAAATATAAAAAAATAAGTTTTGGAAATCAAATAACATAAAGGATGATATGCTACCAAACAAAAATACCTAACCAACATTAAATAACTTTTTTATAAAAATTGTTCATATTTCTTAAAGAAATCAAACTGTATTTCAAAATATAAATTCACTGATATTACAACATAAAACACACAACCACTTCTAGTAATTTATGTCAACACATACTCGTATATGCACAAAAGCTGAGTATCTTTTACCATATATGCAATTGCAAAAGAGAATAACATATCTCATATTCTTACTCCTTAAAAGCTACCTAGAAAATTACATTTCGGTATTAAATGACCTACAAAGTGATTTTTTCGCTTAAACAAACAAAACAAAACAATAATAACCCTTGATTCATTCATGATTTCGAGGTCATGCTATCATTACTAGTAATGCAGCTATTACTCTAGTAACATCGAGTCAATTGCTTCATCCACGGCAAGGAAAGTTGGCTCCCTGTGCCGGGCCAGGAATATTTTCTCCCGGGAATCGATCCTCCAAATCTATAAATCAGCTATTCGCCCCTGCATGGAGTATTACTGCCATATATGGTCTAGACCCCTGCTGTTTGCCTCAGGGTTCTTGATAAGATCCAGAGACGGATATGCAATGTAATTGGCCCTGATCTGTCATCTCGTCTACAGTCGCTCTCTCACAGACGCGCCGTTGCCTCGCTCTGTCTTTTTTACAAATACTTTCACGGTAATTGCTCCGATGAGCTGCTTTCGCTGGTTCCCAGGCCTCACGAATTTAAGCGTCCTACGAGGTTGGCATCTCGTTCCGCCCTCTTCACCGTTGAAACTGTTAGATGTAGACGACTCTTCTACTCCAATAGCTCCATGTCTCACACATCTCGCCTGTGGAACTCCCTTCCTTATTCCTGTTTCCCTGACAAATATAATCTCCAACTATTTAAGTGTGACGTCAATCGACATCTCCAGTTGCCTTGATCTATCCACTTCACTTCATTCCTATCGGCTCTCGTTCCAAATCTTCTGTAATCTCCTTGCCTTGATCGATCCACTATCTTTCTCCACATCCTCTCCTTTACCAGTCATATCTGCTCTTCCTCCAAACCTTCTGTAACCCCTTGCGTGCTAGTGGCTTCCAACCTTGCTTGGGGTGAAAAGCTTTAGAAAACAATACAAAACAAAAATCTCTGTATCATATAGCCAGAATACAAGGTTAAAACAATGTTAAAAGCGATCTACGTTGAAATCAAATCGAGATCAATTAGATATATCCAGACTGAAGTGCAAATGACACCCGGATATATGACTAAAGTCGGTTTTCCGTGTTCCTTCGCCGAAAGTTTAACCAGAGCATTGGTTCATCTCTTCGTTCCGTTTTCAACTACCGACATGTTATTAAACTTGCCACTGATGCATCAAAAATGTTATCGAAGTCCTTCAGTGAAACGTGAAGGCAGGCACGAACCAACCACAAACATCGACATTTTAAGTTTTACAGCAAATATCAGAGCATATGTCTGCCACAAACATCCCAGCGAAACAGATAGCCAGGTTGCTTGCCTCGTAAATGACACAGTGCAATCCGCTTCATCTGCACGTCGCTTTAGTCAGTGTGGTGACTGTGTTGAAATAATAGGTTCATGCACTGAAATTATACTAAATGTGTGATATAATCTTATCAGACAGAAACACAAGGTAAATACTTAAAAACCTACCTTCTCACTGTAACAAATTATTATGATATTGGGCAAAGAAAAAAATTATCAAAATCAATCAATAAATATTAATTGTTTATTCCCAACGTAACACATAAAACTTCCAAAGAGTATTTTCTTCAACCAATAGGACACATGACCTCCGTTTCTGGGAGAGACAGAAACAGATATTTTCTTACCAGACAGAAATTGTTAGGGCTTCCGCGAAGCCATATTCAGTAATCACCACACACACACACACACACACACACACACACACACACACACACACACACACACACACACACGCACACACACACGCACACGCGCACGCATGCACGTGAATATAGATATCTCAAATGTTTAAATAGCTATCTTATCACTGGGGTAGACACATTTGTTTCCTCGAGACTCACTGTGTCAAACAATGGATTATGCTGCAACTATAATGAGCTTAGAGGTTTTGAGAGGGAGTCGTTAAACTTATATATATATATATATATATATATATATATATATATATATATATATATATATATATATATACAGGTAACCTGCTTACGAGTTTTTGTCACAAACGGCTGTTATTAAACAATTTATTTGACTAATTTCTGGCACACTGGATTGCTATATTTAGAGTTTTAAGATAGATAGATAGATAGATAGATAGATAGATAGATAGATAGATAGATAATGAGATAATCATATAATACGAGGAAAACAAATAGACATGTGGAATTATAGAATAAAACAGAAATACATCCTTGTCTTCCAATGTGTTAGGTCATTTATTTCAGTGAACCTTAAAAAGGCCAGTGTTACAGAGCAGCCTAAATACCGAAAATTAAAATGCGGCTAAAAGTATAAATAGACCAGGGACTAAGTACGTTATGTGGTCACTACACACGAGAAACATATGGGAAAAATTCTATTAAAAAAGAAAACCCTTGGCATTTTGCAATCGAGAGAATGAAGTTTTGAAACGAGAATTATTAGAGCTGCGAACAAAATCAAGCCTGTACAAGGATTTAAATATCTGTGATGTATGTTAATAGACGGCGGATATATGACACTGAAATTAGAAAGCTAATTTCAATAAAGAATGATACCTTCCAAAAACGCAACAAATCATTCAGAAAGTGGAACACTACACTTGAAACGTAATGTGCAATGTAGTATCAATCCTTCTATATGCCAGTTAATTATGGAAATTGTCTCAAATATGTGGTATTTTCCAAGATTAACTGGCATATAGAAGGATTGCTATTACATTGCATTTCAGGACTCATTTTCCTTAAAAACTCCTCATATGCTATGTCTATTGGATTTTCAGTATTTTCCAAGAACAATGATTACAGGAAATACATAATTCGAATAAAATAAGAGAGTTTAAATTTCTCAAAAATATAATGAGGAAAGTAGGCTTGAATAATTTGTCACTCACGGGACTAATCAAAAGCAACCACAACGGAGGTACAAATGATTGGTCAACCTAACAATCTAATGTACTGCATGGATATAAAGTGGGATACTAAAGGTATAAATGTTGATAAGAAATACATAGGATAGGAAGTTGTGGAGAGGCATGAATATGATGCCTTCATGACATTACCTGACATTACAGTTTTTTTTTGTTTACATAATAAATTCATTCACGATGGCATGAATATGATGCCTTCATGACATTACCTGACATTACAGTTTTTTTTTGTTTACATAATAAATTCATTCACGATACAACATACAGGAGCAAATTGCTATATGATCTTTAGACCTGGTACAATTCGTGTTACTAATATATAGAATCGGAACACAAGTGGAGGAATAAGAGTGGAAAATGTTTTAATGACAAAAGGTTTAGCTTTCCGCAATAGGTTTTCGTTTTCAGTTCAGAATAAAGAAAAAACTGTTTGGTTTTTTTTTGTATTAAAACGGATCATGTCCGTTTACTAGCTTGCAAATCCAACAGACATTAAAAGCGTTAATACAGACAATATTCAGTTTTGTTCTTTCATTCCAATTGGAAGACGCTAAACTTGCAGTTTATATATTACAGGATTTAATACAAAGATTTCTTTAATTTTGACCTGAAGAAGCTAACCTAACACACGGAAGCGAGAAGCGTTGTCCTTAAAAAGCCTTTTCACTTTTTCTTATTTTTCCATTTGTCACAATAATATTTGTAAGTAGAATTGAAGATGTTTAATAAATGTAATGTTTTAATGCAAGCCGTATGTACAACACTTATTGATTTAACGTAGTCTCAGTTCATTAGACACATAAGAGTTAAGGGCAGAGGGTAATAATCTCACAGTGCACTTGATAAATGTCTGTCTTAAAATTATTTACGCAATAATAAGTTTTCTTATCTCAACTAAGTAAACAGCCTATCCTTGGCGGCGGTGATAAACAAATGATAATGATTTTTATTCAGAATATTTTTTCATCTATTTGCGAAAGTGACGATCTTTTCCTTATTGAAAATTCGGGTTGGTTTAAATTGATGCGACGTAAAACGTAAACATCACTGACAGTTGTGATTTTTTATGTATATATATATATATATATATATATATATATATATATATATATATATTCTATTTTTTAACAATTTAATTTAGATATGTTTTGTCAAAATTTATCAGGTATTAAAAAGAGAAGGTGGGTTATTAATACATTGCAGTAATTTTAGATAAATTTGTTCGAGAAAAACAAAGCTTGCAAATGAAAGTTAAGCAACAGTAGTTGGGTAGTTAATCTGATTTCACCCAAGTTGTTTTTACATTTGAAAAGGCTGCAAGAATTTCCCAGATATTTAAGTTATTACTTCTGTTAATATAAGGCGTAATATTAATGGAATAGCCTTATTTGGAAGAATATGAATTAGATTGTAGTGAACTAAGTTGACTGGAAATGTAAAAATTATATAACATTTAAACCAGGACGTAAATAAATAATGATTAGGAAAATTCGTTGGAAGATAGGAGATCAGATATATAATGCGACATGCCTGATCCTTTATCGAAAATGCAACGGTACAAAAGCAACTAAATTTTACATCCATTTTTAATGTTAATATTGCAAAAATTATACTGTTTTGAAATCAAGTCTTTATAATGTTTTACTGTCTATTAATAATTTCGGTATTTTTAAATAATTCCCCGACACCAGGATCTTAAACAAATATTTTTAAATTACTTCCTATGAATAGGAAAATTAGTAATAAGGCCACCTAGCTGTTAAATTTAGGTAGATAGATTATGAATCTGTCATTAGTTCAAAGGGGACAGCGTATGGAAAAGCAACAGAAAACGCTTAAAGTGAATTTTTCTGACTATTATTGGTGAATTAATATATCAGGTATCAATTAGTTTATATTGAGTTTTCAAAAAAATAATGAAAAAAACATTGAATGTCTAACTGGAAAAAATGTGGAAATATTGTTGGCTTCAATTGAGGCGCCAAAATAGAATAAGGGATCCAATTTTCCCGTATCCATATCAGAAATTCAAAAGTGATTGAATGGAATAAAGAAGTTCTGTTGGTGGCGGAAGATTAACGGGAAAAGATTTGCCTTTTTACGGATGAAATTATGCAAATGTATCCGCTAAACATTTTTTTTTTAAATTCAAAGTAAGCTCGTTTGATATTCCACTTTCATAAGTTTAAATGTAGGATGAGGATACAGAAATAGGAGGAAAATGCCGAAAAGTGTCTTAAGGAATCACAAAGGATTTATGACAGCATAAAAGTATTATCTGAAACGAGCAAACAAGTTGTGCATTCATTGAAAAAACAATAACATTCGAAACAGTTATAAGTAAAAATAATGATGTTATGCGAACAATCTGTCTCATGTCAGATATTGAGTGAATTACTGAGATTTTCTTGTGTCATAGCATAATAATAATAATAATAATAATAATAATAATAATAATAATAATAATAATAATAATAATTCTCCTTTTCCGTCAAACTGTAGCCTACATATAAAACTTGATAACTATCACTCTAATTGGCACAGGGAAGTTGAACATTTGTCGAATGACATCCTGTGCCGGCCTCTCAACATGTAAGGAATCGTAAAGTTTATACTATTTTAAATTTCCTTTCCCTTTTCATTAATTTCATTTTAAATCTCTTTTACATTATTGAACTTTAATTCTTTCATTTTGATTTTTCTCTTGCCTTTCCCTTCTTTTTATTTTGTAATTACCCTCACTGTAAAAGAATGTCCGCCTCTGATATTTCACCTGCCAGTGGTCACTGCGGCTTATACTAAGTTAATCTTAGTATAGTCAGTGCCATGTCTATAGGCATATGATACCCCACTGAATAATACTCAATAATTAACTATTTAACCATGGATATATAAATATAATCCCTATCTCCACTATCTTATGAGCAGGGCGATTTCTCTGGTCTTGATCGACTGTCGTCCTAGTGCCGGTAACTTGAACAAAATTACCCCTTGGCGGTCAAGGATAAAACACAAAATTTTACGGATCTCATTGATTACTAACAAATTTTCATGCCGGATTGACCGTCACCCGGGTCAACAACGGCGGCGTACCTCAGAGAGGAAACAGTCTAGGGCCGAAAAATTTGTCACTGGAATAAACTATTCCAAAAAGGAAGAGTCTCTTGGTCACCAAACACGGACTATTCCCAACCTTGGACCAAGTGACTCAATGCTAAATTGTCTAATAAAAAGAAAACGAACGAAATGGTCTCGAGAAGAGCATCAACAAGTCACAATGTCACTCTTCAGCGCACTCGAAATCTAGAAAAGAACACCACGTTGCTGAAATACCAAATATGGAGAACTATGGTAGGAAGTGAAATAAGACCTCATCTCAACACAAATATGCTTGCCAATGTCCGCATGGACATCGTGCGAAACAAAAAAAAGACTCTCAAATGCAGAAATAGATAAGATAAAGTTAGATATAAGACCGAATACAATAACCCATCACACAAACAGTAAAGGGATGAGAGCAAAAATAAGTAATATGCCAGAGGATGAGGTAATAACTAAAATAAATGAGATACGAAATAATAATCTTAGAGGAAATAAAATCAAAGAATCTATATTTAATATAACCTGCAGTTATCCAGACGATATCACTGAAGATGGGTTCACTTACATTAAGATAGAATTGCTTGAAAACCACAGAGGTGAAATCACTGAAGCGAAAAAAACACGTCATTCATTTACTCAGCAGAGTAACTCTCATTCACATTTCAGGCAGAGACCAGCTCTTAAAGATTCATATGACAAAATTTAATAAGCACATTGTGCAAATATACAACGCTTCACTAGAAGGACTGTTAACGGAAAAAAACACTTGGAAACATTACAGAAGTTAACAATGTCATATTCGGAACAGTTTTAGCATCTACTCGGAAGCTTGGAGTCAAGAAATGAAAGATCGAACATCAAAGAGAACCAGCTTGGAAAGCAAAACCGATGCGTGAAATAAAGGATATGACATGTAAGATTCCAATATTAGATGAGCTCAATAGAAACTCAAACGTCTCACCACGCAAGTGCAAGATGATCAAGCGGAAATATAAAATTAAATTACTAAATGAAATTCAATCAGCCAAGGAAATGCTCAAAGAGAAACTGCTCTTAAAGACATAGAGAACAAAACAATACGAAAAACGTTGTAGGTTCTATCGCCAAAATAAAATATTCCAAACAGATCTTAAGAAATTTTACAGGGAAATTGGAAAAAACAGCTATATATGTCAAAAAGCCACCATCTATTGACAAGATGTAGAACTTTTGGCAGAACATTTGGAGCAGTCCAAAGGAATATAACCCAAATGCTGAAGGCATTTAACGTGAAGAAAGACGAATGCTGGATACACCTCTGTAAGCGTGGGAAAATATAACGACAAATAATATAGGCAAGCTCTAACGAAATTCCAAAAATAAATATCTCCAGTAACTGACAAGGTGCCCAATCTCTGGCTCTATCATCTCTCATCAATCCATAAAACCCTTACACAAACATTGTCAATGCATATAAATAATCCCAATGAAATACCGGAGTAGATCACTGAAGGGATTACATATCTCATGCTAAAACGAGTGAAACAGATGATCCGAAAAATTATAGTCAATAACATGCATGTCCACCACATATAAATTGATCACGTCTGTCTTGAACCGTACTTATTCTTTTTTCGAAGCAAACAAAATTATTTCCACTGGAACAGAAGGGATACAGGAGAGGTTCGTATGGTTGCAAACATCAGCTATTTATAAACAAAATGATCCTTGAAAATTGCAGGAGACGATGTAGAAATATTAGGGAAGCGTGGATTTATTACCGTAAAGCCTTTGAGAGTGTGCCACACGCTTGGATCCTTAAGACTTTGGAAACGTTCAAAGTCGCCCCCGTGGTTGTATCTTTCCTTTATCGCAGCATCAGAATGTGTAACACTACACTATAATTAAATCACACCAGAGACACCTCACATCCAACAGTTTAAATATTCGACAAATACCTGTGGAGACTCCCTGTCAACCATTCTGTTTTGTCTGTCTTAGACCCCTTTACGCATGAACTAAACAGCAGTAGCTA
>OZ038475.1:60753679-60888679 GCA_964036315.1 Acanthosepion esculentum | reverse complement strand
TTTCAGTGTCACCCTTCCCGTCTTCTGTCAAGACACGTCGCAGATTTTTAATTGTACTTGTTTGATTTTAATATCTGCAATATGTAATTTGCATGTTGGGCTATTATTTTTGCTAACAACCATACATTCTCTTTCTTGAAAGTGATAGTCAGTCATGTATTCACATTTTCCTTCACTTCATTCTGTAGGATTTTTTATTCATTCTTTTGTCTGCTATCAACAGTGTGTCATCTGCATATCTTATGTTGTTAAGACTGTGGCCGCCAGTAATGAATTCAGTTACGACTTCAAAATTGACACAGAATCGCCTGACTGTATAATTTGAATAATTCCGGTGCGAAGATATCCCTGTTTTATACCCCTTTCTATTATTTTTATATTTACTGAATTAATTTTCTATCCGTACGCAGGCGGTTTACTGCCAGTCGAGGTTCTGAATTATTTTGTTATCCTTCCCAAATACGTCGAGGTTATCTATTAGTTGTAAAACTAACAGAGAAGCACTTTATCAAATGCATTTGCATAATCTATAAAACACAGGTACCCACCCATCTCTATTTGCACTACTGTTTCTTAAATCATTATGATCATGACTGTCACTTTCCTGGTTTCATTGTCTTTAACCGATCCCCACTGTTTTTGTCTTGTATTATTTCTGGTCTAAATCTGTGGTGCGATCTATTCATCAGATTTCAGATGATCAGTTTCACTATATGTCTCATTAGTCTAATTGCCCGATGGAATCCACATCCCTTTACACTAGGTTTCCTAGGTAGTGTTATAAAAATGGATCTACTATCGTCATCAGGTATATCACCACTGTTGTATATTTCATTTATTATGTATGCAAATTTGTCAATTCCGAAATCAACTAAGGCAGCCATCATCTCTATTGCGATTCCGCCTGCTCCTGCTACTTTGTTTATTTTCAATTTGGTCACTACTTTTTTTTTTTTACTTCTGATTTTATCATTTCTTGTCTTTCGATATTTCTGTGTTGTCCATTGTCCTCTTATTTCGTGGAAGAGTTCTGAGATGTTTTCATTCCGCATGTTAAATATTTTCTTTCTCTGATATCAGTGTTCCGTTTTTTTGATTTTTGCATCCTCCTGTTGATGATGTGCATGTCTCTTGCTACTTTTTATGCATATCCGCTTCATCTGTGATACTAATCCCCTCTATTTCTGCACAGTCTTCGTTGAGTCGTAAATTTTTATCCTGTCTGCATGTATTCCTAATTAAGTTGTGCAGAGTCCTATATTATCTGTCGTATATCGGCAGTTTTTGTCTCGTTTTCACAATGTAGAAAGTTTAATCTGTCAAATGTTTTTTTTTTCTTTGGAATGATTTCGATTGCTCATGTTACTTAAGCTTCTCTTTGAGTTTTCATTCGCATTTTGTGCACTGTATCAGCTTTGTACACTGCCTACATATTTGAAGGAATGACAGTGGAGTAATAGCGGCCCGGGTTGAGAGGCCTGGATTGAGGAATCGGAGAGTTGAATTCCAGTCGAATCGATTACATTCACTTAAGTGCTAATAACTTTAGGGAAGGTATAAATCCTCTTCTTCTCCCCCAACTATGGATAAATAGCAGGACAGACGGGGTTCTATAGCTTAGGATGGTAACTGGTCATCCGCAGAAAGAAATGGCAACCTACGGCGGGGAAAAATTGCTTCGTCTGTCATGTATCGAAAGATACATGATCGCCTAAGCGTTTATCACACACGGCACATAACTGACTGACTTCATATTTTTCATTCAAATTTTAGTCTGTTCTATTGCAATTTGGGTGGCGCCTTGTCCCTCATCACTTTCCTTAATTTTATACTAAGTTTACATATCATTGGAAGGTGTTGGCACCCGGATTTAGTCATTGTTTGCCTACCAGTTTTTGCATATACGTAAATATTAATATTTCTTCTGTTCATTACATGCTCTATATATTCTAACTGGCCACATTGATTATGTGTTCTGATATCCCATGTTAAGAGAACTATTTTTTGTTTGATGCGAAGAGTCTCTGGATGACGGTCCGATGACACCTGCCGCTCATGCCTTCTCTTACCAGGCGAATAATAATTTCTGCAGACAAATTAGTCATTCCCGATATTAGGATCGTTAAACCAAATCCAAAACATCGGTGATATGAATAGGAGGAAAAAAAAAACCCAAGACCAAGTCAAATACCGTTATTTATCAACTAATAGCCTGCATCTACAATCAGAAGGAAATTTGCGTTTGGACAATTGATCTAACTCTCTCGTATTGCATAGAAACGATGCTTGACATAAATATGATTTCACCAATTCCATCCTAATAAAAAAGAACAACATTATTTAAGGAGAAAATACGTTGAAAGCCTAATAATATTATTACCAAATATAAACAAATGCCTAAAAGAATACATAGCATCGCCATCATTCTTTGAATTAATTCTGAAAAAATCTAACTTATATATATCTAATACAAAGTGTACATGCATAACAAATAGACTCCTAAAACAGTCCCAGATTAAATTTGAATGCCACCCCACTACGCAGGCTGATCGCACAAAGGTGAAGGCATTAAGAGAGACGCACATACCCAATTACGAATACACATTAACATTCGATGCCTGCTAAGACATACTAGTATTTTTACAAACATACATACCTATAGAATTAAGAACGGTTTTAATGCACGTGATTGAACAATAAGAATTGCCGTAAACAAAATTGGGAATAATAAGATTTAACTAAGTTAAACTGCTAAACAATATTTTTTTTATAAATTCAAAAAACTTCTTACCTTGACTTATTAGAATTAATAATGAAAAATTAATTCACTATTGAATATCCGATCATAGCCAAAAGGTTTAATGGCTGATATTCAGAAACATGAATATAAAAATAAAAATTAATGTCTTTCCCAAACTCATGATTGTGCTGGGTGAGAAGGTATATCTAGGAAGGTAAATTATGTTTTGTTTTCAATAATACATGTCAATAACAAGTCAGTTCCGAATAAAATACAATCTCAAACAATATCATTAATTTTATAAAAGCACCCAGTTTTAGCAAACAGTATATATATATATACTAATAAATACTAAGGAACTCCGGATTATTTACCTAACGTGTTCTTTCCTATTTTTCTGCATACCTGCCCCCCCACATATATATATATATATATATATATATATATATATATATATATATATATATATATATATATATATATATATATATATATATATATATTTGTGTATTTAGGCAGCAAATTCTCTTTTCAGCATGTCGGATTGAATAAGTTAACATCAATACACGGAAGGATATCCGTGAGTATGAACGGATTTTATTAAAAATTAGCAGACATAATGTCTGTAATTTTGTTCAATCAGACATGCCCAATATATATATATATATATATATATATATATATATATATTAGGTTGGTGCAAAAATAATGTCGTTTTTTGACATTCAACTTCATGTGAGAAAACGACATTATTTTTGCAACAACCTAATATATATATATATATATATATATATATATATATATATATATATATATATATATATATATATATCTTCTCAGTGATATATATAATGGACATTTTGGAATTAGAGACACATCCCAAAAATATTTTTTAACGTTCATTTACCCACTATGCAAGCAAATTGTAGTCCACAAACTCGCCACCAAACACCTACAGCGATATCTCAGTTATATCAATTATGGTGAAATATAATGAACATTGTTTAAACTAGACTCTATTGTATTCTAAAAGTCAACTCCACGCGACTCAGTAATGATGGTGTATATAGTATCAAACAACACATGGCGTTTGCATATCTCACAAATGGAAAATTGTACAGCTACATTGACCTCACAGTAGCATATGACCATATTGATAGAGCCTTTTTCTTCTAATCCGTAAGAAAACACATACTAGACTCTAACGCATCTGAATGCCTACATTTGAGGGAGAAAAATATATATCCACAAAATCAGACATATCTATCAAGGACTCCAATACGGAATCAATTCAAACTCCATCAGTATACAACAAAGAGTAAATAAGAGATGCAGTCTATATAAGTTTTTAGACTAAACGCTGTGCATATGAAATTACATATGTGAATAGATCGACACTGATGAGTTATACATTCCATAGCAATCCCATTCTGATGATAGTTTTCTAATCATATAGTGAGATTTCTATGATGATTATATAAATATTCATAGATGGGATCAAAATTATCTTGAAATAATATCAAAATACTTTGCCAAGGAATCAATATAAACATTTCCATAAATACTATTATCTTGATTTAAAAGGATAAAGGCAATGACACCTACCCTAAATCCATCATACCGATTCATGATATGAAATCAGTACATATTAAACCCTTGTCGTACCTCGGTGTATGGATTGTCTATAACGAACATGGGATAGGACATAAGGTAATTGAACATAGAATAGACTGCGGTAGAACCAGTTTCATGGAACAATGCACGTTGTTACAAACCAAAAATATTTACCTAAAACACGAGTGATATTCTTAAATAGACGCGTCAGATCGAAACGACGGTAAGTATATTAGAAATGGTACGTAAATCGTTCAGAAATGTTTATCTGTCAGGTGTATGAAAAACATCTTCTATGGTCAGCGGTTAAAAATGGTATTGAGCGAATGAAACGTGTATATCTTAAACAGACCACCATTTCTCGAACATTGTGAGCTAGCGCAACAGAATAAAAACAAAACATTATCAAATAAAGAAAAAATACATAACTTGTTGACTTTCTACAAAAGAACACATAAAATGGATTCCATATGGAAACATAATTAATATGTCGACATTCCATACGACTTCAAACAGGAAAATTCTTTCGAGACAAAGCTTTTATAAATTTCAGCTGGCATCAACACTGTCAATGAATTCAAATATTTCCTCATGCAGAAATGGCTAATATATATATATATATATATATATATATATATATATATATATATATATATATATATATATGAATACAAATTACGCAGGATGTTTACAGATAGGAATAATATGGGGAAGAAATGCATAATTATTATTATTACTTTTATTATATATATATATATATATATATGTATATATATATATATATATATATATAGATAGATAGATAGATAGATAGATATTGATATATGTGTGCATATAAATGTGTGTATCTGTGTGTTTTTGTGTGTGATACTCATGACCTTATTTGTAAAATCTGTAAAGACAATGCAAATAATTAAATTAATGCTAAAATTTAAAGAGCTTTTGTCAAGTTTGTTGACAACAACTAACTCGTTTCTATCTCTCTCTCTCTCTGTCTCTCTCTTTGTGTGTGTGTCTCTCTCTCTCTGTGTAAATATATAGATAAATATGAAAGAACCGTTAGGTTAATAATACGAATTTCTTTAGTATATTTTTTATTTTTAAATGACAGTGCTCGATTCCAAATTCTGCTTGAGAATGAAACAGAACTAGGTTTAATTTTAATTTAATTATATTTCTATAATTGAATAGGAAGACTGTAGCTTCTGTTTTGAAATATGAGAACTCTTATGTAGCGATGGAATCATATTTTTCAAAAACAATAATTTTAATATATATATATATATATATATATATATATATATATATATATATATATATAAACGAAATAATTATTTTCAATAATCCAAATACATTTGCAATACTGAAAGTATTGGATCGGAATTCTATCCATTTTTTAACAAGCAAATATTAATCCATATCCGCCAAAAATATTTAATTTTTAAAACCAATATTGAATAATTATAATCGATAGCATGGACAGTGAGGAAGCGAATCGTAGCATTAATAAGGAAAATCGTCGCCATGTCTATTTATAACGGCTCCTAATCCGTTTTGATCAAACATTTAACAGATACTGTTTCATTTTTTATCTGTTGCTTCAATGTGTAAACATTAGCAAGAACATAAAAAATACACAATTGATACCTATATGGATATTATGATAATACAGGCACACGATAACACGGATGCACGCACGGACGCACGCACACACACACACATATATATATATATATATATATATATATATATATATATATATATGTGCGTGTGTGTGTGTGTTAAATTACTGCATATGTTTGTGCTTGTTTGCGTGCCTGTGTGTATGGTTAGTTGTGGCCGTACATCTTGATTTGTGTTTTTCTAATGTCACACCATCTGCGATCGCATATTAATAATCGTACAGCCATAAAAATGAAGTACATTTTGCGTTACTATATAAACTTTAGACGGGCCATCGGACGCCAAAGTGTACAGGCACGATATGTGATCTCATCTAGACTACATCAGCTACTAATTACATGAAAACAACCTATTTACCTATGCTCTTTAATAAACAGAAATTGCCGCCAGCCTATAGTCTCTCTGGTGATAATAACAAATACTGTCATATGTTTTTTTATGTTTTTACACTTATGCTATGGCGAAATATTTGCGGAAACAGCAGCCACGAATTTGATGAGTGCTGGCGCGACTATGCAAAAAGGCGCCAAATGAAAATATCAAAAAACAACAGCAACAAAATTAGTAAGCAATGAACAAAGCGTAGATAGACTATAAATCGTGACTCGAATATATATATATATATATATATATATATATATATATATATATATATAACAATGTATCTGTACGCTGAGCTGATTGGTACGTGGCTCTTTTGTGTTTCCACTGATTTCATTTCACTTTTTGTTTTGTTTTTCCTTCGGTTTTCCTTCAATTTTCATGAGTTTAATGTGTTATTTAGTGGTTTCATTACTCAAAATCTGCATTTAAAAAAAATTCTTAATTTCGATTTTCGAAGACGTTGCCATTTCTTAACATGTCATTTGTTGCATTTTTATTCAATTCTCATTTTATTTTATTATCATTGATTATTTTTTTCAATTCAGTATCTACGCGCTCATTTTGAAATTCGTGCATCGCTATATTGTCTTACAATGTTCTTTTGCATAGATCTTCTGCAATTATATATTCTGTATTATATGATCGTAGATACAGATAATTTATATTGAAAATTTAAAAAAAACGGCTAGGAAAAAGATGAAAGTATGTAAATGAAGTTATTTTTTTATATCCTGAACAGCGATCATGCTAAAAACCTATTATTGTTTGATCCTTAAAAACTAACACTAATACATTTGGTATAAAGTTGTATTGTCCACAAGTTAAGCACGTTAATAGACATGGCCACCATTTTCCTTATTAATGCTACGAATCGCTTTATCAATGTCCATGCTCTCGATTATAATTATTCAATATTGGTTTTAAAAATTAAATATTTTTAGCGGATATGGATTAATATTTGCTTGTTAAAAAATGGATAGAATTCCGATCCTATACTTTCAGTATTGCAAGTGTATTTGGATTATTGAAAATAATTATTTCGTTTATATATGTATATATATATATATATATATATATATATATATATATATATATATATATATATATATATATATATTAAAACTATTGTTTTTGAAAAATATGATTCCATCGCTACATAAGAGTTCTCATATTTCAAAACAGAAGCTACAATCTTCCTATTCAATTAGAGAAATTAAATTAAATTAAAATTAAACCTAATTCTGTTTCATTCTCAAGCGAAATTTGGAATCGAGCACTGTCATTTAAAAATAAAAAAAATACTAAAGAAATTCGGATTATTAACCTAACGGTTCTTTCATATTTATCTATATATTTACACACACATACAGAGAGAGAGAGAGAGAGAGAGAGAGAGAGTGAGAGAGAGAGAGAGAGTGAGAGGGAGAGGGAGAGTGGGAAAGAGAAAGACAGAAACGAGAGAGTTGTTGTCAACAAACATCTTGAAATTTTATCATTAATTTAATTGTCCAAAGTTAAAGAGGATTGTCACTGCACAAGTCCCAAGCACGATTTTCTCTACGAAAAAACATTATTAGCTGTTGGCACATGGCTTGTCAAGCAAGTTGCATGATAATTCTGGAATTGGATATAATTTTATGTTAGCTTAATGTATAAATAATAAATAATTATTTTCATGATATATATATATGGAGTTATACACATATAAAATTAAAAGATGTAACGTAATGAAAAGGATAATATATGACTAATTAATAAACAACAAAATTTTTTTTTAGACTTTTGTACCGTAACATCAGGATGAGACAGTTGAAATTTATGGAGCACGTAATGAGGAAGTAGGACTTTGAAAATCTGATACTCACAGGTCATATTGAAAGAAAGCGGGATAGATGAAATCAGCGCGTAACATATTGATATGTTTGAGTAAATGTATTGTAGGACAGAAGAAATAGCAAAAAGTAAAAACTTGTGAACTACAAGGAACAGGATGTTGTGGAGAGTCACGATCGCCTACGTCTTGAAGGGAAACGGCACATTAAAGAATAATTTTATCATAATATTGCGGTTTCAGAATTTTCTTTTCAACACAAATTTTTGACCTGATCATTTTCTTTGTATATCTGTAGTGAAATTTCTGAGTGACAAACTTAGCCTACCTGATATATAACTGTCACTAGGAAGTGAATGGTTGTATATATCCTATGGTGGTCTAAAAGACGGAGAGTCAAAAATTATAGTTCCGAACAGGAGACGTCGGAAAGAATCAAGTACAGACATTTAAGAATGGGCGAGGAGTTTTGATACACGTTGGGAAATGCAAAGGGGCATTGAAATGGCTAATGTTGCCTTGAAAAAACTACAGAAAATTATTGAGAAACTGGAACATTTTCCTTATAAACAATGTAAAAGTGATGAACTGTTTCGTAACATTAATCCTCATATATGTTAGTAAATGGTGGAAAGTGTCATTATTAATGAAGAGGAGACTTGCGCTAACAGTGATATTGTTTTATATAAGGATTCTTATAATACCATGAAAGTAACATGTGAGCAATGAGCAAATTTAATGTAATGTAAAGAAATAAGTTCCCATGCTTAGAATCATAAAGACATAGTTGACATTTCTAGTAGATATGACGTGTTAAGTACTTGGAGAATCTGGCACACACATGACCTATTGAAGGCAAGAGGGGCAGTGGGCAACACCAAGTAGCCTGCAAGGTGCTTGTCTAAATGTATGGCAGAACAGGAAATTTGTGGAGTAGTAAGAAATAAATATTTCTCTACGGTACATAGGATGTTGTGGAAAGCCATGTTCTTCATCGCCTTGAAGAAACAGGCACTTAGAAGAGGTGTCTGTTCTTTTGAATAACCTGTTTTGAATTTGGTTGGCGAGTACAGATTTCCTATGCAAAACCACATTAGATGGATTCTTTGATAAAATATGTCACTGAAATTCTCAGGTAAATATTCATTAGTATAAGAACCCTTTTATGGGTGTTAAACTCAACGATATATTAGGATTTAATGATCAGAATTTTGCCACTTATTTTGGATGGTTACTGATTCACGTATATATATTTAAATGAGATCTTAGATTTAATATGTCCATAAGTTCACAGAAGATAAAATAATTCGGGTTCAGATAAAAGTAATTTTAACGATTTTATGTAATAATATCATAAGCAATTATCAATGAGAATGAAAAGTTTTCTGTAAAACATTAATAGCCATGTGTAAGAGATTAATTATTTTCTATTTTATCACCGGAAGTATGCAGAAAATATTCGAATATCACAACGTATGAATCAGATATTTTATATCTTTTTATTTTCAATTTCATCAGTTCTAATACTTGTATTTAAGAATCTAAATAAATAAATAAACAAACAAATTAAGTAAATAATAAAAACTACATGTATATATATATATATATATATATATATATATATATATATATATATATATATATATATATATATATATATATAAAGTTGCGTTGATATGAGATTTTGACACTGGGGTTCACACCCTTTGCGATCTGACACTCTAATAATTTAGTTGTGTTGACGTGAGTTTGTGACTCTGCGTTTCACGCCCTTTGCGATCGTCTGATCGTGAAACTCAGGGTCAAAAACTCACATCAACGCAACAAAATATGTTAGCTCTATCGCTGATATTGAGCGCTTCAATGGAATCGACGATTCACGTTGAAAGATGTTTCTAATTCGTTGTTTTCAATTTCGCAAAAGTGCCATTAGGGAAGGCATGAACCCATTTATTCTCTGTCACAACTAGTTTTAATCTAATTGATAGGTAGTTAAGGATAAAAAATTACATTGACACAAAACCGTTGAAAATTCCAAAGGAAACTCCTCTATTATCTTTCCCCAAAATATCCTGACAATTCTCAGATAATAAATAAAGTGTTGCTGAAATCTTTTGCGGCGTAGTTAATAGTTATTTCTTGTGCATGTACCTCTCTAATTGGCAAAATATCCCTATAATTTACACAACGAGATCTAAACTGGCTCTAGCAAAATTATATGAGCACGATTTCACAAATGGTCAATTAATTTATCGATTCGCTTGAATACTTCATTGAAGTAATAATTATCCCAAGCTACAGACCTTAATCGAACCTGGTAATAAATTAAACATTACATTACTTTTAGCTGCAATTATTAATACTTGATTTAAATAGAGATAAATATTTGACGATAGAAAAAGAGAATTAGAAAAAACACTTTATCTTGTATCCGTATCTTTTTGAAAGACGAGGGCCTGTTTTGTCCGCTACAGCTTCCTATCTTCTGTGACCACAGCTCGTACTTCTCGTAGTCCTGGTTCAAAATATTACACACTGATTTTAATTCAGATTGTCTTTACTTCATTGTTCCTGCGAGTGGAAGTTCAAACTTAATTCTTTTCCTCGTTTCATCCCTCGCAATTTAATTATGTCTCGTTCTGATAGCAACAGTTGCTGTAATTTCTAATCTCGCGAAAAATTTCCTAATTGATCATATGCTCTACGATAGTATTCTCAACATACATTAGCAGAGTCCCAACTCACTTGCCCCGAGTTTTCTTTCTCGCAAAAACAACAACAACAACAAAAAACAAAAAACGTTTCTACTTACATAGACATGTTGGTTGTTAGATTTTGCCTAATAGATCCCCTTACAGATAGTTACATTTCTGCGCAGTTTTAACATTGAATTTCTCGATATGGATCTCACATCATGGTCTGCACGTTTTGTTACTAGCATTCATTCCATCTACTTAAAATAAATTATTAGTCTTTTATACTTGATTTCTTCGTCTAGATAAATTAACTTTTCTTTTATTTTGCATTCTAAAGCTGTAAGAGTTTTAAAAATATTTCCTGTGTTGCGTTTGTTATAAATGTTGAATTATTCGATAATACATCCCATTAAACTTCTAATTCTTTGGAATCCTTTATCCGTAAATATATTACCAGTTAACTTGATAAATACAGATATGTTTCTGTGGCAGACATGATGAGGCAGAACCTGGGACGATCACAACTGGTTCCGACTTGTCTTTTCCCCGCCAAAAAAGAGCCCGTATTTGCTTAGCATGTAGGGCTACTGCAGTTGAAATGAAGGAGAAAAAAAGAAAGCACTTACCATTCTGCCGTAGTCCGTCCTCGGTCAGATAACGTAAAAGAATAAGGGGAGACTTGCATCGTCTTTTTGTGCAATGAATATGCAATGCATTATGGGAGAGAAGCTTGGAGTGACGTTCCCGGTTGGCGGCTGGAAAAGCCTGTTTGTGCGATTTTGAGACGGAACGACTAGAGGTTGGATTACCAGTTGGGAGAGCTCCAATTTACTCGCTGGTGGCCGTTTTTCTTTTTATTTCATCACAGTTTCCAAGACAAAATAACGTTTTGTCTACTGGACAATATCCCTATGAAATACAAAATGTTTAGAGGGAAATTATATATTACTTTCTAGGCCATTTTCTAACATAGTTGAAGAGTCAGATAGAACTTGACTGAAATCAGTTTCTCGACTTGAAAAAATAAATATTTAAGTGTCTACTGATAACGAAATTCTAGGGTGCATAATGAGTTAAGCGGGCTTGAACAATTTGTCACTCACAGTACAGACTGTGAAGAAGGACAAAAGAAACCTACGAACAATTTAATGAGCTTGTGAAAATATTTGGCAGAACAGAGATTACGAGAGATAACCATAACACAAAATTTACTATGAGCTACAAAAGGTCGGAAGATATAGAGAGTCATGATCCACACAGTCCACAAGGGAGAAGGCACGTAGAAAGCGATTGAAAATTATAGAATTGGATATATACAGCATTTTTTATTAAAATATTTAGAAAAGAAGGCTTGTAAAATTTAAACAATCACAGAATACGTTGTAGGAAGTAGAAAAAGAGAGAAAAAAGATTAACAAATCGAATGGATTTGGTAGAAATGGATAACAGTGGGAGGTCAATGAAGGAAGGTTAAGAGAAACACACTGCATTGCTTAAAGCAACAAGGGATGAGTATTTGTGGAGCGAGTTCATCGAATACACCCCGTAGGGATATGGCAGATAAAATGCATAATAGAAGAAAACAAAAATAGAATAATAGCAAACATGAATAATGGAATCTCCAAAAAACGACATGTGTCAAATTGATATCCATTCTTTATTGCTTTTGTTTGAATTCACAAAACAAGGAAGTACATATTTCAAGTTATCAAAAGTAAGCTTCAATGTTTATTCTAACATTTGATCGCGAATAACTTTTATAAGAACCGACGCACCCAACAATAGTAAATACTACATGGGATGAACATCATAGCATATTAGATAAACAAAGCGGTCATAGCTGAATTATAAGTAATAAAGTATGTGCATCTATCAATAATCATACATCCTCAGACAATAAATAATAGAAAATTATCTTGCAGCTACGTCACATTAGAAACAAAACAAAAAAAGTGCAGTGTCCTTTTTTCATGACAGCTCTCTTCATCTAAAAAGTGATGGAATTATTTTTTTTATTACGGAACCATTTCGAACTGAGTTCAAATCTTGACAACCGGTATTTTATAGCTCATATTTATTTGCTAATGCATTTATAAGCTTTTAGGGGAGGTTTAAATATATTTCATTGCTCCAAGTCACCGCTTTTGTAGATCAAAAATTGATCCTAAAAACTCGGAATATAAAGCTACCAAGTCAGGATAAGTTTGTGATAATTCAATTGTCCCCTTGTTAATAACAGATTTTGTCAACCGAGAGACTCGCTGTCAGAATCTTCTCGATATGTATCTTCTTTTGAGATATTACTGAGGTAAACATTTGTGCGATCAACGTGAATAGCTAATAAAATAAAATAAAGTGATGATATAACAAATAATATCATGATGACCTCCATGAAATAAGCGAGACCACTATAATGTGATAAATTTCAAATTAAAAGAAAAAAACACTACGACAAAAAAGGAATATCCGGCACGAAGATATTGCTGTACAACTTCTATTATAAATATAATATTTAGAAACAAAACAATGAAGTTAGTTCTTAATGTGCAATTAGCACTGTCTGGAATCTTGCTTAAAAAGGATAGTTACTTAATATAATTAGATAGAAAAACGAACATTAGATAACGAAAAACTGCGCAACTGGGTTAGTTCTAATATTAAATTATACGCTGTCTGTGGTAAAACTATCCGGGATATTTGAAAGAATATATAGTAAGAAAGTCTAAGGAGACAAAATACATTCTGTTAAAGGATATGAGGAAACCAAAATGTCCATGGATATTTTTTTCAGATAGCGATGATTTTAATTAGAGAAACACTTGGTTAGAAAAGCATGCTAGCTTCGATTTAACAGAAAAAAGGTGATTCTTCAGTAACAATCTAAGTACAAGAAAAGATTATCATATTTTAAATGTCACTGTTGAGACACTTCATTATTTATTCTGTGCTATACAGAAATGTGGCACAAGGCCTAATGGGGGTTGGGGAAAGGATGGTCTTCTTCTGTCTTAACTATAACTTAGCTAGCCGGAATCACTGACCCAATCGTACGAACAATATTCCATACACCAAAACAACACACATTCATACGTGCCTTTCTTACTCCCAACACCATAATGCCTCACTGTCTCTATGTAAATACTAACTAGTTCCCATTTTTAAAATTCATTGTCTGTGGGGGCAGGGAAAAAATAACAATTCTAAAAACACTACCTCAATGATTATTTACAATATGAATAAAAACCTATCTACAAGAAACTAAAGAGAATATTGTTAGTATAAAAAAAAACACAATCACTTCATTAAAATTGTATTTTTTATTTTCTTAGACTATATAAGACTAGACGTAATTCGATGGGAAAATAATAATGCAATCAGTTTATTGTCTTTGCATAATAGATTAAACAAAAGTTTAGGAACGAAGCCCACCGAAGTATTCAAAGAAACTATAGCAGTTATTATGCTACAGTGAAAACTATTTTCCAAAAAGTCCTTTTTAGAAGGAAAGAATTTATACATTTCAATTGACAACAATGTTAAACTAATTCTTCAGTCAGCTGCCCCCTGTATGTAAACGGCTATACACAAGATTGCTATCAGAATATAACATTCTGCCTGATTTAAACTTAGAGATATAGATTTGAGCTTATTGTTTAATTCTTCTTAATAGATACTAGTGTAATTTTAATATATGTTTTTAAGTCTTTTATGATTCACTGGTTATCGTGAGCGAATAATTGACACTGTACGTAGAAATCAATCATTTGAGAATTAAAACAAATATCTCGCAAAATTTAATTCCAGTTGTATGGAGACTAGTGAAAAACTATATTTCTGAATATTTAGTACATTGATAATGATTATTTTCGTTTTGTAGTGATAATGATTTAAGAATGCCTACAAAACTTAGGCGATCATAAATCCTCGTATCTTCTCTTAAATTATCTCTTTAGTTTGTAGGTGATCATGCTGACGATCATGGCTTACCACAATTCCAAATTAATGGCAGGCAAATTTCCATGACATAGATGTGGATTGCCTTCTCGTGGAGTTTTAAATTAAGCAAAGTCTTTCTTTCAGATTACTTACCGCCCAAATTGACACTGTCATTTAAGACATATATTTTGTGGGTGAGGGAAGGATTGGAATTCTAATAGGCCACTGAAATTTGAAGTGGAGTAATAAATTGTATTTTATCCCTCATTTTATCCCGATTTCATGTTTTATATATATATATATATATATATATATATATATATATATATATATATATATATATATTATCATCCACAGACAGACTGTTTCGCTGTTTCACAGATCATCAGTGTAGCTAGACGTCCAGTTGCCTCTAGCTAGAATCGAAACCCGACTGAATTGGCCTCTGTCGGAAATTCTACCACTAAGCCGTCGGCTCACGGCAGGGATGAAGGTGAATTTTAGCGTGTTTATTTTTAGATTTAGATAAACACACAGTGACTCAATTCTGCCGAAGTGTCATGCTATATTAGCTTTAATAATCATTGTTCACAAACGCGCACTTCAAACCCACAGAGCTCAACCGAAATGAATTTTTCAGGAGCCAATATAGATATATATATATAGTTCGTTTGCACTTTAAAAAAATGTATAACTTTATTTGTATTTGCGATAGAAATAATCTGTAAAAAAATGTTATAAAGTTTAATTTACCTAATTTTAAGTATAGCTAAAATAACTAATGTGATTCCAGGCATTACTGTAAATCAGTTGACAAATGTTTTCTGTGAATTGCAAAATAGTATTACCCTTTGTATTGTTAATGATGGAGGACATGTGGAAACTTAAATAAAATTTCAATAAAACCTTAAAAAATATAGATGTACTTCTTTCTAATCCTTTTTACAAATTATTTCTATGGCAAATACAAATAAAGTTATAATTTTTTAAAAGTGAAAATGACACTTATGGACACCTGTATACATATGTATGTATATTTGTATATATATGTGTATACATATATGTTTGTATATATATATATATATATATGCGTGTGTGTGTGTGTGTGTGTGTGCGAATATGCATATATATATATATATATATATATATATATATATATATATATATATATATATATATATATATATATATGTGTGTGTGTGTGTGTGTGTGTGTGTGTGTATAAATTTTTGTGAGAGTGTATCTCTAACGGAACAAAATGAAGAAAAATACAAGAAGAAAAATTATTCTTAGCTGATGCGATTCTTTCTATGTATAATTATTTTTGATAGAGATTTATTGCCTCGCTCTACTGTGTACAGCATCAGCAATCTAAGTCAACTGTCACATAATGTAGTCGGGGAAAGCAACAATAAAGGAGCAAGCTTTAATTCTAAGAAGACAAGTTAAAAGTCGGAGTTATCAAAATCTAGCATTTTAAAATAGGTTGGAACTCACAAAAGAACATTTAACACAGAAATCAGAAGGCACATAAGGATACGAAATAAATGCCTTTTGAAAAACTTCTAAGTTGTTATGCGTTCTAAAACCTTCATTGTTAAGAGAAAAATTCTCGACTGATACGTAACGAATAATCGTCTATATATCAGTGAAATTTGACCAATTCTCTCAGAGATTATGACAAGACTTGAAGAGGCAGAGATACCAATTTACCAACATATGCTATAATAAATGCCATAAAGAGCGCATCTGACAATCGTGATAATTCAAGGTAAACTGAAAGAACAATGGATCTTTTATATTTGCACCTCCTTGTTTAGCCGTTAAATACCAGGATGCAGAGAAATAAAAGCATGGCGTATTGTTTTGTTTTATTGAAACCCCAAGCAGGTACAATATTTTTTCTGTTTTAAAAAGTTCAATAATAATTTTGCAAACAAGATCCTGGTATCCGGTCGTCAAAACATGATTAAATTACATTAATCCATCCCGGGCAATGCATATTACATTTAAGTATAATACTTTCTAAAAGCTTATCAATTATTACATGCATCATTGTTCTCTGATTCTTTTTTTAATTTTATCTTCCACTTCCATTCTTGAAACTTCATTATTCGCCCAAGTGTTGATCTAAAAAGATATGTGTGTCTTCATAGCAATTAAACAGTGCACGCTTACTGTCAATTTCAGACTCCAATGCAATCTTGAGACCAAGAGCCACTATTCTTTTATCGGGAGATATATATAGCGGGCAGTGTATGTAGTTTAGTAGGGGATTGATAGCAGATGAAGCAAATGAAACCGCGGCTTTATAATTGCCTTTGATCTATGACTAATGTTGACAGATTTTATGGTCATGTTCTCTAGCTTGTTTACCTTTGCTTGTTGGGCGAGTGGAGGAAGTGTGCGCGTTAACAGCTTATATTTATTTTTGATAATACCGTATATATATATATATATATATATATATATATATATATATATATATATATATATATATATCATTAAATAATATAGACAAGTTTTGTCTATATATTTTAAGTAAGTTCCTTTCATATTGTCTGATAAGCTTAATCACATAATCATTTAAAGACGAAAGGAAAACACCATATTGATACATGTTTAAATCCAATGTAAGCTTTCGGTTTACATAAGCCATTATCAAAGATGACAAGTTCAATATATCAAACAACACACGGACGAAACAACAATGATAGTCCGACCTTGCTGCATGAAAATTTTTCAAGGCAACGACAAACACCTTTATACGAGACGCGGAAGTGAAAATCGCGTCGCAGCTCGTGACGTCACACATGACCACCCGAGAGTGAAGACGAGAAGTATTAAGTATGAGAAGCCAATGGTAAAAACCAATGGCTTCTGTTATAAATTATAGGCATTTAAGAATATTTGTGGATATTTCATAGTTTATTTTGTTCAGGTCAGGTTTCAACTGTTTTATGTATATAGCTTCAAGAATTTTTAATTTTTGTTAATTGTTTTAATGTTTAAGGTTTAGTTGTGTTGTCAACAAGGTTTTTCAGGAATTGATTACCCGGCCAGCCATGTTGTTTTAAATGCCTAAAAATGTTAGAGTTATCATTCAAATGTAGAGTGAAAACGAGTTTGTGGTGTGACCAACATAAATATTATTTAATTCATTGGAGATACAATCTCCCAAAGGGCCCTTGAATTTGTAAACTATATCGGTTTTATGCAAATCTCTAACGGGGAGGTGGGGGAGAATCATTGCGAACAGTTAAGTTGGATATACTAGGTTTAGTGTAGTATATGATTAACATAATTATTTTGCTAGGATCTGTTGTAGATATATTAGTATTTACTAATTTGCTTAGTATATTTTCATCTTTCTTATAATTAATATGCATTTGACTACGATAAAATAGATTAATGTTTCGAATTAGTTAAGGCAGTATTATGTTCTCTTTGCTCAGTATTAAGACTTCTAAGAAAGTATTTTATTTGTTCATCAACTATATAGTTTGGAAAGCTATTATTAATAAATGTGTGTTTTATATTCTTTAGTTCATTGTAAAAAATCTGTTTTGTAGATGAATTAGTTTATGCACGATGTATTAATTTTTTTTATAATTGCTATTTTGTAGTAATATGGACATTCGCTTTTGTAGTTAAGTGTACATGAATTTATGCTGGTAGGTTTTTGTATGGCGAAATAGTAAATTTGTTGTGTTTATGTCAAGGAAGGGACTATTATTATTAGTATTGAGTTCATACGTGAATTTAAGGACAGAATTGTCTTGGAAACCTTATTGAAGTTGAAGTATTTCATGTGTATTTTTAACTAAAATAAGAATATCATCAACTTATCTTATTTTTGAAGGTGTTTTAACATCTGTAAATATCTTATTTTCGTGATTCGACATGTAAAAATTGCTAAATGTCGGGCCCACTACTGAACCCATGGAGACGCCATCACGTTGTATATATATATTATTACTATGATCTAAGAAAAGGACTTCAGTAGTACAAACCAATAGTAGTTTCCGTAATATATTAGGATTAATTTTAAGTGGAGGTAAAGATGAATTACTGTATATATTGCTTATAATTATGTCAATAGTTTCACTAACAGGGACATTGGTAAATAAGTTTTCAACATCCAGTGAAGCTATGATTTCGTTGTTAGTTTTTTTCACTTTTTAAGATTTGGATTACTTCTAATGTTGACTTAACGCTAAATTTACAAGGAAGGTAAGGAGTAATGAGTTGATTAATATATTTTGTTAGCTGATATACAGGAGTTGGAATTTGCGATATGAGAGGACGAAGACAAAACTTGTCTATATTATTCAATGAAACATGCATTAATAAAAGCTTGCTGCCTAAATATATACAATTTATATATATATATATATATATATATATATATATATATATATATATATATATATGTAAACAGAGATTTGTAGCCAAAGAACAGATATATATCCTTGAACAAAACAGACGTCCTACCTAAGGTAACCTTTCGGCCAAAGATTTTTCAAAAACATTCGTTGGCACTATTAAATATAAATGAATACAAGGACACTCAGTGAAATAAATGAGGAGGGAAAGGTGGAATTCGACTAAAAGACAAATTTTAATTATATAAATTAAAATTGAACAAGGCGGGTAAATACATAGTTTCACAAGAGTATAAAATAGAAAAAGGGGGACTCACAGACCCTCCAACAGACGTAAGGAACGTAAAAAGTGTTCCTTCTGTCTGCACAGACTGGGTTGCTGACGCTTAATATAGACGGCTTCGGAATCTCGAAGATGATGTATTGATCGAGCACTGTAAAACCGAAAACCACGTGTCTTCGTACTCAGAGGCACAAAAATGATTGTCCAGTAAGTGTTGCCCAATTGCAGACACATGAACTGACTGAGTTGTTCTTACAGGCTGTTTGGGACTGCCTGAACGCACAGAAGCAGGAACATGCTGCGCCACCCGCGTCTCCAACCTAAGATTGGTACGTCCTATGTATACCGCGTTGCAACGGCATTTAAATTTATAAACAACTGAATTTTTATGAAAATAGGACAGCCTATCTTTAGAAAAGGAAGGATGCAGGGGTCAAGTATGAAAAACCGTGCGCAACTTAACAGCATTGTAAGTAGATAAAATGGACGCCAAAATTTTGTCTGATAATAGCTGACATTTCCTACCAAGCCAAGGTAACTTTAAATAAAGAGGACACTGGCTGGGACCAAATACCACAGGCTCCTTAAACCGCCTGATTTTGTTATCAATCACACGCCTGATAACATTGATGGGATATCCATTACTTTCGAAAATATCTCGAATCTTAGTAAGTTCACCATTTAACATTTTAGGGGAACAGATCATGACAGCACGATGGACCAAGGTCGAAATCAGACCAATCTTACGAGACTTACGAACAAACGAGTCCGGTGAATGTGGGCTTACCAAAAACATTAGTGTTGTGGTGGGATCCACCTAATCTGCATAGGTGACTACCAACTATATAAATAATGGTTGGTACCGGAAGACGAGGAAGAGGAATCATGAGATCCAACTAGAGACTCTGATCGACTGCGACTAGTCAACACATTCTCCAGGAACGTCTTCCCAGAAATATACAGAAATACTATATGTACTTATTGTGTACACTTTCTTGTTATAATACGTTCTTGTTCTAAGTACATTTTGTGTTGCATTATTATTCCATGCATTAGGCGAGATTCAACAATGAGTCAAGACTCAACAATGGCGACGAAGTAGGACGAAGTAGAACGAACCATACGCCAAGTTTCAACAATGGCAAAGAAGTAGAACGAACCATACGCTAAGTTTCAACAATGGCAAAGAAATAGAACGAACCATACGGAAAGAAGAAAAATTAATAGTGAGAGTTTTCAACAATTTGGGACAAGTCATTGAAGAACCCAGGCTGAAAAAAAAAACTATTAATTCAAAGTCCAACGTTAACATAACGACGAAGGATTCTGAACTTCTGGATATGTAAAACTCGTTAAAAAGACGACTAAGCATAAAGGAACGTTCACTCAGAAAAATTGAAATGTGTCGTAAACGAATAACGGTAATTTTAAATTAAAAAATTATCTACAACGAGGCACCCGCTCAAAAGAAAAATTGGCCGACTACAAAAACATGCATGGATTAAAAGGAGCACAAATACACCGTGTCGACTTTGAAAGGTAACAAACTTTAAAAAATTATTTTTTTAAAATTATTTGTTCAACAATATAGTGACGAATTACCTCTGATAAGAAAATCAGACGTTGTCATTGAAATACGCGAACAGAAGTCGAAAGAAAAAAAAAAGTCCGATGCTCTCTGTCTGCGAAAAACGAAAAAAAAATACCAAAGTTGATTAGCACGGGCGTGAATGTAAAATCAAGACATAAAATATAAAAGTCGTACGTTGTTTCGATTTTTTTTTTGGTCAGCTTATATGATATTCGTGGATACACAAATTAAAAGTATATTCCTTGTGGCATGAACACTATCAGCTAAAAATGGAACTATCCAAAGTCATATCTGAATTATTAAAATCCCAGCAGTTGAGTCAACAACGTCAGCAAGAACAACTGATAGCACAGCAAAAATATCAAGAAAAAAGATGGCAAGAACAACTGATAGCAATGCAAAAATATAAAGAACGTCAAGAGAAAAGACTTTTAGAAATTCAAAAGTTAACACTGGAGAAATTAAACAACTATCTGGCAAATGAGGGAAATTCTTCATATTCTAATAACACCATATTTAATTCGCTGGAAACTTTCAACTATGTGCCAGACGAAGAAAAAACGTTTGAAGCGTACTTTAAACGATATGAAGATATTTTCTACACAGACTGTGAAAACTGGTCGAATTCAAGAAAAGTCAGTCTATTACTAAGAAAGCTAGGTACAGCAGAACATAGCAAAATTGTAGATTTTATTCTACCGAGAAAAACAACTGAATTGGAATTCTCGCAAACAGTGAAATTGCTAAAAGAGCTGTTTAAAGCAAATATGTCGCTTTGGCATAAGCGTTGGTTATGCATGAATGTCTCTAAATCCGAGGATCAGGATTACTTAACATATGCATCTATAGTGAATAGACATTGTGACAATTTCAGATTGGCAGAGATTACGGTTGAAAAATTCAAGTGTTTAATTTTTGCTCAAGGACTGGTATCCAGTAAGAGTGCCGAAATAAGACGTAGAGTTTTGTCTAAACTCGAATCTGAACAAGGCCTTACCCTGCAAAAGTTAGCAGAGGAGTGTCAACGGGCCGTAAGTTTAAAAAAAGAGTCGCAAAAAATCGAAGAAGCTGGTATTGCTTATATTAAAAAAATAAAAAAAGCAGTCACAGTACCCATTAGAGAAAAATTGGAGAAAAAATTCAGCGTATTTTAATAATAGACAAGAAAATAAAAAGAACGAAAATAAAAAAGTCCCACCATATAATTGCAGACGTTGTAACGAAAGACATTGGGAGGTAAATTGCCCATATAGAAATAAGAAATGTTTCGTGTGCCAAAAGAATGGTCACAAAGGATCGTGTTGTAAAACGAAAAAATTCAAGAGCCGAATTAGACAAACAAATTCGTATATCAAATCAGATAGAGATTTGAGGAAATATGTGACGACTGAAATATTCAAAAAGAATATCAAATTTCAACTCGATTCTGGGTCAGATTTAACAATAATGAACGATAAAACATGGAAAATTTTAAAAAGGCCTACAATAATGAAGTCAACGAAACTCGCTCGAACGGTAACTGGAAAGCAGATTAACATCGAAGGCGAGGTTGTACTTCCAATGAAATTGAATGGGATCGTTAAAAAAATAAAAGTTTTCATTTTGAGAAATGGAGAAAACTTGTTGGGTACAGATTTTATTGAAACATTCGAATTGTGGGATAAACCGTTAAACTCATTCTGCAGAAAAGTAGAAAGTAATACGCAATCAAGACAGGACATTAAAGATGAATTAAAGAAAAAGTTTCCGGAAACCTTTACACCTGGTTTTGGAAGATGTAACAAGTTTGAAGCTAAATTTGAATTAAAAGAAAATACTATGCCTATATTTAAAAAGAAACGTAACGTGCCTTTCGCAAGTGTAGAGAAAGTAGTAGTACCAAAAAAGTTGCAGAAAAGAATCCTACGGGACTTTCATATGGGTCACCCGGGGATTAATAGAACAAAAAGCTTAATGCGAAGCTTTGTATATTGGAAAGGAATGGATGTGGATATCGAAAACATGGTTCATCGATGTAAAGGCTGTGCGTTAGCAGCTAAGGCACCACCTATAGTACACAAACCATGGCCAAAGACGGATCATCCGTGGGAAAGATTACACATTGATTTCGCTGGTCCAGTAGAAGATTATTACTACTTAATAGTGGTAGATAGCTTTACAAAATGGCCGGAAGTACTACGCTACAAAAAGGCTACGTCCAATACCACAACAACTTTTTTGCATGAACTATTTGCACGGTTCGGTGTGCCAGAGTTTATTGTGAGTGACAATGGTACACAATTCACTTCTGACGATTTTAAGGAATTTTGTGAGTTATATCAAATTAACCACATAACGACGCCGCCGTATCATCCGAGATCCAATGGACTCGCTGAAAGATTTGTAGATACGTTAAAGCGCGCTCTGAAGAAAGCCTCAGGAGTTCCAACGGAAAAGGCGCTTCAGCAATTCCTACAAGTATACAGAATCACGCCTAACCAGAGAACACCATCAAACATGGCACCAGCTGAACTAATGTTTGCTAGGAAAGTTAAGTCAGTGTTTGACAAGCTTTTGCCAGGAAGAAATAGAATAAAGAACACTATGTATACAGCTAGAAAAAGATACACCCCCGGAGAGAAGGTCTTTTTCATGTGCTATAGAAACAACATTGAGTTCTGGGAGCGAGGCATAGTGGATAAAAGAATCGGTGACCTGATTTACATAATAAAAGGGCCGAAGAATACTCATAAGAGGCACCAGAACCAACTCAAAAAATGCTACGTGCTAGAGCATGAAGAGAGTATACCGGATGAGGAGGAAGATCCCATTAATATAATGTATGATACTTTTCAAGTAGAACCTCCGCAGAGTGCTCCTGAACCGAGAAGATCCGGTAGGAAACGAAAGTTCATGGACCCATTGGACGTGAATCCAAAACGAAAAAAATATTGAAAAAAAAAAACAGATATACATATGAACTATGCAAAGGGGATCTACAAAGAAATAACCATAATCATCATCCCATATAGAAGCCAGTTTGAAATCCAAAAGGATTCCAAGGCTTGGGAGGGGGGTGTTGTGGTGGGATCCACCTAATCTGCATAGGTGACTACCAACTATATAAATAATGGTTGGTACCGGAAGACGAGGAAGAGGAATCATGAGATCCAACTAGACTCTGATCGACTGCGACTAGTCAACACATTCTCCAGGAACGTCTTCCCAGAAATATACAGAAATACTATATGTACTTATTGTGTACACTTTCTTGTTATAATACATTCTTGTTCTAAGTACATTTTGTGTTGCATTATTCCATGCATTAGGCGAGATTCAACAATGAGTCAAGACTCAACAATTAGTGACGAAAGCCTCATCCTTACGCTCAACAAGGACATCCAAAAAAGGGAGAGCTCTATGCTTTTCAATCTCCATTGTAAACATAAGTGAAGGATGGAGGGAATTAATTTGAGCCACAAATTTGTGACAACTGTGGAAGAATCAAAGATGGAAAAAGTATCGTCCACATATCTCATATAGACACAGGTTTTATGGATTTTATCAAATAAGATTCGTTCATAACAGCCCACGAAAATATTGGCTAAAAGCGGACCTAAAGGTCTACCCATCGCAACCCCATCTGTCTGGACATACATTGTCTCATCGAAGCTGGACTTCACCCACGCCTTCTGTAGCCAAACGCATGCATTCCAAAAATAGTTCCTCAGGGATGCTGGAAGGACCTAAATTGCCACTATATAGAATGTCGTCACAAATGCCAATGGTCTCAAGTAATGGGACATTGGTAAATCAACTGATAACTGATTTATCTTTAGACTGAATATCCAAATCCCTAATGAAGCTAGAAAAAGGAAAAGAGTCTGAAATATTGTAGTCCGAAAATCTTTTGAGACGAGCTGGAGTAATTCAGCTAATCATTTAGCCAATTCATGTTGTAGCGATCCCACTATAGAATAAATAGCTCTAAGTGGGACACCTTCTTTGTGTACTTTAGGAAGTCCATACATACGTGGACGCTGCGAGCCTGTCGTTCTCACCCTGTTGTAAACCTCCTTGGAGATAAGATTAGCCTTATATATAGATAATAACCATTTTTGTGTCCTGGCTTCAACTTTGCTGGTGTTGTCGCATGTATCTACGGGGCTAATCATCCTAAATTTAGTAGAATCATTTACAATACATTTCATTTCATCCAAATAATCCTGTTTATTTAGGATGACAACACCCGAACCTTTATCAGATGTTGTTAGATATACATCATCCCTTGACTTTAAAGATTTGATAGTGCGATAATGAATACCTTTCCAAGCAAGGAAATCTTGCTCAACCGAAAGCGAAGAGTATTCATTAGCCAGTTCAAGCAGTTGTACCTTAGTAGCAGAGAACTTCTCAGAAGAATTTGGGACATGTTTTGTTAATTGAGAAAATAACATCTCAAATTCAGTTAAAACATGTTCCTTGTTAACTTTAGAAGGTGGAATGCAGGAATCCAAACCACGAGAAAGAACCGAAAGTTCAATTCTAGTTAAAGTGATATTGGAAAAGTTGAAGATATGTTTGTACAAATTATCTTCAAATACCCCTAAACTTCTAGCAATGAGGCTATTTAAATATTTCTTATTCCTCTCTCTTACTAGTTTTATCAGCCGTAACCTGACAAAAACCAAATAACGAGACAGACGGAAAAAAAATCTGAGAATGACAATTTACCTCGTATTTCTTTAGTAATTAAACGAAAGGAGCGTAAGCAGGATAATGAAAAATCAAATAATTTGTCCAACTCATTTTTAATGACAGCTTGCTCAAGAGAGAAGGAAGTAAGTTTGTTTTGCAATAGCCTCCGTCTTATAAATGACGGAACAACATTGCAAGACAAACAGGACCTGAGAAAAGATCTCAATCTCAGGGAATTCACCTTGTGCCATAATCGGACGGAATGATTAATTATATGAATTACATCTCCTGGGTAACTATGACGAAGATAAATAAACAGAGATTTGTACCGAAAGAACTGGTATATAGCCTTGAACTAAACGGACGTCATACCTAAGGTAACCTTTCGGCCAACACTTTTCAAAGATATTCGTTGGCACTATTAAATATAAATGAACACAGGGACACTCAGTGAAACAAATGAGGTGGGAAAGGGGGAACTCGACTAAAAGACAGATTTTAATTCACTGAGTGTCCTTGTATTCATTTATATTTAATAGTGCCAACGAATATCTTTGAAAAAGTGTTGGCCGAAAGGTTACCTTAGGTATGACGTCCATTTTGTTCAAGGCCATATATATATATATATATATATATATATATATATATATATATATATATATATATGAATATAGATAAGGTATGATATATTATCACTTAACGTGCTCGATGTCAGGGATAGAGCGGCGCATGTAAATATAAAAGTGGGCAGATACGTTAACATCAAGCGGTGCCACTCCATTTCACGCTGGAAATAGATATCCTGAAGATTGCTTTCACGCCTCAATAGACACACTGCTCTGCTCCATATATATATTTATTTGGAATAAAGTGCTCAATATCAGAGATGGAGCGTATGTAAATACAAATATAAAAGTAAACATTGAAGTCAACACTCAGAACGTTGACTTCAATGTTCATATATATATATATATATATATATATATATATATATATATTAACATTGTACATTGAAGTCAACGTTCAATATATATATATATATATATATATATATATATATATATATAAGTGAACATTGAAGTCAACTCTGATATTGAGCACTTTATTCCATAAATATAACACACCATAAAATTATATTTCTTCTCATTCATATATATATATATATATATATATATATATATATATATGTATATATATATATATGTATATATATATATATGTATATATGTATGTATATATATATATATATATATATATAAATATATATATATATATATATATATATATATATATATATATATATATATATATATATATATATTAGACTATATCTGTTTATCTGGGGAGATAATGTTATCCTCATACAGGTGTTGAGTTTTGACCTCTCTAAGGTGCCCGCCTGGGAATTGGTACATTGAGGCTATACTATACCCAGAATATATAACACATCTATCGCTGACAATGTACGAAGGAATACAGGGCAATACAATTGAACCATATGCTTTCTGGGATACACTTAGAAAATTCTGTATTAATTTACAAATGTTACATATTGCATAAAGGTGTATAGAATCATTGTTTTCCTTCCCCAAATATAATATATTGATAAACAATACAGGTACGTTATATATATATATATATATTCTAGAAGCTATTTTATTCATTATTGTTTAGTTGTTTGTTAGTTCTAAATAGTGTTGATTCCTTTTTCCACTCCTGTCTCTGCTATAAGCCACTTCTCACTATAAATTTATTTGAAATTATGGGTATATTTCATTTCACCAAATTTTATTTTCGGTTTTCACTTATATATTTTATTTCCGGTTTTCACAGTTTTCACTGTAAGACATAAGAAATTATGTCTCACAGTTCGTCCGGCATACACCATTCGCTCGCTCTTCTTTGTCCGATCTTTCTCATTTTCTTCTAGTTTAAAATTGATATGCTTTCATGTCAGTGAGAGACTTTATCTGATTGCGATTGTGAAGTCTCGTGGATTGGTTACAGCTGCCTCTATCAGGGCATCTTTATAAATGTTTAACCATCGCACATAGGAACATGCCAAATATACGGATGATCCTTTACTTATCACAAATGTTCATCTTTCTGAATAAGAACGCCAATTTAAATTTAATAATGAAGATAACGACTTCTACTGCGATGTCGAACATTAAAATTGAACATTGAAATAAAACGCAGCATAGCATATGAAACAAACGGATAATCCTACGAAAGTCGGATAAATTATACTTAATTTGTTAGAAAACCAGACGACATAATGAAAATGTATATGGTGATTGACTGATAAGATATCAATCTGGGATATATTTGAAACTGAATGTACACCTGGAAAGTTGATTTCACACTATTTCTTCCTCGTGACGCCTGAAGAAGCCATGAAATATGAAGTGACGCCATGACAGATAAGAAGACTTCATTTTAGTTTAATCCATCAAGAGAAACAATAGTTACGTCAATCGGTCGAATTCAGCGAGAAGTAGCAAAGAAAACAGGTGTATATTTCAATTTTGCTAATTCTGAAAGTAGCAAAAGCTTATCAAAATGAATCTTCCCATTATAATAAATTGCATTATTTTCGGCTTAAGTAAATAAATAATAACACAATCGGCACTTCATTTTGGTGTAGTTGTTAGGAATGTTTTTTCGCTAGCTCAATCACTACAGAATAATGAGTTTGATTCTTACTGTGTGGTCGATATTTGCTTCATTGTCCATGTCTGAACTCTTCTTAATAAATTACGAAATTATACCAAGATGCAAGTACCGTCAAGCTTGAATGATTGTCGTCAAATTTCAAAGGATACTTTACGTGAAACCTGTTGTAAGCAGACAATTAAATTACTAGGTATTTAATTAAATCAGATGTCACTGGTCGGATTTGACTATTCGTATTCTCATTATTTTCATTCAATATAATTATAGCATACATAATGGTATATATATATATATATATATATATATATATACATACATATATATATATATATATATGCTCTCATTAAATGAAAAATGACGAACTATTTTCCTTGGTGCATCGAGATCATGAATGTAAGCGTGGTAATCATTTGGCATCTGGGTCCCACGATTTTAATCTCGAAAGAGTTAAATGTAACCACCTCTTCTACTCCAACAGTTTATTCACTCGCGCTTCCCAACGGTGGAACTCTCATCAGCTTACTTGCTTCCCTGATAACCATAATCTTCAAAAATTTAAATGCAATGTCACTCGTTTTTCTGATACCTTGATCCCCGATCTTCTTTTTATCTTAATCCGTTTTTCTTTTTATCCATTGTTCAACCCCTCATACCCAGTCTTTTCTTTTGCTTTCACTCTTTGTAACCCCTTGCTTACTAGTGACACTCCTGCCTTCCTTAGGGTGAAATGCTTATAAAAATACTAGAAGAATACAATAATAATTGTGCTTTTAAATTGGTATCTTCTGTAATTTCTACTAATATTGTGCCTAATTTTCTGATGAAGGATATTTGTCTTTTTCGCGTTAGTTTTATTAATATTATAAGAATTATTCATAAGAATTATGATAGCGGTTTAAGACCTTATCAACATATATTTCTATTTTCATCTATAAACCATTTTTCGCATCAATCAAACATTAATTCCTAAGTCCCGCTTTGACTTTGGAATTCATTCATTCTTGCAAGGGAGGTTTGAATCATTGAAGATAATCCTGGATGTTGTCTTCTCGACGTGACATCTGAGCATTTTCGTTGCAGACATCGGGGTTTCTGCAGAGTATTGATTTTCCATTCTGGAGACTGGAGAATCTTATGCTGTCATCGAAAAATCGCAGCTTTACAGCATTTAGTCTCTTCTGATTCAATGACATCTCCGCGGAAGGACGACAGAAAAATTTCGAATGACATTCGCCCTGCAGACTTTTCAAAAGGAAAGAGAAAAACTAGGTGCCAGAACGTCAATTTAAGGACGTTTGTAAACAAAATCACATATCGTGTAATATCAACCATGCCATCCTCGAAAACTCGGTAGCAAATTATCTGTTATGGACTGTTGATATATACGACCACTCTGGTTCATTACAGAGAGGACAAGCGAACAAGAATGGTGTAGAACCAGCGGGTGAGCACCACCACTTTATTATCACTATTGAGATATAGAGGTACATGCAACATCTAGCCATGTCTGTCTCTCACTTATTGGATTTTGCATAAGTGTAACATAATGTAAATTAAAAAAGGACACGAGGATGATAATGAAATACTGTGCACTTCGGCAGAGATATAAAAGAAATTAAAAAGTCATGACTAACTTTCCAACTGCTGCTTACATTTCATTTCCCATCTTTTTCTTATCTAAATTTTATACAAACATGGCGTAAAATCCTAAATAAGTCATAACTATTTTCTTCTGCAACCATATTATTCTCCATTTTGTTTTCTCTAATCATAAAGAATTTAAATAAATAGAACTTTTACACCGATGCTAGTAAGCGTGTTCTACTCTACTATTTAACCAATAGCTGAGGAAAAAAACGATTCATGCCTTTTTCGAGAGTAGGAAATGCACGGAAGAGATTAATAAATCCGTAAATACATCAATCATAGTATATTTCTTCAAAGATATGTCTGGTAATAGAGCAAAGAACAGGGGGAAATCTTGAGATAGAGAAAAAGAATGATATACCGGGGGGGTATTCGAACGTGTACAAAACTACATCTATCTGAGTGTTAATCGTGAAATGTCAACAAGAAATTAATTTTGTCAAAAAATCGTCTTCGTGCTGAAATTATTTTTCGAATTATTATCGTGAAGTGATTTGGATCTACACAATTAATAAACCGCTGGTTGTGCTTGAATGGTAATTTATTCCGCTGCATTACACGGGAGAGTAAGACAGGTGTACATCCGCTTTTAGCGCATTGTTTTACGTCCACCATACATTTACTCTTTTGCACTAGCTAACAAAACATAACTAATCACATAGTATATATTTGACAGATTGATACTACATTAAATAGCACAATATTTAGAATATATTCACCATAATATTTCGAAGTTCATAGGAGGTGCTACAAAAATTTTAAAGAATTAGAGCATGCAAGTTAAATTATTTAACACACAAAGTAGATAATTTGCGCATGTATAAAGTGAATTAAAAATACGGTGCTGCTCATGAAGAATCGTGATTAAAATATAAACAACATTCGTTTCCTGTGTACTTTGTATTATGCTTATTTTTGCTAGATTTTTATTAATCTTAACTCTGTTTATCATAAATAATACGTACGGAACAGATGATGGATATTAAAAATAATTTAGCAGTAATGGTATATCATGATAGTTATCTCTCATTATATTATAGGCGGCTTAATACGTATACTATCTTTGCACACACACACACGCACACACACACATATATCGTGTGTGATAAAATTGTGTTATATTTAATTTGATAAGATATGTAATTTCCATCTGTAGTTATTAGCTAATTTTATCAAGGTGATATTTTTGCATTATATCAAGTATGAAGAATATAATACCTAGAGTCCGCAAATTGAATGAGAGAGTTATCAATGATAATATTCTGACGTCGAATCCACGGTTATCTCCCTTTAACACTCTCTCTGTTTTTATTTTTATTTTTCACTGTACCTTTTATCACATAAAATTTGGTGAGGAGTGAGCAAATTTTCATTCTGAAAATGCGGCCCAGAGAAACAAATTTTGGGAACTACTGCTGTAACTCATCAGCGATAATGATTTGCACAGCATTCTTTCAATTAACTGTTAATTCCTTTTGGAGTCATATGTTTTTGTGTTGACATCCATCCGATTTTTCCGTTTTTTTTCAGACTGGAATTTACCTAAACGAATTTAATCAAACCAAGGGAAAGAGGAAATGAATGCATGCCTTTTCTAAACGCATCAGTGCGGAATGACCGCAACATACTAATCCAGATGTTGAAATCGGTTAGTTTATTTCGATCTCTGGTTCGGTATCCGTCAGGCATTCCACATCTCCCACCTAACTTCAGTCTATTTTGATAAGATTCTTTACTGATATCTGCTGACATAAATTTGGACACTTAGGATTCATCCGTCACGTGTTTTACAGATTTATTTCGCTGAAATTGTTCGGTCTGGATCAGTTTCCGTATTGTTCTCTGATTTCGAGGGCGATCACATCTTTTTTGACCGGAATCTCTTCCAATGATTTATAAATTTGACAGAATTTAAGAGATATCTCTTGAAATTCCAAGTTCTTAAACGATTTTTGCTATATTTACGACTGCCTCTATCTTAATACTGGTGTCTTTCAAAATTATTGGCCTGATTTTTTTAGAAGTGAAGAATACAAGGTTCACCGATTTTAATACAAATAAAAAAAAAAACTGCAGTTGAGAAAAATGTGTTAAACACGTAACCAAGGAAAAATGAAATAGATAAAACATTTTCTCATAGCAATGGTGCGTTTCAAATTGCATCTCCCGTTCCTAATGTGAACACCTGCAAAAGAATTAGATAATTAGTTACGGAAATGATTAAATTTAAACTGTTTATATTTTAAGAGTCAAAGGTAGAAAGTTTTCTATGTTTATGAGCTAGAAATTATTTAAAAATTAACCTAGTCAAATTTAGTTCCTCCCTCTATCTCTCTGTCTGAGGTGTGATGAAAGTGAACTCTGATGTTTACATATTCAGAAGAGTGTCTAGCGGAGATAATTTTGCACTTGCTCTTATGTTTAGAACTTCTTTTCTTAATTTCTTTACTACATAACCACTCACACAGACACACTGTGGTATGCTTGAATGTAATTTTCAAGCCAGATTTTGGCACGACTATTTATATATATATATGGGTCAATGTCGCATTAGGGACAACAAGGTTATATTTACATACGGTATATCCCTGAGATCAGGTATTTTTACCCACAATTGTGGCATGCCTTGAAACCTATTTTCATATATATATATATATATATATATATATATATATATATATATATATATACGTGTGCGTGTGTGTAAATTTCAGATACAATATATCTGCAAAATGAAAATATGAATAAAGACTAAAGGTAAACTTATCTTTAAACGACGCCTTTCGTCATCTGAGAGACATTATCAAGCCAAAGGCCTTGATCTAGTGGGTCAGAGGACGAAATGTTTCGGCTAGGATAAGTTTTGCTTTTGTTTTAACACACACACACACACGCACACACACAGATATATATATATATATATATATATATATATATATATATATATATATATATGCTTTCGCTTTTTACTTAATTTTTTACTTACACGTCTCTGGACTAATGTTGTGCTAGGCAAGATTGTTATTTTTCCAACACCTTTAGATATAGCTTTCTAATCGTCTATTAAGCAAGAACACCCTAACACTATGTTATGTTTTTAAACAACGACCAGTTCGTGTCCCATTTCGTGATTTTCCTAGCGAATCTCCGTGGAATGAAAAAGAACGTGTTCTGTTCTTACTTTCCAGACCGTAGTTCAACGAGCATAAACCCTGTTCATTGCGTTTTATTTTTAAATTTTTGCTTAGCCTCCTGCGTATTCGAGAAAAGCTAAAACGTGTCGCTCAACTCAAATAAGGTATCAGCTAAAAATAAAGTTTGAAGAAATATAAATATGTCGGGTTAAAATAAAGGAATTGCTTCCTTTAACTTTCGTATATAAAACTGAACGGATATGAATACTGGAGTGCAAATTTTCTCGAAAGCGCAAGAAGTTACATGAAATAAACACTGTTTAAAAAACATGCCATTCTACTTAAAAATAATATTTGAAATATATATATATATATATATATATATATATATATATATATATATATATATATATATATATATATATATATATATATATATATATATATTATTTCTCTCTATTTTCCCTGTCTCCTTTTTTATCCCGGTGCTGGCTGGTTGGATTAATTCCATTTCTTAAAAGGTTCTGTCTGAAGAGATGAATATAACAATATACATGAAATAAATTATAACCAATATAGTTTTTTAATGTATATTCGTAATTTATCATTTATATAAGGAATTACGAGGATTTGAGAATTATAATTAAGTAATTCTTCAAGTCTAGAAACCTCAATACAGAAAGCACTGGACGGCCGTTGCGTCCTATATTTGACACTCATTAGCAGTGTGCATCCACTACCGAGAATTGAAACCCGGACAGTTATGTTGCCAGGCAAAAAGCCATACCAACTGTTCCAACGGACCTCGGTGACGAAGAGGCAGCGAATTAGACTCGATATAGCGTCGCTCAATCAGATATTCCGTGGTGGAACTCAACTGAGTTTACTTTTTTACCCATAGGACTGAGCCCCTTCGAGCCACGACTGCTATCACCAAGCCGCTCCAACTGGAGCTTTAGAAGCAACGTAACTGTCCGAGTTTCAATTCTCGGTAGTGGATGCGCACTGCTGATGAATCCCAAATATAGGACGAAACGGCCGTTCAGTGCTTTCTGTATTCTGTTGAGGTTTCTAGACTTGATGAATTACTTAATTATATATATATATATATATATATATATATATATATATATATATATATATATATATATATATATATATACCCGATGCGATGAGAACGAAAGTAATATATAAATTCCAACGTTCACCGCATTAATTCAAAAAAGAGCTCGATACAGGTAGTAGAGCGATAATTATTTATTTATTATAATCTTATCATATAGACAAAACCATTTTACTCATATTGCATCTTTGTAGTGAGTAAAATGGTTTTGTCTATAGGATAAAATTATAATAAATAAATAATATATATATATATATATATATATATATATATATATATATATATATATATATATATATATATATATATATATATATAATTAATACAACAAAGGTTAATGGCCACAGTTGAATTAGACAATGTAGAGCTTTTAACTTTAAAAATTAGGAGATAGGTTAAATTCGCTACCTTGGTTTCGAACTTATATATCGAACTGTATCGGTATTCTTATTGGATTCACATGATTGCTGAGACATTAGGTTTATATGTCCCAAAATTACATGCACAAATGTCCACAAGGACACATGGCCCAGTGGATAAAGACGTTGTTTAGATCCAGTGACTAGACCCCAGATCTTGTGAGTTCCTTACACCAGTGGTGAACCAACATCTTCGAGAGTTGAGTTAAAGAGAAATAACTGAGACATTCGGTAGAAGCATGGCACGTTGAGCTACAATAATCTACCCGCTGAACGAAATAAAGGGGTCGGTTCGACATTCCAATCAGCTGTAGTAGGCTTGATCGTACAACGGCCGAAACGCTGTAAATATTGCAATTAAGATGAGGATATCTGTCAGAGTAACAGAAATAATGCAAAAAAGAAAATATATGTATTTCTCGTCATGAACTAGCACTCTGGTTTCAATCAATTTCGCACTATCCTAGCTTTTGTATTTTTCTATAAATATTTCCATAGACATTACCCTTTCTACTTTCGTCCCTCGAATTTAAGCTCATTGCTAGATTAACAGCTGGGTCTCATCATTTAGTCTGGCACCTCTCGCTTTTAGAAGTCTCTTCTAACTTCTTGCTTACTAGTCAACTTTAATTTTCAAAATTCTAATAGCAATGTCAGTCATTACCTGACGTCCTCTTTATTCCAATTCTTTTGTTGTTCTCTATTCTTAATAATGTTTTATTTTCTTTTAAGGGACACTAGGTAATTCCTTGCAATTTAGTGATTTTATTGCCTCGCTTGAGGTGAATTCTGAAAAAAAAAGTAACATTTCTGCGTAAACCTTCTTATTCAGCAATGAAATAGCGGTATAAAAGGCCGAGCCGGCACAAAATAAAGATCTTCCTTCAGTGTCGTTGCCTTAATATCGATATTATCGATTATATGCCACGTATGTGAGAAAGAAAAATATTTCGGATATTAAGAAATCCCCATTGTCATGTATTCAGTAACCCTGCCCCCATCGGTGCCGCTTCTTACCGGACTGATAAACCCCGAGTTACCCAGCCATGATATTGTGCCAATATTTTGCCAATAAATAAACTTTAGATTCACTCACGTTTCCGGAAAACGGCAAGGAAATCGAGCGGAAATAGTCTTTTATACGGTGATATGCTTACAACTACGCACTTACGTATGTGAGAATGTACATTTTCAAAGACGCATACGTATAACAGTACATAGACATATGTACACGTCTGAACGCATACAAGACGATAAGCATCATCATCTTACTGACATACAGACACGCATGACTTTATATTTAATTGGGGTTATGTATTCAAAGTGTGAATATAGAATTATTTCTGTTTCATCATGTTTTTCACTCCATGTATTTATTTTTTGATAAATTCTCATTCCCCATGCTTATACTGACATCTATTCATCTGCTTATCAAAGTCTAATTCTTTACCCAGCAGGTTTGATATTAACATACATACATACATACATACATACATACATACATCTATCTATCTATCTATCTATCTATCTATCTATCTATCTATCTATCTATCTATCTCTCTCCCTATATATATATATATATATATATATATATATATATATATATATATATATATATATATATATATATATATATATTTAGAGAGAGAGACACAGAGATAGAGAGAGAGATATGAACACACTGATATGAGAGAGATATGAACACACAAATAGATTTGAAAAGACTGACGATTGGGTTTAGCATGAAACAGACTGTCGCCTTTGGGAGTTGAATTCAATATGCAATTTTATACGTACATACGCGCTATCCGTGATATAACCCATAAATATAGCATGCCATAAAACTATATTTTATCACACACACACACACACACACACACGCACACACACACAGAGACACACACACATATGTATATAGGAGGAGACAGACAGACAGACACACAGAAATACAGAGACATATAGATAGAGAAAGTGATAGATAGATAGATAGATAGATAGATAGATAGATAGATAGATATGAACATACTGGCATAAACAAATAGATATGGAAAGAATGACAGTTGCGTTTAGCATGAAACAGACTGTCGCCTCTGTGAGTTGACTTCAATGTTTAATTTTATACGTACATACACGTTATCCGTGACATAACCCATGAATATAGCATACGTTAAAAATATATTTTATCACACACAAACACACACACAAACACAAAGACACACACACACATATATGTATATAGGTGTAGAGAAAGAGATAGATAGATAGATAGATAGATAGATTGCAATATAGATAGATAGATAGAAGGAAAAGAATGAAGAAAGAAAGATGAACTGGCGATAGTTGCTGATATTTAATTTGATCTCATTTGACTGTCGAAAGAATTGAATATTTTAATCCCTTTAATACCTGCGGCCAGTTAATTTATATTGGTTCACACATATAAGTTAGTGGAAATAATTGAATGTTGAACTATGTCAAATTTTATTATTCACGTCAATTATTTTACAATAATAACCAACATATGCTGCTCATATTTTTAGAATGTATTCATGTGATATTTATATTATCGTAATATCTATCCTTGCTTAAAATATGGATAATACCATATTTTGTTGGGGGTCATATTTCTTTATGTAAACTCATTACTTGCGGCGTAATATATATATATATATATATATATATATATATATATATATATATATATATATATATATATATATATATATATATATTGTTGTGTCGTGGCACAATAGTAAAAAGAAGAAAATCAAGTCGAGGTTGGTTTAAGGAACAAGTGTATTTAACATCACAGATACAAAGGTAGGAAACGGGTACTACTCAGCTAGGCAGTTGTAGTACTGTCGCTGCTTACGATGTTTAACAACACGCCCACGTGTGTCGAATGTGGCACAAGGCCGGTTTAATGTGGGCTTTCCGAGCCCGTAGGCTCGGGCAAAAATTGCCCGTAGAACCCGTATAAACGGGATCGGGGTGGTCAACCACCTCGAACGAGGCTCTGCCCTTCGGGGGAGCCTCGTCCGAGTTCCTCTCTGGCCAAAGGCAGAGAGTTCCCCTCTGCCTCAGAGGCAGAGAGTTCGACCGAATAGCTGATACGTCCAAAAAGGACTGTCGCTGCTTACGATGTTTAACAACACGCCCACGTGTGTCGAATGTGGCACAAGGCCGGTTTAATGTGGGCTTTCCGAGCCCATAGGCTCGGGCAAAAATTGCCCGTAGAACCCGTATAAACGGGATCGGGGCGGTCAACCTCCCCGAACGAGGCTCTGCCCTTCGGCGGAACCTCGTCCGGGTTCCTCCCCGCCCAAAGGCAGAGAGTTCCCCTCTGCCTCAGAGGCAGAGAGTTCGACCGGCTAGCTGAGACGTCCAAAAAGGACTGTCGCTGCTTACGATGTTTAACAACACGCCCACGTGTGTCGAACGTGGCACAAGGCCGGTTTAATGTGGGCTTTCCGAGCCCGTAGGCTCGGGCAAAAATTGCCCGTAGAACCCGTATAAACGGGATCGGGGTGGTCAGCCACCTCGAACGAGGCTCTGCCCTTCGGCGGAGCCTCGTCCGAGTTCCTCTCTGCCCAAAGGCAGAGAGTTCCCCTCTGCCTCAGAGGCAGAGAGTTCGACCGAACAGCTGAGACGTCCAAAAAGGACTGTCGCTGCTTGCGATGTTTAACAACACGCCCACGTGTGTCGAATGTGGCACAAGGCCGGTTTAATGTGGGCTTTCCGAGCCCATAGGCTCGGGCAAAAATTGCCCGTAGAACCCGTATAAACGGGATCGGGGCGGTCAACCTCCCCGAACGAGGCTCTGCCCTTCGGCGGAACCTCGTCCGGGTTCCTCCCCGCCCAAAGGCAGAGAGTTCCCCTCTGCCTCAGAGGCAGAGAGTTCGACCGGCTAGCTGAGACGTCCAAAAAGGACTGTCGCTGCTTACGATGTTTAACAACACGCCCACGTGTGTCGAATGTGGCACAAGGCCGGTTTAATGTGGGCTTTCCGAGCCCATAGGCTCGGGCAAAAATTGCCCGTAGAACCCGTATAAACGGGATCGGGGTGGTCAACCACCTCGAACGAGGCTCTGCCCTTCGGCGGAGCCTCGTCCGAGTTCCTCTCTGCCCAAAGGCAGAGAGTTCCCCTCTGCCTCAGAGGCAGTGAGTTCGACCGAACAGCTGAGACGTCCAAAAAGGACTGTCGCTGCTTGCACCCCGGGTAGTTATTACTGGCACTATATATAGTGAGAACCGGTGTAATTCCCTTGTGTTAGGAAGGCCGGTGTAACACACACACACACACACACACACACACACACACACACACACACACACACATATATATATATATATATATATATATATATATATATATATATATATATATATATATATATATATATGAATATATATGAATGATAAAAGAAGCAAATATTCAATGTCAGTGCGGAAATAATTCTTTTATTATTTTGCATCATATTAATGTGCTTCTTCTTGGTGATCTCCACGATTCATTCAGCCGGTGATTATAGGAACATTTCCACTATTGAAAGATTAACAATTCTTGCAGCAAATATGTTCTCTGCTTACATATATTTTCCAATTATATTTGCATATCTTTTAATTATGGATTATACGATACATTTGTATTAATATGTGGAGTATATTCTTTATTTTACTATATTTTACTATATTTTGTATTAATATGTGGAGTATATTCTTTATGAATGAGTGATAAGTAATTTCCGTTTTGCTGACCGAGTTGTAATGAGGAATATATCACACGAGATATTGATCATACGCGTCAGTTCAGAGTAAATTTGGAGTACATTATCATACAATAGGCTTCCCCGAGAAAGATAATATATTGTCACTAAAAAATCTCCACCACCGACCAAAAGCTCACTACATGGAAGAAATGTATTGGTTTGTGGTGAAAACATATGGTTATTAATCGTTAAACTAAATGCATATTTACACGCCGAACTGCTTTAGAGTTATCATAAAATGGAGATTGAAAATTTCCATAAGCTTATTAATAGGAAAATTGTTGTTCTCCTCCATAAAAAAGCGAGGGCATAAAAAGCAAGTATAACACAAAAAAATGTAGCCGAGCTTTTTTGATTAGCAAATATTCACATGGCATTGCCCTAACCTGTTATTGTCTTTTTCGATCGCTACAAAACGATTTAATGTGGATTTTTTCCTAGGGAAAACGAAATTCAAGTTGTCGCCGAAAGTTTTTTCATAACAAAACCTGCAGAATTTTACTCAAAAGGTATAGAATTGCTGCCTAATATGAGACAACTGGCCATTGCAAATAATGTTGAATATATATTTGAATAAAATACGGAAATACTTTATTTTTAATGACAGTTGTTAAACCAAAAAAAGAAAATTATATACTCACAGACTACATATATATGTATATATATATATATATATATATATATATATATATATATATATATATATATATAGCACACGTGTGTGAAAGCGCGAATTTGTAAACAATGAACACTATTGCTAATAGTGCAAAGCTCTTCCATGAATTGAGTCCTTTCTGTCATTGGCGTGTTTATTTGAAAAATAAGTACGTAAAAATTAGCCTTCCTCTCAACCGGGCGGAAATAGCTCGTGGGTAGTATCTCCAACTCATGCCAAGTCAGTCTGGTTTCTATCGCGGCTTGAGGCAATCGGATGTCTAGCCACACTGATGAAATGTTATACAGCGAAAAGGTCTGTCTGTGGATGACTATATATATATATATATATATATATATATATATATATATATATATATATATATATATATATATATATATATATATATATATGCAGAAATATAGTCTTAAAGTGTGCTATATTTATGGGATAAAGTGCTCAATATCAGAGATAGAGCGTGTGTAAATATAAAAGTGGACATGGAAGTCAGCACTTAGAGGCGACAGTCTGTTTCATGCTAGTGCAATCGTCAGGCGATCGCACTAGCATGAAACAGACTGTCGCCTCTAAGTGCTGACTTCCATGTCCACTTATATATATATATATATATATATATATATATATATATATATATATATATATATATATATATATGACTTAAACTAATAATAATTAACAGTCCATGAAATCGTTTTTCGCAAGGTGGTTAATAATAATTTATGATAATTAAAAATATATTTCCTCCTTTTACATTGATTTAACTTAAAAATATACTCGTTTTTACCTGAGCCATTCACAAATATTTCCTCCATTAAGGTTAAAGTTTTATTTAAATATATCGGAATCCATTATCAGATATAACGAACTTCTTCTCGAATTACCTTTACTATTGTCAAGCGTCTATCTCAGAAGATAATGTCAGCATCTTGTTTGTTAGAATCAGTTTCGCCGAGAGCAGTAACTCAGCAATCCGGTTATTGAAAGATATTTCCGTCCAGGTGTAATACATTTGAAACTCGTATGCTGAGAATGAACTTACTTTTGTCCTTTTTGCGAGTTTTATCTTATTCTAACCACCTTCAGATCTTGACGCTTCTACTCGCCTCACTCGTGGATATCTTTAACACTCTCAAATTATTTCCTGATTTCTGGATCGACATCTGTGTATTTTAAGTCTTGCTCGCAGAAATTCTTAAAGTCCAATGTAGGATGGCATATTGGTTGTTACATTGCTTCCACTTCCACTATATAATATAATTTGTTATGTTAATAGGATTAGCTGTTTCCGTACAATTTACCATTCACTGACTGATCCGTCACTACTATTTTCAGTAAAAAATTATAAAATCTCTCAAAACAGTTTTAGGAAAACAATTTTCGCAATAATAGTAGCTTTTATCACACTTTTTATTATTGGTGGACATTTCTTTCAGAACCTTCTATTTGAAGTGTGGCGAAATATTAACATTATGATTCTGTTATTATTTAATATTCGTATTACATGTGCTGGCAATTATAGTCGTTTCTGGTTTTTTTCCTTATCTTCAAGTGATGTGGTTTCTGTTATTTGGTACAGTTCTTTGTTTGTGATACTCTAGTGACAGTTCACAATATTCAACGAAGGATGATCTTTGCTAAGATGCTCAAACTTTTTTTCACTGAAAGCCTTTTTACCCATTGATCTTAGGAAGCGTCTGTAAACAGCTGACAGTTTAGTTACTATTGAATGTGTGTGGCGCCATGTATGGCGTTCAAATGGAAGTGTTGATTTGTCGAGGCTATTTAAGTTTGTGTTGATTTTTCTAGTTGATATTTTGGTTTCGGTATATTTTGCGGTTTTGAGCGAAACAACCTTATTCTATGTTTTATTTCTTTTTCTTTTATACATACTTTCTTATAACTGATCCATACATCAACAGGCCGTGGAATCTGAAGTGTTTCACTCAGTCATGTGCCATACGTGATACACACATAGGCAATTATGTATCTTTCGATATCTGATAGTATTTTTCCCAGTAGGTTTCTTTCTGAGGTAGACCAGTTGCTATCCAAGGTTACAGAACCCGGTCTGTCCTGCTATTTACCCATAGCTGAAGAAGATTCATATCTTTACCACTGGTATCAGCACGTAAGTGAATGTAATGGATTTGACTGGAATTCGAATTCGGCTCTCCGATTCCTCAATCCGAGCCGTTATCCATAACTCTTAAAGTCTTTCGTATTCACTAATTACATATCTTGCATTTCTATGATACTTTCAGGGTAGGTGACAACACGGCTTTATCCTAATTCAAGATCAGAGTTTCTTTTTGGAAAGGTTTTATCTATTACTACTATTACTACTATTATGCATACAGGATGCGATGGATGAAAATATGTAGTTTCATATAAATTTATAATAATGCATGGTAAGAAATATGTGAACAAAGAGAAATAGTTATTATTAAATTATTTGCAACACGGCTTATCTCTCTTGTTATACTCACATAATTTTAGCGGTTATAAAAATAAAGTAACCATGTGTCCAAGAGATTATAGGATTAAATGGGCAGGATTAAACCTCTGCTCGCATACAGTTCTGGGTATGACTATATACTAAATCCGGCTGCAAGAACACTGATCAGGAGAATTTGAGTAGCGGGGAACCACCACTTAACTGCTGCTGCTCACAGATCCACGCTGATCGGCGGTGGTACACCTGTTAGAGTCTCTGCTATGGACAATTAGTTATCTTCCAAATTGATGTCAGAACAATAGGAAAGTGTAAAAATAGGTTATTATACAAAAGAAATACTCAGCAACTCTTTTAAAAAATATTACCATCGATACATATTTTGAGGGAAATATTACGAGCAATACATTTAACTCTCGATGAAAACCCTCTTTATAAAAAATACGTCAATGTAACTTTATCTAAAAACTGATTTTTTAAAAAGAATACATACGGACCTAATTTCGGCATTATATAACCCGTTGCCGAAAAGGAAAAAAATAAACAAACCAATCTGCTTGAATCTGTGTGTCTGATAATGCTGAAAATCTCATCCGTGCTTCTGTTCTAGAAAAAGATAAACAGCAGAAAACGGAATAAGACTGGTGGAAAATTACCACTACAGAGTGAATAAATTCAAAGAAGCGTGTCTAATAGGAATATATATTCAAATGGAGTAAAAGTATATCAACTGAAGAGCTCTGATAATAACAACGAAAATAAGCCTGCTTCTCCAAATAAAAAAAAGATATATATATAATAGTGATAATTCTAACAAAATACCAACAAAGTGTTTATAAGTCGAATGGTTTGTATGAATACTCTGATACATACTGGTAGGATAGAATCCTTGAGAGACTTTATGAGAACGTCAATATTAATACAGGTATCTTCGAAATAACTGGGATAAGGTGCTTTGGACATAACAGTCTCTAATTATTGATCGCCCATGGAAAACCAGGTTTTGATATATATTAATGTTCTTGTTCATTAATAGTTTGAATGTTTTAGTCAAGTGTTAAAGCGACCAACAAATTGCTTACTCATTATAAATATTTGTCTATATATATTTAATTTATCTCTGAGATGTGTATCATTGCTTAGGAGATATTCGATGTAATCTTATTTGAGAGAAATGCTACAATCTAAATGCAAAATCCTAGATATTATGGGCGATTTATTTCCGATCCAAATGGGAACGAATCTCATACACATGCTCGCGCAGACACACATGTACACACACGCACACATGTGATAAAAATATAATTTTAAGCTATGTTATATTTAAGGGTAAAAGTACTCGGAATCAAGGATATAACATGTATAAATATGAGAGTGAACACAGGTCATGTGTGTTGTGTGTTGACACGATTATTTATATATGCTAGTCAGAGGGAATTATAGATAGTAAGCCCAGAAATTTATTGTTTATTTTGTTGTTCTAGCAATTATTGAATAGCAGGGAACGGTTATATTTTAAATTATTCTAAAAGCTATTAATCAAAAATAAATATGGACCGGAATGTGGTTATTATATTCCTATTGTAGAGGGTTGTTTGTTGAGTTTTAACTTTTAACTCATTATTTATTGCTTACTGTAACTTGTATTTATTTAGTAGATATACGCTGTTGATTGTTAGTATTAAAATTACTTAGTTGTTAAGCGTGTATTCGAACAGTTTGATAATTTATTTAATATTTATATACTGATTTATTTAAGTATTTGTTATTTTCTTTCGTAGGTTACTTACTTTGTTTAGCCTAAAATAGTGGTTTTGGTTTTATTACGACATCTCTTTTTGTGTATAGTTCATATACTTGTATTTTTCATGGTAATGTTTTACAGGGTATTTGTTTTTCGAATAGGATATACGCTGTAAAAATTGGTTTCGTTTTTACATTTTGTGATACATTTTGCACCTTAATTTAGTAATATGTAATTGTCTGGTGAAGTGATTATATATGATATATTTTATAGGGTGATTATTTAGATATTTTAGATACACTCATTATTTATATTTTATATATGATAATTACATATATATATATATATATATATATATATATATATATATATATATATATATATATATATATATATATAAATAATTATAATATATAAACATATATATATATATATGTATATATATATATATATATATATATATATATATATATATATATATATATATATATATATAGTTTAAGTAATTATAACTATTTTAAATGTTATGTTTTAATGTTGTAGGCTGATGCCCTTTTAAATATTTACAATGATAATTTTTGTGTATTTATTATTATGAAAGGCGGTTTCTTCAGTTAAACCTATTTATATTTATTTCGTTATCTGCTGTTTTTACAGGGACTTGGCATTTTGAAGCCAATTGTCCTTAAAGGGATATTCATTGTTTACATTGTAGTTAGAGGTGCGTTTGCTTTCTGTCTCATAATCAATTGTAGCTGATTTTTGCGATGTTTCTTTTGAATATTGCGTAGAATGTGATGGATGGGCGAAATGACTGAGGAAGAATTTAATGAATATTTTTTTATTTTTGTTTTTACGTTTTTGTTGTACGGTTAGTCATATAATATCCTGTTTCGTTTTCCATTGCTTTCTATTTTTACTGCTGTCTGTATGTGAATATAAGATAACATCTTCTAACGTTTAGACCTGGGTCATAAAGTTTTCTGGCTTCCTTGAAGATGGATTCATTAGAAGAAACGTCAGATAATGTTAGGTTAATTGCAGTATCTAATTCATTAATGTTTGGGTGTTATTTGATGATGTGCTTTGTCGCTGGGTTTAGTATATGTATAATATATAAATTTTAGGTCGAATGCGACGTCGAGGAGATTTAATTTTAGTTTTGTATTTATGTCTTCGCCTAAGACATATTTCCCAAAGGCTGTATGATTCTTTTTTCTAGATTTGTCTATTTATTCTATGTTACAATATCTTAGGATGGTCATTCTGGAGGCCTATATAATTTCTGTAGATTATTTTAATTTTTCTCGATTATCAAATCTCATATATATATATATACATATATATATATATATATATATATATATATATATATATATATATATATATATATATATATATATATACATATATATATACATATATATATATATATATATATATATATATATATATATATATATATATATATATATATATATATATATACAGGTGGATAAATAGAAAAATCCAGGTGTTTATTTATATATATGCTTTGAAGAAAATATGGTTGTCCGGTAATGTTGAACTCTATTTTGCCTTAAAGTTTCAGATCCTGAACCGTGGAAGTAGTTTCACTTTATTGAGCGATTTTGCTATACTGGCAAGCTTTTCCAGGTGGGATTTTGTTTTATTTTGCCATTTTAGACGTTGGCTGAATGATCTACTCTCCCTAATCCTAACGCGCGGGTTTGGTATGTTTGTCAAATAATGGTGGTATATTCATTTTATTACAAGTCACTAGCTACCTGATGATTGTAGTAGTAGAGGCCGGTCATCATCAGGCATGGATATTATTTTGTTTTTGGCAAAATGTAGGTACCATACGAGAGGAAAAAATTAAATTCTAATCGCAATATGTATATTTTTTGAATGTGTTATTGTTAACGGATACAAAATTTTGGAGCGTGCAGTCGCAACGCTAAGGTTGAATTTTTTTGAGAATCATAACTGATCGAGTGATTTGTAGGTTAACGCACCTTAATAATTTTGTTTGCGAAAGGATTTCGCCATTTAATACCATTAACTTTACTAATCTCCTTTTTGTATGAATGATTCATTGTAATATAAATTGAACTGCACCACATATTTGATATATATATATATATATGTATATATATCAACACACACGTGCACAAATACAAATATATATATACTTATTCAGATTCATAAACGATTATATATATATGCACACACACACACACACACACACACACACACACACACACACACATATATATATATGTATATATATATATATATATATATACATATATATATATATAAATATGTGTATATGTATATATAAATTATTTTGTTAATCGGAAACTTTCACAGTGTCCACTGTTGAGAAACTGACATAATCCTCATTTGAATACAGGTTTTAATTTCATTTATTCAAATGATCAGTTACCGTTGAGCAGTTAGAGTTACAGGTTTTTTCTTCCCTGATTAGTTGATATAGCATCACTATCGAAGAAGATGACCGTTTATGTTTATGAAATTGATATGGTTACAAGCAGTATTTGTTGTAAATGATCTTCCAGAATTTCGAACTGGAAAGCAAAACACAAGAATTTTGATAATATAGTGTGAATTTAGATAAGGATTAAATAAATACTGGACAAAGCTTTCAAAATATGAGCATAATTCGAAAAATTGCAATAATGTACTAAACGGATTGTCAACACAAGAATTTAATAGCGTGTCATCACCGCAACTTCATTTTGCATTGAAAGTTATCGTTGCAAATAAAAATGGAGTTCGCTAAAGCAGTTCTTAGCTTTCAAAACTATTGTTGTTAAAAACGACAGCCTACAGTATCCATAGCAAAACCCAATGGAGAATAGCTACAGCATTTGGGTGATTAACAAAACGAGCTCTACTACAAATTACTTAATTAACGTCAGACGCTTTTTTAATTAGAATATTCTTCCTATCACTGTAACTGAAGAATATTATCTTTTACAAGACATGGGATCTGAAATTTCGTGTAACAATATGAGACCGATCATACACACGTTGTTAAACAATAAAATTGGGATGAACATTTCTTATACATGTATCAGTTTAATCTGATGAGTCACCGTCGGCTTATCAATTGCCCTTCACAGATCAGCATCTCTTATTTGGCTTCTCTATTCAATGTTTAATTGGTAGTGTGAAGCAAAGAAAGCAGGCTTATTTGATCAAGTTTGGAACGTTATCGGAAAGCCATGGTTATTGAGGACAAGTTTTTTTTATTAATACATACAGGTAGTGCTTATAATTAATTTTAAGTAATTTTATGTAAACGTCAGAAAATATTAGTATATATTTAATGGTTAGTAACAAAGACACATTTCATTATTTTAAACATTAATCTTGTGTCCAAATCCATAAACGCAACATTTATTGTCAATCAAAGAGTAGACACATTTTAGTGGGAGATACATACTATATGTTCGCAAACTGTCTCTGTTCTTTTTTGATATATCTTGTTTGACGTTCTTTTTGAGAGAGTCGAGCATTACATATATTTATTCAATTTGTTTCCTTCTCCTATCTCTCTCTTTTTCTCTCTCTCTCTCCCTCTATATATATATATATATATGTATTTATATAAATATGTATGTATATATATGTATGTATATATATATGTATATATGTATGTACATATATATATATATGTATGTATATATGTATATATATATATATATATATATATATATATTCTATAATAAACAGGTAATTCTAAATAATTAGCCTAATTTTGAAGTCAGCACATGTATCTGTCTTATTAACATACGATTTTAATTAATTTACGGAAATTAATATATGCTTGCAGGGAATGCTCATATTTTAAATTATGCTATTTTGTCCTTCATGGATTATATTAATGTTGCCTTATAAAAATATGAGACGAAATTATTCCTCTTAATCTCTAGCTACAAAGCATGGATTATGTTAAGTTTTAATGAATCAGGAACGTCGACAAGAACCGTTATAATAATGTTCCTTCATGTCTCGCGTGTCGTGCTATAAATTGTTTGAGTCATAATGAATTATTTTTAAAAAATGCCCCTCCCAAACTGGCAAACATAACAATTGATGTTTTTCTGCAGAATATGGAAAAATGATATCGCACTTGGTCAGTTTTATGTCTTTGTCTTCATTTTTTATTACTAAATGTTACCAAGGCCGAAGTGCTACTCAGTGTAGATTGTTATTGTATGTGGTTTCTGTATAGACTGTGAGAGGAGGAAGTCTTGCTCTATACTCCGTAACCAAGTTAATATTTTCTTAGTTATATATAAAAAAGTTATTATCATATATATATATATATATATATATATATATATATATATATATATATATATATATATATATATATATATATATATATATATATATATATATATATATATATATGTGTGTATGTATGTATATAGTTCAACATTATATTTTGATTTAGTTTTATGCCCAGGACAACGCATATGACCACATGTAATCCATGCATCTAGCCATTAAACGAACCATCGAAAAGAGAAAGAAGGAAATAATTGCGATCGAGTTAACTCTATTTCAGGAGTTTCCTTTTTATGGAAGAATTCCTAACAAAGTAATAGCATAACAAATCATCTACGAGAGATTTTTATCAATAATCCTTTTACCATTTAATACGTTTTAATTCATCAATAAACTCATTGTCAAACGTATATACTGTACAACTTTTTACTATATTCACCCTGTATATGACCCGGGACCATTCGAGGTACATTGTTACAGAATAAGAGGCAGTTTTTATGCGGTTTATTGAGAAAGATAATGGCTAGATCTTGCTTTGAACAAGTTAATAGTCTAGTGATCAAGAAAGTAACCTCTTGGGAGTCAGTTCCGCAAAGCAGCGTTTCGTGAAAAAAAAAGGTCGAGTGGAACTTAGATCACATACTGGAATATAAAGGGAATGCGTAACATGAGTGGGTTTAGCCTTGCCTTTTTGCAGTTGTGGACCTAATGAATGTAGTTCGTCAGTGCTTCTTTCCAGGGAAATAGCGATAGAAGAGTAAGAGGTTGGCTACGTTTCGTTTGTGAGAAAAGGTTTGTGAGGTAGAAAATAATTTGTCACCCACAACAAGGAAAGAGAGAGCCTTTGTTTTCTGTCAAGACTGGAAAGTGACGAGTGGACAGCTCCTGTTGATATATGGAAGCAAGATTCTATATTTGATGTTATATGAATCTTCTAAATTTAAGGGGATAGTAGGAGGAGTCAGGTACATACTGGAGCGGTACAGGAAACCGAACTGCTGGTTTGTGAGTTCAGTTGATATTGAGTCTCCTATATCAAATTAGTTTGGCACATTTTTTTTTATTGTATAGAGTAACATCTATAGAACTTTCAATGCGAATATAATTCTTATATATTGATGTACGATTTGAAGTGTGGAAATTCTGAGCGAGTCTCCTTCGGAAGTGACATTATTCCATCTTCTCCTCCGCTGTGATTAAATAGCAGGGCAATATAGCAGGTCGTGTTGGAAAAAAGTATCCAGGAGTTAAGTCATATCGAACCTAGTTAGTACCTTGATGGATAACCTTTTGGGAATACCAAGTGTTGCAATCTTGGATGTGGAATTGATGTAATGGATAGTTGATGGGAATGGTTAATCGGAGAGCGGAGTTCCAGTTCCAGTTGGAGTCGTTATATTCAAAAAGAATTGCGAAATGTATGAAACCACATCTTATCCCCCAGCTATGGGTTAATTGCTAAGACTAAATTATTATTATTTAAAAAAAGACTTACAACATAAAAAGATATATATTTTCTAAATATAAATAAACTGCAAAATGTTGATAAGCAGTAAAAGAACGTATCAATTTTGTCATTGAAAATTAGGAAAAATAATCTCTGTTCAGTTTCCCTTTGATTTAGTTTCAAAATATTATAATTACTGAATCATGTAAAGATGTTTTCTTTCCAGATGACACAGAGTGCAGGGAATTTGTATTCATTTAAAAAACGAACTCTCATTGTATGAATTTTAGGGTTTTATGCTGCGGCAAATTTACACACCAAACATGATGAATTCTCTTGCAAGTCTAGAAAGCTGAGATTGTGTATAAAATTACCGATAGCTGGTAAAAAAAACGGTTAATATTTATACTTTTTTTTACAAAGACAATATAGCGAAGTATGCCTACCAGCATGTCAATTCGGCTTGACGAATCCATTTTGTTAACCGTTAAGACACTATCAAATACTTGTGAAATAAGATTTTGTTTTAAGTAGAACTATTGAAAATATACCTTTTATTCACATCTGTCGTCACTGAAACGTATAATGTCGTTTGTTTTCTCTTTTATTAAGCCATTGTTTAATTCTCAGGGATCGCTGTAGTCAGGTTAGATAAAACTTTAGAAAATGATATGTGATACATATGTTCAAGCTATCTCTTTACTTACTGTTGATTTTCAGTGTCGCTCATTAGTTGTATTGATTTTCAAAGACCTCGTTACATATTCCTCAATTGTATAAAGAGAGAATATACGGTTGTCGGCAAAAAGTAGAGCTCAAGATATGATATAAGAACTGGAAACATCAAAATGAGAAAGTGCAAACTTTCAATATCTGGAAAGTGTTTTAACAAAGACCGAATAATACGACGCCGAAATCCAAAGGCGGTTGAAATAGCGAAGTGACATGTAAAAATTAAGCAACGTCTTAAAAAGCTGGAAAAGTTTGTTATGAAAACAAAAAAAAAATAAAATAAAAGAGCACTGAATGTTTACGTTTCTTTTTTGCGTTTACTTGTTTATTGGTATATCAACTCCTTGTGGGTCATTTATTGCCGAAATTTAATTTACTTTGGAGCATTAATAATTTCTATTATAGAAATTTATTGCCGTTAATATTTTTTTTCAGAAATGTATTGCTATTTTTTTTTTCCATTTTACAAAAAATGTGTTGCATGCAATATTTTTTCCGACGATGGACTTATAGTTATTAGAAACACTACTAACTAAGCATGAACTTAAAAATTACTGTTAGCACTAAATTAAAAAGTTAACTTCCTTGATATAACATTAGATTTAAATACAAATACATACACACCTTATAAAAAACCCAATACCAATCCTTTATAAATACACCCTAAATCAAATCACCCGCATCTATAATTAAGCATATACCTTTATCTATCCGAAAAAGATTAAGTACAAATTCAGCAAATGACAAGATCTTCGATGAACATATTAATTTCTATAATAAAGCTCTAAAAGATAGTGGCTACAAAAACCTATAACTAACTTATATAAAAAACGAGAATGGAAAGCATAGAAGAGATAGAAGTAGAAAAATATTTGTTATACACAACCATACAACCGAATGGTAAAGAACAAATTAGGAAAAAATTCCTCGCATTAATAGTCAATCACTTTCCTAGAGAAAGTAAACTATGTACTATTTTCAATAAAAGTACATTAAAATTAAGTTACAGATGTACTGAAAAAAATAGAAACAATTATTAAGAAACATAATCCTAATATCTTATACCAGAATCCCCCAACAATAGACAATAGAAAAATAAAAATAAAAACAGATGAAGATAAACAAAAATTATATAACTGTAGGAACCCCCACAACTGTCCTCTACAAAATAAATGTCGCACGGAATCATTAGTATACCAATGCAATATATCTTCTATTGAAAATCCTGAAAACATAAAACTCTATATCGGATGCACAAGCCATGATTTCAAAAAACTTTTCAACCAACATCAACGTTCATTTAGGATAAATAAATATAGAAATCTAACATCTCTCTCAAAGTACTTCTGGCACCTAAAATAATCCAATCAAACACCTACAGTAAAATGGAAGTTGATAATGAAAGCTAGAATATGTAGGTCATTAAGTGACCCATGTCCTTTGTGCATACATGAGAAACTATATATTACTAAGTTCATAAAAATTAAAAATTTACTGAATCAGAGAAATGAAAAAGCTATTTTGCGCCGTCATTGTCAAAATTTTTCCTTAAATAATATTTCAAAATAAAAATAAAAATTCGACCTGTTAATATTCATACGTATATTTGATATGAAAAATAATTCTATAATACTGTAAGTAATTCTATTACATATACATGTTTTAAAAAGAAATAGAGTCTATTAAAATTAAGAGTGAAAGTATTTTAAAATTCTAGTTAAATAAAACGTATTCTAACCTAAACATCTTTAAAATTGTCGTTAAATAAAACGTATTCTAACCTAAACATATCTCTCAAAGTACTTCTGGCACTAAAAAGAATCCAATAAAACACCTACAGTAAAATAGAAATTAATAAGAAAAGCTACAATATATAGGCGAATAAATGACCCATGCCCTTTGTGCATACATGGAAAATTACATATTACTATGTTTATATGAAAAATAATTACTGAATCAGAATAATGAAATAGCTATTTTTGCCGTCATAGTCAAAAGAATTTCCCTAAATAATATCTAAAAATAAAATTTAAAAAAAATGTGAACTAGTAATATAGATACTTACATTTAATATGAAAAAATAATTTTATATACTGTAAGTTATTCTATTATATTTACTTGTTTTAAAGAGAAATATAGTCTATTAAAAATTAAAAGTGAAAACATTTTAAAATTGTAGTTAAATAAAACGTATTCTAGCCTAAACATCTTCAAAACATCTTTAAGTATACAAATAGAAAAAATGCCGAAAGAATTTTTCGCCGTTAACAATAACATTTTAAAAAATACCCAGACGACATGCATTTAACGGGTATCAGATTTCATTGAAAAATACATCCCTACACCTCCCTAAACTTATCCCCTTTTTAGAACGTAACTAAATAACTGATACAACAAAAGTTAATAAAAATGAGCACGCTACCACCCCTTGTCTCAATGATTGGATTTCTCTGTATACTTGGAAAAACTGAATTATGAATTTTTCAGTGCGCTTAAAACTCAGTAAATTTTAAAAATAAGTTCCTCCAAAATTCCCTTGCGGATGAAATGGAACTAATGTTTTTAATTTAATTAAAAAATTAAATTTGAAGATTTTAGCTTCCATTTTTGAAACATGGTCATCATTGTGTAGCGAAAAAAATTATTTTAAATCAGTTAATTTATAATATTAATGCTCTGTAAATTTATATTGAGCAATATTTTGTAAAAATAAAAATAAAAAATATCAATAAGAACACCGGATTATATATCTTACTGTTCTTTCTATATATATATATATATATATATATATATATATATATATATATATATATATATATATATATATATATATATATATATACCACCTATTCATATTTATTTATTTATACCTTATTTTCTTTTCTTATCATAAATCAGACGAAGTTAATTGCTGTTTTGAGCAACTTGGATCAGTTGGTGTCCTTTGTATAGGGAAGTCTTTCACTAATATATATAATGAACAGGTAGTAATACGTTTATATAATCCAAGCAATTCGAGACAATATAGAAATTGAAATATGAAATAAAAATGTTTCGTTTCATTAAACAGAGCAATATTTTTCGTACAATTAGAATTAAGATATTATTAGTTTATATATATATATATATATACATATATATATATATATATATATATATATATATATATATATATATATATATATATATATATATATATATATATATATATATATGCGTTTGATTGCGTGTGTGTCAGTTTCTGTGTGCGTGTGTTTAGTTAGATAGTAACGATAATTTTTCTGTAATTTCAAACCTGTTCAAAATAAGTAGAAATTAAGCTTATTTGACAAGAACATCATTATTATGACCAAGAAAATTATCCGACATTGAATTATTATTTTTTATTTTTATTTGAAACTTTCTGCAATTCAGGTACAAATGTTTTATGATTGATCTAAATCGAGTTTTTCACAAATTTTAAGAATTTTGTTTTGCGGCCGACTTGGACAGATGCAGATTACAATCTCGCTACCATGAGATTTTTTTTATTGCAGCCTGTCTGACGTTATTATGCATCTCAAATAAACCTCAATGACTCAAAAATGTTCTAAATCAATATTCTTCAAATATAAACTCTTCCACTTCAACTTTTCGTAAAATATTTAATCAAATTTTCAGCCATCTTTGATGGTTTAGAGTCATTTGGTATTTGGAATTTACGAAAATTGACTGACTGAAGTTATTATGCAGATTAAATAATATTAGCTTAAAAACCTCTGAAATCTAATAAAAGCTATTTTTCTTCTTTTTGCCTGTGTGTTGAAACATGGGTAAAATGTTCTAACAACTGTTGAAAAACAGACAATAACAAAGTTATTGTCTGAGGGAATGTACACATTGGAGTTTTGCAGAGATCATCGAATGATAATGCAGTCTCTTTAAAATATATGTTGAGAACTTGAATTACAGGAAAAGGATTAGAAGAACGTCCTTCCTATAGAAGAACGTAAACTAAAGCGATTTATAGCGAAACAACCACCTTTGACCAGCGCTTGATCAATGAATCGCTGGATTTGAGCGAGTAAAGAAGGACAAAGGAGTATAACTTTTGAATTGGGATCTGTAAAAAATATCCTAGACAACCTTCTCTCACTAAATCAATTATTTGTAAGTGTCAAAATTGGGCCAAGAAAATTGACTTTTCTAAAGAAATTTTCACGGATAAATATTGAGCGACACTTGATGGACATGATGAATGGGCCAAAGGATAGATTTTATCCAATAAAGACGTACATGTGGCTAACAGAAGGCAACAAAGACACGGTAGTATTATGATATGGGCTGGAACTGTCGACCAAACCATTATTTGACTATTGAATGTCGATGAAACCGTTAAACTGAACAGTGCTAACTATTGCGATTTTATGAACAAGATATTTTTCATATTGAGACAAGTGTGTACTTATGAACGGAAATGAACCTTCTTATGTATCTAAGCTTATCCGAGAATTATCTGAGCATAAAAGATTTACAGGAGAGAAGATAATGGAATGGCCACCATTAAGTCTTGATCAGAATCGAAAAATCTATGGTTAATTGTGAAGATGAAATTATATGAATGTGGCAAAAATGATAACAGCAAAACAGACATATGGGAAGCAATTAAGACTACCATACTGGAAATTGTACCCACCGAAGTAAATAAATTCACAAAATCAATGGAAAATAGATTACTGGCTGTCACTATATTAACATGTAAAGGATTCAAAGACTTATCATATGTGTCCTTATTTGTTCCTTTATAGGTGTTGATCAATTTTGATCATTTTATTACCTCCTATTTTAAGTAGAATGTAATTATTTGGTTTTTCCTAATAACTTCAAATGACTGTTTTTTAAATACATCAAATAACTTCAATAGCTTCAATAAATCATATTGATGTTACCAAAACTCAGGTTTTGATTTGACATTTAAATTGATCGTTTAAAAGTTGACAATTTTTTTCACACCAAATTTGAATTATTAATATTTATATGATTTTCTTAATAACTTCAGACAGCGTGCATGTGTAGCTTTGATGTGATTATAGAAAAAGTACATTTGTAACGTTGATTAAATCGGCAATGTATTCAGTGTAAACATCACTGTAGTTTCCTTACTGAAGATAATCATATACTTTCCTTACCCAGGATGAGTGTTGTTTTCATCACTTTGAGCCAGAGAGGTAGAGACAATCGATGCAGTGGAAACACTCACTTCTCACCTGCTCCAAACAACTCGAATGTCGTTTAAGATGCCGGGAAGTTGATGGCCTTAGTTTGTGGATTGACTTCAAAAGGGCTAACGGAAAGCAATGTACCCAATTTTGGTGGCAATTACGAAATGCTACCAAATCCAAAAGGCAAGAAAAACTAATGAAAGTGCTCTTACTTCATTATGACAATGCTCAAGCACACAAGTGCTGGCTTTCAATGCTTCCTGTGCGTGAATGTGTCTTTGAAATGGTTGATTAGGTTCATTTGATTTGAGTATCATATTTTCCCCAACAGGCCAAAAAGTTTTCGGGGAACCAGTATTGCAGTGATGAGTTCATACCTGCTGTTTAAGACTTCTTTGCCCAATAGAATGAACAGACTTCATTGACAAGTTTGATGTCAGTTTACCGGGAAACAAACAATGAAGTCATTAAGAAAAATAGTTGAAATTAATGGACGCAAACTTTCACAGCTCACTCATCATATCTTTATAGTCAGACTCTGAAAGTTTCAGCCGACCCTAGTAATTTTAAGTGATCTACATTTATTATACTTGAAATAATGTCACAGCATCATATTCCCACTCAAATAATTTTTACTTTTACCTAGATGCAAACCTAAACTGACGCAAAGAATTGTTGATATTTATTTATGTGCATCTTATATATTCAGTATTTAATGCGCGGAATATATTAATATAGGAGCAGCAATAGCATTTAGCAATAAAAGACAGTAGCTGAAATGGAAGAAAGGACTTAGAGAATTTCTCGGTGTTCCTGAAAGATATTTTAGTTATGCATTCTTATTAAATATATACGATTTCCTTCAGCGAAAAGCATATTTCAATACCGCCAAAAGCTACTCCGTTTCGAAATACTTAATTATAATAGATCTTATTTTTTTACGATAATCATGATTATTTTCAGAATTATTCAAGCTATCTATTATAATGAATTAAAATGCAAGATTTTGATGAAAATAGAGAATAATTTCGTATTTTCACATTCACGACGTTTCGGTCATAGATTGTTCTAATTCAGCGTGTTATACCGTTTTTTGGATATATCGATTTCAGTTAATTCGATTTAGTAACTCATCTCTCCAAGTTTTGTCCCAGCGGATGGAAGTATTGGTTAAAGGATCCAAAAAGTGACTTGAACCAAAGAGTTGTGGGTTTACTACCTGGCCACAGCAGAAGGAACAAAATCTTGGCGAATTGAGTTACTAAATGGGAATTAACTGAAACCGATATATCCAAAAAGGCATGGCACGTGGAATTATAACGCACTACCCCCGTGGACTAAATAAAGGTTTCGGTTCGAAATTCCAACGTATATCAACTGAAGAAGGCCGGGGCGTAAATTGGCCGGTGTGTACATTGGCCGGTGCGTACATTGGCCGAAATATCATGGATATGGAAATAAAGTTGAAGAAAACAGTGCTTATGATGTCAATAGTGTAAATAGTTACAATACATCATCTCAGAAATATAAACTAATGCAGAATAATTTCGGTTAGAGTAAATTATCTTTATATCCATTAGTGTTATGTTTTATCATACATGAAACATGTATCTTTGCCTATCTATTTATTTTTTTATACTTATGTTCATCAAATAAAGGCACAAGTGGCAATGAAGTTAGAGAGTTACTGTGTGGTGTTGTATGAGCGTAAGAAAAGGCAAGGAGTGAATTTCATGGGAATATGCAATAAAGGTATAGTTTAAGCCTTGACTTGAATTAGACAAGACTGTAGTGATTTAGAAAACATTCTGCCGGAAGTGCATATCACAATGCACGAGTTCTTGGTAATAAGCTGCCCAAATGGAATTTACTTCTTGCTACTGGAATACGAACGGAAAAGGGATAATTAACATTTGTGTACGTGAAAGGCGGGTTTCAGTATTAAATGTCATGGGTGGTGGGACTAGGAAATTTAGCACGTCATAACACATGTCATGAACATAGCGATAGAGCAGTGAGAGGCTAATGACTTTTCGTCTGGGGAAAAGAGGTTGTAGGGTGGAAAATACTCCATCACCCACAACTGTAGACGTTTTTTAACTTAATAAAGACAGACAAGTGACTACTTGGCAGCTCCAATCTAGATATGTAATGATAGCAATACTCCATTTTTGGCTTGAATCTATCTATCTATCTATCTATCTATCTATCTATCTATCTATCTATCTATCTATCTATGTCTCCTTATTTATTTGTCGATATATAAATTGAAAATATTCTTTCTTTCTTTCTTTTATTGCATCTCTCAAATTTATTTTATTTCTATCTATCTATCTATCTATCTATCTATCTATCTATCTATCTATCTATCTATCTATCTATCTATCTATCTATGCTTCCTTTGAAATAGAGATAACTGAATTAAAGGAAACTGAATATGTTAAAATTCTACGATAAACATCAAAATTCTATCTTGCTTCTGGGATTGTGACCTACCACCAGAATTAGAGTGATGTATGTAAGGATGCATCCATCCAACTCCGTCACTTTCTCTCTTTCCCACGCATGCATTTATATAATTCCGAATAATTGATAAGTCATAAACCTAAGCCTATATAATTATAACTGATACCTCATCATGCATATTTCATTTATATACAATTACAAATATACATAACACCGAAAGCGAAATAATTTTCTGCATTCTTTAAACTTATAACGTGCTAACGAAGCAACCGCTACCCTCCGGTTGTATAACAAACATACTAGTTTACAAGTCATAGCTGTGTGTTTGTATGTACGAAATCACAAGAGCAAAGTTTTCTCGAGATCATACAATATATCAGTATATTGTTGTTTGTAAATAAAATGTGATGTGCGCGTACCGTAGTATGTATTGGCACAGAATCTGTGATTGTCTGTGACGAGTTCATATTCTAGTCGAGGCTTGCGTTGACTTACGCACAAATAACCTTGGAAAGACACACATCCATTTCTCCTGACGCAGCAAGGATTTAATAGCAGTAACGGGTTTCTCTCTAGATTGGTTCGGATCCGGTTTAGGGGAAGTACAGCAATCAATCTGTTGCATGTGAGACGAGCAACTGCATTTCGTAAAAATAGTCTACATACTACGGGAAACGAAACTAGAGTGGTGCCGCTCTGAGGCTCTACTCCGCATGGGCATTTAACTCTAAATACCATGAGATATTATTTCATTCACCTATTCTCATGAATTGGAATTTAATAAACTGTATAATCGTTATATCTCACTAGATATATACAAAGACCAACTCACTTGTCCATGCAGGTAAGAAAATCTTTATTAAATTACTCCTATTTTCATTAGCAACAGTTTTACGATACATGTTTGTCAAGTTAGAGTGAGGTATAGACATTATAAAGAGCGGTCGTTGTAAAGATATCGACTTATAGCAAATGTTTTAGGTAAAATTTTATTACTAAAAATATAGGTTTGATTTTATACATGTATACTTTATTCTCATTGATATGAATATCGTAACAAAATTCTCTCAATATATTACACTTTCATGAACCAGAGTTTCGTACTGCCTAGAGAAGTTGAGACATGCTTTGTATAATTCTTTCTTAACATGAGTCTCTAATGACTGCATCATCAATGGGAAAGTCTTGCGGACATTTTCGTATATTCTAATCTCGGATTCTACTCTGCTGTTAAAATGAACTACACTATGGATTTTTCCAGAAACTATGTTTCTCTTTCTAATTTTTCCATCTCTTATTTGCCGGGATCGATATCTTCTTTAATAAACACTCCAATCTGTGGAATGCGTTGTCTAGTGTAACCATCAGTGAATATAATATAATATTATATATATATATATATATATATATATATATATATATATATATATATATATATATATATATATATATATTATAGGATTGGTGTATACGAAATAAATTCCAATAACAAAAAAAACACTATTATTAAAAGAGTGCTCAATACACACAGACATGTAGCTACACATAAGTATGCATATATACATTAATTATTGTATAAACATATACATATATATCTAGATGGGCACATACATATATGTATTTGTATATATGAACACAGGAGAATTAAACATGTCTAGGCCAGACCAAACCGTAATTATTTCCCCAAATTCTAATGTTTGATCATTGTTCTGATTATATATATATATATATATATATATATATATATATATATATATATATATATATATATATATATATATGAATCATTTCATCACAGGTAAAGTGATAAACCGAAGAGATGCAAGAGTTGACAGGATAGATTCCGAAATAAATAAAATGACGATACGATTCTTAAGCAACTATAATTTTGGAGCATGAAATTGGGAGAGCATTTCAAATACGAAAAATTCAAGAGAAGAATGTATCATAATATAAATTACGTTTACATATAGAAATTAAACAGAGTGTGGCACTATTTAACTACGGTGGTTAATTGATTAATTAATTAATAACAGAAATTAATAACGGCAATTAATTAAAGCGAGAAGATAGATCGAAAGACATACTGAGCGACATTATTTTTTTTGTCTTCAAACAAAGAATGGGTAAAAGATTTTTTTTATTATTTTCATTTGCGAAGCAGGATATAATTATTTTTCCTTTCTCGCAGAAAACGGAAAGTTTGTAAGGAAAGACAGATCACGGATCTGTCAATATTAATTAATGACCTGATAAGAGCAACGGTCTTAACCACACGCATAGCTGACACTCGAAAATTCGAATGTCGGTCAACTGTGTGTGGAAAAAGGTGTCAACGGAATTCGGTTAACAAGAAAGACGGAATTAATCGAATTAGGCGAAACAAAAATATTGATATGGACGGCAAGCTGTACACGGCAGAGACTATCTGTCGCCAGAAATTGTCATCTGGGCACACGATAATATTAAAACCAGAAAGACAAAAAAGATTTGGTCGTCAAATGAAAACAGCCACCCAGTTAAAAGTTGACTGCGATCATTAATGATTCGGTCTTCAAGTGGATTTTGGGTGGCTCAGGATAAGATGATAAAAAGAATTTTTAATTGATCGATAACATAAAAAATTCCGAGAAAGATAATTCCTTTTCTTTCTTTTCTTTCTCCTCGGAGTGTCAATGAGCCACAACCACACCGCCAAGAGATCACTTGCCCCAAAGAGGGTAGCATGAAGTGATAGGCAGGGATAAAAAATATGATAAAGAGGGAGAAACTTGTTGACGCCCACGTGGAGGTTGGTGTGTGGTACCAATGTGAGGAAGGATAAGCCTAGGAGGATAATTTTCCTCCGACCTCTCCTCACAGAAGGTGAATATATGAGAAGGAAGGAAATTGTTGTTGGCGCCCCTCGAAATGATTGGTATGAGGTACCGGTATGAAGAGGAAGAGTTTTTGGAGGGTAATTCTCCTCCGACCTCTCCTCACGAAAGGGGGAGAAACCCATCTAAACAAAGAGCGATAGATTTCCGAAAGTGATAAATTTTCCTGTCCGAAAAAAAAGAAGGTCCTTATTGGGGATTTGAAATTATCAAAGAACCCAGACCACGTCTGGCCCCACACCGGGTCTTGGTTGACGTCCATATAAACGAACGGGCGTTCAAGCAGTTAGTTAGGAGTTGGAGTTGGCAGTTAAGTAGTTGAGAGTTCGAGAGTTGGAGAATAACGCCTCGCAGCAGGTGACTGCTCGAATTTCACGCCTTTCGACTTAGACTTCTAACCAAGAACAAGTTCAGTGAAGTCCTACTTAGATTTTCCACCAAAGCTAGTTTTAACAGACATCGATTGAAGATACCAAAAGCTGTTTATTGAAACACAACTTAAGATACCAAAACTCGCTAAGAAACGCAAAAGTGTCACAATCCATAGACGTGGGCTGGGAGAGAGCGACGCACTCCTGTATCCAAGAAACAGATAGAAAGTAAATTGTTATTCCTTAACAATATTTGAACTCCTTGAATTGTTCCTTTATTTTTCTTCTACATTCATTTGTGCAGCAAAACATTTGACCCGAATTCGGCTCGCACTACGGCCCGACGCCTGATTGATCTCGTCAACCTAAGATCAAATCACAAAGTGAGTAGGTTGGACCGAGATCAAAGAAGTTGCTTCGGTAACTAGACGTTGGAGGCGAGCTGAGGACGACAAGGCTGATGCCGATTCTAACCAGACATCAAACGCGACCAAGACAAGAGTTAGAATCTCACATCCGATGCCGTGGTAACCAGTAGGGTTAGAGTGTCACATCTGTCGTCGCGATCAGGACTTCAACGGGTGTCCCAGGGTTAGACTGTCTCACATACGGTGCAGGATCACACCACCTACCCGGGGTCAGTGTCAAAAGAGATACGATGACACGTTGCTGCCAATCTAGTACAACTCTTAAAATAATGACATAGAGGTACCAAATAGCCTAACTTTCAGGACAAGCGTCATGAACATATTTATAGAAAATACACATTGATGCCACGTTCCGGCTGTGTAAAGTGACAGAAGCCGAAATGCTAGGTGAGGACCGATACAATTGCAGATTCTCATTTCAGTTTGTCAAGGATTTCGAGATCCATAGGAGAAGCACCGGACCAGGTGTCGAAACAATATTCAAGTTATCGATAAATGGTAGATTTATAAATGTGCATGATAGATGAGAGGAAACCAACTTTCCTAGCAGTAGTCTTAATTGATACGATATAATCATTTCAATTCATATTACTGAAAATCTTTAGACTGAGATATCGTCATGCATTACTATCCTTGACGTTAGTATAAGCCACTCTAAATGTTTCCGTAAGACATTTAAAAAAGAGCATTTTAGTTTTCTATCTATCTATCTATCTATCTATCTATCTATCTATCTGTGTATGTATATATATACATATATATATATTAGTATGTGTTTTATATATGTATATATATATGTATATATATATATATATATATATATATATATATATATATATATATATATATATATATATATATATATATATTAGTGTGTGTTTATATATGCATAATTCTTATTTACACATATCTAAGTATATAATGTTATGCTTTACTACATAATTATTAATATGTTCCCGTATACCAAAAGTCTAAGTCAATATATGTATGTATAGGTATGAGAAATAGCGACGGGATAACTGGTAAATATCACTAAATATCACTGGTACCAATTACACTTTCATAAGAGAAAATATGGCCTTATTAAAAACGAAACCACGTGAATTTAATGTTATTATCTCTTTTTTCTAACGGAATGACGTCAAACTAAATGTATTGAATCTGCGAAGAAAAATATCAACGAAGAATTTAAATTTCAAGCGTGAAATCTCATTTCCGTGTTCGTGATATGAGAAAAAAATCTCGATCCCCTTCAAACTTATTCAGTTAGATAATTTGATTAGATCTGCTAATATACTTCATAAGAATTCTCATTAAAATATATTTTATAATGTAGAACTTGGTATTTCGAGACATATCAATTGCAGTGCGACCACCATTATCATCAGTAATATAATTTTAAATGAAAATATAAGAATCATATATCAGCATTTTTTATGGCGTATTGCTGACATATATGGTCTGGAGCCCCTTCTGTTTGCCTCGGTGTTCTTGATAAGATCCAGAAACGGGTATGCAACGGAATTGGCCCTGATCTGGCATCTCGTCTGCAGTCGCTCTCTCACAGACGCGCCGTCGCCTAGCTCTGTCTTTTTTTACAAATACTTTCACGGTAATTGCTCCGATGAGCTGCTTTCGCTGGTTCCCAGGCTTCATGAATTCAAGCGTCCTACGAGGCTGGCATCCCGCTCCCACCCTTTCACTGTTGAAACTGTTAAATGTAGACGTCTCTTCCTGTTTCCCTCACAACTATAATCTCCAGCTATTCTATTGTAACGCCAATCGACATCTCCAGTTGCCTTGATCTATCCTCTATCCTTCTCCACATCCTTTCCTCTTACACTCCTATCTGCTCTCGCTCCAAATCTTCTGTAACCCCTTGCCTTGATCTATCCACTATCCTTTTCCACATATTTTCCTCTAACACTCCTATCTGCTCTCGCTTCAATTCTTGTGTAACCCCTTGGGTGCTAGTGGCTTCTAGCCTTGCTTGGGGTGAAAAGCTTAAAAAAAATAAAATCCTTAAACGTTACTTTACATTGGAAATTAAATGTAGAGACTGGTGACTCCCATTCTCTATCATGTGATCATACGTGTCCTCAATAATATTTATCTCGACTTTGCATTCTAACTATAATAAATAATGCTGTCGTCTGGGCGATTTCAGTTCTTCTGACTTTTACTCTTCTCTTGACTTTTTCTCAGAATGTTTATGACATGCCCGAATACTCTAGACACAACCGACACAACTGTAACCTTTCTAAACTGTCTGAAAATTTCTATCTACGTTTTCATTTTCCCACCGATCAAGTGTGAAGTTTTCAACTCGTTTAATGACTATCAGAGAGTGATCAGTTTTAATATCAAAATCACTGAGAGGTTTAGATTTCATTAGATGCGACAGATTTCAATCCGTGTTAAAACAATTCTCTCGGTCGCCACTTAGATAGTTACCAATGGAACAACTTACCCATATATCCATACATTTCTTGTCTAGAACTTCATAATATATTCCGTGATTACGAATCACTGAATCATTTCGATTTCAATTTCATGCAGTTCACATGCGAACACGAGTCATGTAATGAAATTGCCTCGTATGTCATAGCCTGTCATATGGATGTCATATCAACTCCTCCAGAGGTGTCTAAAATATACTCAATATACAATTGTTTTCTCATGGAAATGAATCAGGTGGATTCAAGCAAATGTATCCAGTTGTCTAATCCTTTTCTTCATGTTAAGAGAAAATCTATCGAGAAACTGGCGGTATTTTCTTTAACACAATCGCAAATACAATAAGTTTATCTTTGTAATTTATCCCCGAAGATGATCTTAGAAACGGTCTAAACTAGTTCGGTTACAAAGATAACTACGGCACCTTCCTTGATGAATTTCATCTTAATATTAAGTATCTTATTAGATAACTGGATGGGATCAGTATGAAAAATAAGTAGAAACAATAAATATATATGTTGCTTAATTAAACGTTTGAATGAAAACATGCTGCCTATATATATATATATATATATATATATATATATATATATATATATATATATATATACACGCACACACATATGGAATAAAGATGCCGATAAGTGGTGAAATGCCTACGGATTATGCTTAATTTAAATACGGATGATTCACTGTATATAATTTAAGTGTGACATGACGAATATTTTTGGATAGGTGGCAAAAAAAAGACTGAAGCGAGAAAAAGGGAAAACACTGCATAAACTTATAGAGGGAAATTTCACTTAGACAGACTAATACTTAACCCACAGTAGTGTGTTTAAGAAATGGGTTAATACATTTCGCAAGAAAATTTGACAATGAGAAAGTGAACGTGATAAACTTTTCCAGGATTTGAATTCACCCGGTGGATTCCACAGAGGGTAACGCGATTATACGCCTCTTTTATTAACTAATATTTCATTATGGATTTCCGGATATTCCATAACCTATATCATACAGCCATTTATTGATGTATAGGTCTGCATTCGTCAGCGGGTAAAAACCTAATGGGGATTTAGCTGTCTCAACCGAATACTCACATTTTTGGATACGATAATGTCACGATAACAATGTTGCTTCCGGCCACAATAGATTAATATCGGATGAGATATCCTCAGTGCGACAATTCCAAGAGATATCGTATGAACAAAAACAAAGCCACTTTGTGTCTTTCGTCGATCGTCTTGCTATTTCGAAGAACTCATCCAGTCATTTCATGATCACATGGAAATAACTGTTAAATTTTAAACGCCCACACACACAAAGACACATACACACTGTGTGTGCGTGTGTGTGTACGCTCACACACACACACACACACATATATATATATATATATATATATATATATATATATATATATATATATTGTGTAAATTTCGGCAGCAATTTTTCATTAATGCATGTTTCATTAAATAATATAGACAAGTTTTGTCTATTTATTTTAAGTAAGTTCCTGTCGTATTGTCTGATAGGTTTAATCACATTATCGTTGAAAGACGAAAGGAAAAGACAATATTGACACATGTTTGAATCCAATCTAAGCTTTCGGCTTGCATAAGCCATTATCAAAGATGACAATTTTAATAAATCAAACATGCCGTTGCTGTTTAAATAAGCTCAAAGTAACGACAAACTCTTATTTACGAGCCAAAGAAACAAAAAACGCGTCGTAGCTCGTGACGTCACACATGACCACGCGAGAGTGAAAACGAGAAGTATTAAGTATGGGAAGCCATTGGTATAAACCAATGGCTTCTGCTATAGATTATAGACATTTAAGAATGTTTGTGGAGATTTCATAGTTTATTTTGTTCAGGTTAGGTTTCAACTGTTTTATGTTTATAGCTTCAAGGATTTTTAATTTTTGTTTATTATTTTCATGTTTAAGTATAATTGTGTTGTCAACAAGGATTTTCCGGAATTGAGTACGCGGGCAGGCATGATGTTTTAAATGTCTAAAAATGTTAGAGTTATCAGTTAAATGTAGAGTTAAGCGTCTTGAAAGCGAGTTTGTGGTGTGACCAACATAAATATTATATCATCCATTGGAGATACATTCTCCCAATGGGCACTTGAAATTGTAAACTATGTTAGTTTTTTGCAAATCGCTAACGGGGTGGGGGGAAGAATCATTCCGTTTAGTTAAGTTGGATATGCCAGATTTAGTATAGTATATGATTAACCTAATTTTTTTGCTCAGATCTGTTGTAGTTATATTGGAATTAACTAGTTTTTTTTTATATATTTTCGTCTTGTTTATAATTGGTGTGCATTTGACTACGATAATAGAGATTAACAAGTTTTGAATTCGTTGAAATAGTATTATGTTGTATTTGCTTAGTATTAAGACTTCTAAGATAATATTTTATCTGTTCATCCACTATATAATTTTGAAACCTATTATTAATAAGTGTTTGTTTTATATTCTTAAGTTCTCTGTAAAAAATCTGTTTTGTAGATGAGTTAGTTTTTGCACGATGTATTATATTTTTTATAATCGCTATTTTGTAGTAAGAAGGACATTCGCTTTTGTAGTTAAGAGTACAATAATTTATACTAGTAGTTTTTTGTATGGCGAAATAGTAAATTTGTTATTATATGTGTTTATCAATATGTCAAGGAAGGGAATTTTGTTATTAGTATTGAGTTCATACGTGAATTTAAGGACATAATTATCTTGAAAACGTTTTTGAAGTTGAAGTATTTCATCAGTATTTTTAAGTAAAATAAGGATATTATCAACATATCTTAGATTGATGGAAGGTTTTTTTAACATCTGTAAATATCATATTTTCGAGGTTCGACTTGTAGAAATTGCTAAATGTCGGACCCAGTACTGAACCCATGGAGTCACCAGCGGGTTGTATATATATATTATTACTATGAACTAAGAAAGGGATTTCAGTAGTACAAAATGATAGTATTTTCCGTAATATATTTGGATTAATTTTAAGTGGAAGTAAAGATGAGTTACTGTATATATTCCTTATAATTATGTCAATAGTTTCATTAACAGGGTCATTGGTAAATATGTTTTCAACATCAAGTGAAGCTATATATATATATATATATATATATATATATATATATATATATATATATATACATATATATATATATATATATATATATTGTATTGGACAAAGTCCGACAATTTATTTAAAGATATTTATGATATGTTTAACGTTCTTTTTATAGATACAAGTATTTAAGCAAATGTTCTGTTTTATAATAAACAGTACCGGCCTGAATGTCCGAGAAATTTTCATAGAAAATGTTCGTTCTCCGACAGGTATCGAACCTGTATCCTATACGGAACCGTCATTTCGCGTGACGTGCCTTAACCGTTCGGCCTCAGAGAAGCGTCTGGTTAGCAAGGTCGATTTTACTATCTTTAAAATTAAATCTTCCATGAATCTCTTCTATTCATATCTGCTCTAGCGTATCAAATGTGTTGTGTAGGATCCACCTAATCTGCATAGGTGACTACCAACTATATAAATGTGGTTGGTACCGGAAGACGGAAGAGGAATCACGAGATCCAACTAGAGACTCTGATCGACTGCGACTAGTCAACACATTCTCCAGGAACGTCTTCCCAGAAATATACAGAAATACTATATGTACTTATTGTGTACACTTTCTTGTTATAATACATTCTTGTTCTAAGTACATTTTGTGTTGCATTATTATTCCATGCAATAGGCGAGATTCAACAATGAGTCAAGACTCAACAATGGCGACGAAGTAGAACGAACCATACGCCAAGTTTCAACAATGGCCACGAAGTAGAACGAACCAAACGCCAAGTTTCAACAATGGCAAAGAAGTAGAACGAACCATACGGAAAGGAGAAAGAATTAATAGTGAGAGTTTTCAACAATTGGGACAAGTCATTGAAGAACCCAGGCTGAAAAAAAAAAACTATTAATTCAAAGTCCAACGTTAACGTAACGACGAAGGATTCTGAACTTCTGGATATGTAAAACTCGTTAAAAGACGACTAAGCATAAAGGAACGTTCACTCAGAAAAATTGGAAGGTGTCGTAAACGAATAACGGTAATTTTAAATTAAAAAAATATCTACAATGAGACACCCTCTAAAAAGAAAAATTGGCCGACTACAAAAACATGCATGGATTAAAAGGAGCACAAATACACCGTGTCGACTTTGAAAGGTAACAAACATTAAAAAATTATTTTTTTAAAATTATTTGTTCAACAATATAGTGACGAATTAGCTCTCATAAGAAAATCAGACGTTGTCATTGAAATACGCGAACAGAAGTCGAAAACGAAAAAAAAAAATGTCCGACGCTCTCTGTTCACAAAAAAATAAAAAAAAATACCAAAGTTGATTAGCACGGGCGTGAATGTAAAAGCAAGACATAAAATATAAAAGTCGTACGTTGTTTCGATTTTTTTTGGTCAGCTTATATGATATTCGTGGATACACAAATCAAAAGTATATTCCTTGTTGCATGAACACTATCAGCTAAAAATGGAGGAACTATCCAAAGTCATATCTGAATTATTAAAATCCCAGCAGTTGAGTCAACAACGTCAGCAAGAACAACAGATAACACAGCAAGAACAACTGATAGCCATGCAAAAATATCAAGAACGTCAAGAGGAAAGACTTTTGGAAATTCAAAGGTTAACACCGGAGAAATTAAACAACTATCAGGCAAATGAGGGAAATTCTTCATACTATAATAACACCATATTTAATTCGCTGGAAACTTTCAACTATGTGCCAGACGAAGAAAAAACGTTTGAAGCGTACTTTAAACGATATGAAGATATTTTCTACACAGACTGTGAAAACTGGTCGAATTCAAGAAAAGTCAGTCTATTACTAAGAAAGCTAGGTACAGCAGAACATAGCAAATTTGTAGATTTTATTCTACCGAGAAAAACAACTGAATTGGAATTCTCGGAAACAGTGAAATTGCTAAAAGAGCTGTTTGGAGCAAATATGTCGCTTTGGCATAAGCGATGGTTATGCATGAATGTCTCTAAATCCGACGATCAGGATTACTTAACATATGCATCTATAGTGAATAGACATTGTGACAATTTCAGATTGGCAGAGATTACGGTTGAAGAATTCAAGTGCTTAATTTTTGCTCAAGGACTGGTATCCAGTAAGAGTGCCGAAATAAGACGTAGAGTTTTGTCTAAACTCGAATCTGAACAAGGCCTTACCCTGCAAAAGTTAGCAGAGGAGTGTCAACGGGCCGTAAGTTTAAAGAAAGAGTCGCAAAAAATCGAAGAAGCTGGTATTGCTTATATTAAAAAAATAAAAAAGCAGTCAAAGTACCCATTAGAGAAAAATTGGAGAAAAAATTCAGCGTATTTTAATAATAGACAAGAAAATAAAAAAGACGAAAATAAAAAAGTCCCACTATATAATTGCAGACGTTGTAACGAAAGACATTGGGAGATAAATTGCCCATATAGAAATAAGAAATGTTTCGTGTGCCAAAAGAATGGTCACAAAGGATCGTGTTGTAAAACGAAAAAATTCAAGAGCCGAATTAGACAAACAAATTCGAATATCAAATCAGATAGAGATTTGAGGAAATATGTGACGACTGAAATATTCAAAAAGAATATCAAATTTCAACTCGATTCGGGGTCAGATTTAACAATAATGAACGTTAAAACATGGAAAATTTTAAAAAGGCCTACAATAATGAAGTCAACGAAACTCGCTCGAACGTTAACTGGAAAGCAAATTAACTTCGAAGGCGAGGTTGTACTTCCAATGAAATTGAATGGGATCGTTAAAAAAATAAAAGTTTTCATTCTGAGAAATGGAGAAAACTTGTTGGGTACAGATTTTATTGAAACATTCGAATTGTGGGATAAACCGTTAAACTCATTCTGCAGAAAAGTAGAAAGTAATACGCAAACAAGACAGGACATTAAAGAGGAATTAAAGAAAAAGTTTCCGGAAAACTTTACACCTGTTCTTGGAAGATGTAACAAGTTTGAAGCTAAATTTGAATTAAAAGAAAATACTATGCCTATATTTAAAAAGAAAGGTAACGTGCCTGTCGCAAGTGTAGAGAAAGTAGTAGTACCAAAAAAGTTGCAGAAAAGAATCCTACGGGACTTTCATATGGGTCACCCGGGGATTAATAGAACAAAAAGCTTAATGCGAAGTTTTGTATATTGGAAAGGAATGGATGTGGATATCGAAAACATGGTTCATCGATGTAAAGGGTGTGCGTTAGCAGCTAAGGAACCACCTATAGTACACAAACCATGGCCAAAAACGGATCATCCGTGGGAAAGATTACACATTGATTTCGCTGGTCCAGTAGAACATTATTACTACTTAATAGTGGTAGATAGCTTTACAAAATGGCCGGAAGTACTACACTGCAAAAAGCCTACGTCCAATACCACAACAACTTTTTTGCATGAACTATTTGCACGGTTCGGTGTGCCAGAGTGTATTGTGAGTGACAATGGTACACAATTCACTTCTGACGAATTTAAGGAATTTTGTGAGTTATATCAAATTAACCACATAACGACGCCGCCGTATCATCCGAGATCCAATGGACTCGCAGGAAGATTTGTAGATACGTTAAAGCGCGCTCTGAAGAAAGCCTCAGGAGTTCCAACGGAAAAGGCGCTTCAGCAATTCCTACAAGTATACAGAATCACGCCTAACCAGAGAACACCATCAAACATGGCACCAGCTGAACTAATGTTCGCGAGGAAAGTTAAGTCAGTGTTTGACAAGCTTTTGCCAGGAAGAAATAGAATAAAGAACACTATGTATACAGCTAGAAAAAGATACACCCCCGGGGAGAAGGTCTTTTTCAAGTGCTATAGAAAGAACATTGAGTTCTGGGAGCGAGGCATAGTGGATAAGAGAATCGGTGACCTGATTTACATAAAAGGGCCGAAGAAGACTCATAAAAGGCACCAGAACCAACTCAAAACATGCTACGTGCTACAGCATGAAGAGAGTATACCGGATGAGGAGGAAGATCCCATTGATGTAATGTATGATACTTTTCAAGTAGAACCTCCGCAGAGTGCTCATGAACCGAGAAGATCCGGTAGGAAACGAAAGTTCACGGACCCATTGGACGTGAATCCAAAACGAAAAAGATATTGAAAAAAAAAACAGATATACATATGAACTATGCAAAGGGGATCTACAAAGAAATAACCATAATCATCATCCCATATAGAAGCCAGTTTGAAATCCAAAAGGATTCCAAGGCTTGGGAGGGGGGTGTTGTGGTGGGATCCACCTAATCTGCATAGGTGACTACCAACTATATAAATGTGGTTGGTACCGGAAGACGGAAGAGGAATCATGAGATCCAACTAGAGACTCTGATCGACTGCGACTAGTCAACACATTCTCCAGGAACGTCTTCCCAGAAATATACAGAACTACTATATGTACTTATTGTGTACACTTTCTTGTTATAATACATTCTTGTTCTAAGTACATTTTGTGTTGCATTATTATTCCATGCAATAGGCGATATTCAACAATGAGTCAAGTCTCAACAAAATGTAAACAAACGACGTCATATATTTTTGAATTGGAGAAAGTCCGACAATTTATTTAAAGACATTTATGATATGTTTTAACGTTCTATTTATAGATACAAGGATTTACGCAAATTACTGCCGGAGAACGAAAATTTTATATGAAAAATATTTATTTATTTGTTTATTATAAATAAACAAATAAACAACTTCCGGTAAAATATCTGCCAAAAATGACTAGACACAATACACCCATATATATAAATAGCCGAGAAATCTAACAGCACTCGTGGCCCGACGATTGCATCTAGCATGAAACAGACTGTCGCCTCTAAGTGTTGACTTCTATGTTCACTTTTATATATATATATATATATATATATATATATATATATATATATTCACATATATGTAAAAGGTAATATTTAAATCGGCGAAACATGTTTTAATATAACTTTAATGGTAATGTTTTATATATTTTACTGTCTGTTGAGTTTTGAGCAAATTTATTACACACACAGGCATACACTAGAACTTAATTGTTTTTAAAAGTATGAATCAACTCTTTTTTTTAAAATGCCCCAAATACTGTTGTTTTATATTTTAAATAAGAGAAAAATATTGTGCATAAATGAAAGAAAGTGATACATTTATTTCTGTTATAAATTATATTATGACGAAAAGAAAGAAAATAATTTATGATTAACTTTTGCTCTGGTCAAAATATCATCCTTTAGCCTTGATTACCGCAGCAGAAACTTTTGGCATCCGTTGGAAAATGTTCTTAAAATATAAGTTTGATAACTGATTACATTCTTTTTTCACTGACACTAAGAGCTCGTTTTCAAATTTTTGTACACTTCTCTCAAATCCATCCCATACTATTTTTTGGGGTTGGGGTTTCAAACATTTGAACTGTAGTGTACTTATAATTTTTCTCTCTCTCTCTCTTTCTGTGTGTCTCTCGATATATATATATATATATATATATATATATATATATATATATATATATATATATATATATGTATATATATATAAATATATATATATATATGTGTGTGTGTGTGTGTGTGTGTGTGTGTGTGTTATCGAGGAATCAGATGAAAAATAAAAATAAAGACAAGCAAAGGGATGTAAAAAAAATAAATTATATTTTGAAAACTAACATAATATAATATAAAATGTTGCCACTAATTTATACATATATGAATATAATAACTTACATATAAACATTCATGTTTAAAAAATACACAGCATATTACAAACTAACAGATAAAAGTCATTTGTGGTTAAAATTTAGTTATAATTTGCTTTTTATTCAAATATTACTACATGATGAGAATTTGCATTTTAGTGTTGATTATAAGCGTGAGCGCATTAGATAAAATTGTAACTGAAAACATAAAATATTCATATAAATGTTTATCTTTGTGCCAAGGTAAAAATTACAATGCTGTAGAGATTTAATATTCGAAGGAATGATAAAGAAATGCCAGACAATTTCAATGAATGAAACCCAGTATACGATGTTAAGGAAACAACTTTTGAAATAAATGCAAGCAAACAATCAGGAATAGCCGAACAAGAATTGTGCTAAGAACAAATACGTAGCGGGCCTGTATAGATTAAGGAAACAAATAAATATGTTGCTGACCTTCCCTTTGCCAGGATATTTCAAAGATGAATTGGATACACAAGATAAATCTTCCACGATGATAGAAGAGACAAATCCACAAAAAAAAGGAATTACCTGTAATATTAAAGACGCTTGTAACATTGATACTAGCTATTACAGAACAGAAACGATGCAGGAGGAATTGATATATGTCCTGCCCTACATAGAATGTGTAGCAGACTTATCCGAGTGGTCTTTTATTGAAACAGATAATGGGTATTAATTTCATCAGAACAGGTTTGTGATTCTCTTCATCTGATGCTGGTCTTTTGGCCTAGGAGCAGGTAAAAGGTCCTTGTGTGAACGTCTTTCATCTATACCGGTCCCTGTGTGTGCCCAATACATCGATAGCTGTCATGTTGTTTTCTAATATGCTGGGGGAGGCAATCTTTTTTTATGAACCCAACAGCAGGTTATTTAAAGCCAGAACTATTTTAAGATTTTTTGGAGATGATGATTTACTGATACGGCCCCAAACAATTAACCAATACCTGGGGGGAGAATGGCCGCTTTATTGTTTTACCAAAGGTAACTGCGAATAATTGAATACAACAAACACAACTGGAACTGGAGCTCGGCTCTAATATTTCCAATTCACAGCAGTTGGCAAATTACACCATGCGCACATCCAAGCTTAAACCCCTTGGTATTCTAAAACAGTTATCCATCTAGCTACTGACTAGGCTCGACGTTGTTTAACTTCGGTCGTCGTAGAGAAGTAGATGGGAAATACATATAAAGGCTGCTAACCTAAGGGAATTTGGTGTTCGGCCAGATTAACATATTTAAAAAAAAATCATTTTACCCTATGTAAGAGACTTGAGGTTACTGGGTGTTAGAGAATGTGAGAAAACAGTATTAAGGAGAGAGAACAAGAATTAAGAAGGCAGAATATAAAGAATAGTTTTCCACAACAGAAAGTACTATAGAGGAAAATCTTAGCATAGAACTTACGGTTACATCTAGTCATTACAACTCTAAAATGAGGAAATATTGCCACCAATCTAGGACTGCACGGACATTCATAAATTCTAGGAACCACATATTAAAGTTCATCCGAACAATTATCATTAAAGTATTTATATAAAAGACACAGGGAAACTACATTACGGTCTGTTTTTTTGCCGCGATGCCAATGACCATGCAGAAAATAAGGAACACATTATTGAGTGGCGAAATATCAGAGGACTTCAATAAATTTATCGGCACAACAATGCTTAATGAATGCGAAGTCTATCGAACAATTATTTTAATAAACTATATTACAAAGCATCTCATTCGATTTCGAGTGAATTCAACGGGAGATATCGTAAGAAAAACTTAGTTTTGTTCAATTACTAATAGCAGACATTGTGTTTTCGTGTTCAAAATGATGCTAGACCGAGCAAGACAAGTACATAATGTTTTATATAATACACAAATGCATTTGACCAAAGACATCCTTGAGATCGTGTTAAACATTGCATTATATAGCATATAAATTTGAAAAATCAGTTGACTTTCCTGGTATGAAAATAAATTCTGTAAGTTGACAAAGATGTGATTTGTAGGGTAATAGATAATGGCTTGGAATAACACTTCGGGGAGCCGAGTTTTAATTCCAGTCAGGTTCGTTATACAGTGTAACCCGGATATAAGAGACCCGGATATAAGAGAAACCCGGATATAAGGGAGATTTTCTCTGGTCCCAAATTAGAGCCTTTGTTAATAAAACAAAATAGACCAAACTCGGATATACGAGAAACCCGGATATACGAGAAACCCGGATATAAGAGACTTATTATCCGGTCCCGACAACTCTCTTATATCCGGGTTACACTGTATTCACTTATGCGCAAATTTAGCTCACCAATTAAGCCTTGAACAGCAGGACACAGTGGGTTTTATAGTCTTGTATATCAGCCAGTCTACTACAGAAAAATAACACAATCTAATACGGGAAAATCTTTTATGCTATCATCATGAATCGAAAGAGACATGACCGCCCAAGTGTGTGTCATATATGGCACTTAACTGATTGAAGGAGACAAAAGTGGATTAAAACAAGGATGCATGCGCTCACCAGATTTATTTACTGCATACAACGATAGAATCCTAAGTGTGGAAAAGACGCACCAGGATCCTTTAGGCTCGGGAATTTAATTTTTTACAAAACAAATTACACTGATGCTACCTTATTAATGGCTGACGCAGAATAGAAACCGATTGAAAATGACGATTATATGCAAGAATTCAGAATATATGATTGCTAGAAAAGGGAGATAATCAAAGGGGCACCCTGCATATTGTAAATATTAATTGAATTTAAAAGAGAATCGTAAAAAGTCCGATGTTGCAGTATAGATATAGCAAGAAATTGTAACTTTAATTAAATTTTAAATATTTATTGCTTCCAAAATATTTTTTGGCATCTCAATATCATAGTTTAGATAGACCCTAAAGAAACTTTAATTGTTACAGCTTTATACTTCCATTACGCTCCTTCTTTATTTCGCCAAATAAATTTCGAAATTCTAAATTTCCCATTCAGTAGTTGTTTCTTATGAAATATTAATTTAGTAGGTATAGGAGATCTTGTGCATCACCGAGCATCCATTGTAAACAATTCTTTTCAAGTGGGTCTTTTAATCTTCACAAGTTAGCGAGCATCACTCGGTGCCTGGATTCCCAGCCTATTCACGATGATTTGATTCAACATCATACAATAACACACTCTATTTGTTGAATATCCTTCACTGGTGGGGGTTTTGGTTGGTCTCATGCGGTCTTGCCGGTGATCGCTGGTGGCTTTTTGTTCAGTCCTATTCTCTTCGTCGGTGTCGCGAAATGTTCTTTGCGTTCAGAGACAAAATAGCATCAACAAAGATAAATTTTAATTTACTTAATTTATTAGTGTCGGGACGTACATTATATCAAGTTCGTGTTTCTACACCGCTATTAGGGAGCCGCTTTCAAACACGAACATCTTACACGTCCATTTCCTTTGAGGTGTAACAACCAACTCTCAAAAGATCCTTACCCAATCTAACACGATTAGATAGCCTGATCTCCAAGCAGCAACTTCCGTAAAACCTTAATCCATAACTCACTCCCACGTTCGGTTCAGCCAATCAAAATCGACTTCCCTATTTTGTCTACCATCTGAAATTAAAGGACAGTCTCAGTAGGTCTGAGCCAAAATAAACTGCCACTAAAAATAATAGTCTGAAACTATTATTTACCACTCCTTAACCGACCATAAAAAATCCTTTATGAATTTTATTTCAAATACATTATATTTAATTCATTGAGTGGCTCTTAGGCCTTGAAATGCATAAACATTATTAAAAAAATATTTTGGGTAGTATTGTAAAAGAAGACGGAAAATGCGATACGGAAAGCGGAAAATCACATATGACTTTGGAAAGGTGCCATATATAACACACACACACACACACACACACACACACACACACACACACACACACACACACACACACACACATATATATATATATATATATATATATATATATATATATATATATATATATATATATATATATACATGGAATTCTGTAAATTCTCTTCACGGCCCTTAGAGAATGTAACACACTCATGACATGTTGAAATTGGAGAGAAACAATGAGTAACCTCTCTGAGGAATTCGCGAATGCGTGACAGAATAGGGACAGATTTTCATCGTACAATGTCCTGTTTCACAGACGTCAATAAAAGTCTGGCTATGTGGAAATACATGATCGGCCACGTGCTGACGCATAAAAGATAAATGTGTGAAACAATACACACGTGTATGCGATATAGATATTATAAATATTTTATACGGCTTTTATAATTTAATTTGCCTTGAGTTTTTTCTAAGTGACCTCTACCTTCGAAATGTTGAATATCATGGATTTCCACAATTTTGTGTTCATTGTAGCTCGCTTTATAAACATTCTCTTTAAGTTATCGTTAGATCCACCATCAATTTACTCCGGCTCTCTTCGTAGTTTATGCATTGTTATCCTCTGTCCCTCTTGCTTTCTACCGGCCCTGTACGTATCACATTTTCCAAGTACTCTTTCCTCATTATCTGCTCTAGTAATTTCAATTGTCTCTTTCCCATGTTAAGTATAAGTGCTTTTTTATTTCATTTACTCTAAAACACCGTCGGTTCTCACATGTGCGGTATCCGGAGCTCTCAGCATGCTTTTGTCAAACTATTAGGTTGGTGCAAAAATAATGTCATTTTCTCACATGAAGTTGAACGTCAAAAAACGACATTATTTTTGTACCAACCTAATACATAGCCGTTGCTTCAAGTCTCTTATTCATCTTGAGGATATTGTCCAGTATTCACTGCCATATAAAAGGACTGATATTACATAACAGTTTAGTACTCTTTTCTTTATTTTTAACGAAAGTCACCCGTTTCTTAATACTTTGCTTAGCTTATGACGTAATATTTTGTTTGCAGCGTAACTATAGTGAGTGAATTGCTTTCATTTTATATAGATAAAGATTTTTGACGCCTTTTGATGATGTCTAGCTCTTGACAAAACGAGGGGCAATTTGTCAAAATTATAAAGAAATAAAGACATGAATAAAAACGTGACGATTACATTTACGTATATATTTATGTTCAGTTAAGATAATCGTAGTGTGAGTGCGTCAGATACTTCGACGTTTCGAAATTAATAATTGAATCAGACAATAAGAAATCAGTAATATTTAACCTTGTAAATATCTGGCTCAAGATAACCGACGTAAACATATTGATTATTGACAGAACAGAGTTAGAACTAATATTAGGCGGCATTAGATTAATGGCCACCAATCTAAGAAAGGTGAAAAGATATTTGTTAAGATTTCCGTCATTTGGCAGATGGCCATATTAAAGAGTAAAATGCCGAAGACTGGAAATCGGAAAAAAAAATTCTGAACTATGAAACAAGTTTTTATTCAATATATTCGACATCTCATTTTCTTGTACGCGCGCGCACGCACGCACGCACACACACACACACACACACACACACACACACACACACACACACACACACACACACACACACACAAATACGTCTGTACCCCCTGAGTGCGAGCATACACATGCCACATGCACACACGAACGTAGGCACACACATTGATATATAACGGCAGTCATTCTTGTGGACGCTTCCAGTGAGTAATTCCAATATTATGAAACAACAGGTTGATACTCAATTAGCATTTGACTGATATTTTAATAATAATTATAGCTCTAGTCGTATATTGAGTATTTCAGTGGAAATCTTGTTAAAATTTGATATACGATTAATGGAATAATTTGATGTATATATGTTACTCGTATAAGTTTTTATTGCTTCTCACATTCAGACACACACGTGCACACACGCGCGCACACACACTCACACACACAGACACCCATATATATGTATATTGTTAGAATTTAATGTTTATAACAGAAGGGTGATTAATATCGGAAATAGCACCTTTATATATGTTGTCATATCGACATGCGGAACATTCTCCTAAAGTTGTAAATAAAGCTGGTCGGAAGAGAGATTAAAGCGTAATCATGCAGTGCATATATTCATTTCCCACTCTCTGCCTGTCTCTCTTTCTCTCCCTCTCTCCCATATATATATATATATATATATATATATATATATATATATATATATATATATATATATATATATATAATCATATTCCGCCAAGAGGTTTTGGCGGGTATTCAGTGATGATGTTTGCCAAATTGTTTATTCTCCATTTTCATGCATAACACATAAGCATAAAATGTTTATTCTTGATTTTACAGCTTAGATAATGAGTGGTGTAAACATTGTAATTAGAGCCATTTTACGTTACCTGTGGTAAAATACAGGGTGTCCATAAAGTTCGTGTGCACTTTAAAAATTTATAACTTTATTTGTATTTGCGATAGAAATAATCTGTAAAAGATGTTATACAGTTTAATGTACCTAGTTTTAATTATAGCTAAAATAACTAATGTGCTTTCAGGCATTTCTCTAAATCAGTTGGCTAATGTTTTCCGTCAACAGCAAAATCGTATTACCCTTTGTATTGCTAATGATGGAGGACATGTAGAAACTTAAATAAAATTTCAATAAAACCTTAAAAAAATTAGATTTACTTCTTTCTAATCCTTTTTACAAATTATTTCTATCACAAATACAAATAAAGTAATAATTTTTTTAACGTGCACACGAACTTTATGGACACCTTGTACATTGAGTACAAGGGAATCCACAAAAGAAGTGAATTATGGAATACCCTGGAACTGTCAACGAACGTTTAGTACAAAACTGGTTCAGATGTTTCAAGTAAAGTGACAACGGTTTCAAAGTCATGCAGTGGTCAGAGAGACTTCCTGTTATGGAAGAAGGCGTCTCCCTTGAAGTTATTGAAAAGCACCCAAATACAAGCACCCCTACGTTGTCAGCAAAACTTGGTCCTTCACAAAGCACGATCAATCAACATCTCCATAGTCTCAGCTTTGAGAAATGACATTGTCGTGAACTTTCTCATGAACTGTGTATGATTCAACGATGTGTTAATATGCGGAAACACTTACAAACACCTGCTGCCAAATCTTCGTGATACTCGTTTTTGGTGTCGATTTGTAAATTAGGGTGAAATATTAAACTATTTTCGTAATGTTAATAAGAGAAATCGCTGGCTTCGTTCCGTCCACGTTTTAGAAGCTGTTGTCAAACAAATTAGGTTTGAACAGATCATGTGTGCTTGATGAAGTTTCGAGGGAGTGTTACCCTTTGAGCTTCTCTCTGATGGTCATGCTATGAACGCTGATTGTTAGTTTCAAAGCTATATAGATAATATAAAGGGCACTGTTAAAGCTTAACAATACCCCAGCACACACCGGCAATGTGACCAAGCAGATACATGTGGAACTTGAGGAGCAAGATTAGCTGCATCAACTACCATACACTGAAGACTTTGCACCATCAGATTACTGCCTTTTCCCAGCCGTGTGTAATTTGTTGTGCAAATGGAGGTTCAGCAATATGGATGAGGTTGAAAACAGGGGCAGGGAGGGTTCAGCACCTAAATCAGCCAAATCTTTATCAGCTTAGAATTGAGCTTACCTCAAAACGATAGCAAATGACACTAGAATATGATGGAAAATATATCAATGAATAAACGTTTACTGTATGTAATTTCTTTGAACTATTATTTAAAGCTTGAAACACGAAACGTAGAAAGGTATATAAAAGTATGTGATATTAATATAACTTTTGTAAGCAAATTTGGACCTATTGTCGGATTGTATAATTTGTAGAATAAGTATGGATGTAAATCAATTTATCTGATACTATTACTAGTATTATATATGTGCAAAAACATTTTAAGAATCATCATCTAAGATTAGTAGAAAGGTATATAAGTGGGTAGAAAGTATATCAAAGAAGGTGAGTTATAATTTTAAACGTTTAGGGATATGGGTTTGGAAGTTTAGTAAGATTGTAATATTCGATCTTTAATATTCCATACTTTTATATACCTTCATACATTTATCTTAAATTATGAACTAAAACATATTTTTATAAAACAAACAACAACGAGTAACTTAGATATTCCACATACCAAAGAAATATCTCCACCTCTTAATTTACACAATACATTCATTGATTACAAAACTAGTAGAAATAATTCCAGTCTAAATATAAGCAATTCACCTCTGGCTTCGTTTTAAAGTTACAAAACATTTATAATTACTAGTATAACCATCATTTTGAACTAATCCCTACTCCCTCTTTCATCGACTTACTCTCCCCTATTATCACCATTCCTCCCCCACCCCCCGCTCTTAGGAGGCCATGACCGCTGTTGTCGATTAAAATTTTTTTCGGGTTGAGCCATCACTTTAACACCTCCACAATCGTTCAAATAAATCATATCAACAAACACTATTGTTTAACTCTGTCACCTTTTTGCCTCTCCTATTTTTTCTTTATCCTTACACGTCTCCTCTTAAAATGTACCTATTTTTTTCAAAGAAAGAGAAAAAAGAAAGTGATGTTCCACGTGCGGCCTGCTTAGAAACAAAATTGTTCATAGCCATTTTGGTTCTCACCAGTAGACGTGCAATTAAATGCACCGAAACGATGTTGCATATTTGTCATGAGTAAATTGTTTTTGTCTATATGAAAAATTCTAATAAATAATTATTCCTCTACTAACGGTATTGAGCCCTCTTTTGAATTAATTCTCTCAATGTTAGAATTTATATATTATTTTCGTTCTCATGATATCCGTACACACACACACACACACACACACATATATATATATATATATATATATATATATATATATATATATATATATATATATATACATACAGAGAGAGAGAGAGAGAGAGAGAGAGAGAGAGAGAGAGATACAGAGACAAAGAGAGTGATATTGAGACAGAGAAAGAGACAGAGTGATTTTCAAATTATTGTTAATACCGTTGCGGGGGCAAAATACATTTCCTCGCACTTATGACTCCAGTAATTGTTTCTTTGATCGAGAATTTTGGTAAGCCGATAAAATGTTATACTTGAGAATTTTGTAATGGAATTTTCGATAGCATTATACATTTTGGTTTATTCCGCACGAGACCTGTAGTTTTGGTGTCTCAGTGATTAACATGATGACACTATAATCAAATTGTCGTGGTTTGCAGTGTTGTTGAACGATTAAATTGATAGGGCGTTTCAGTTGATGGTTCAGTTGTTTTATTACTTCTGATGATAGAATAATGAAAGTGGAAATTTGATTATGATACAATGTCAGATAGGGGCTTCTCTATGCCAATATGTCAATTCCTATATGTTGGTAATATTCCAGACATAGAACCTGAAGCATGGCATAATTATGAAAAATCTTTTAAAAAATTCTATATTCCGAGTCGTATAGAGAGTTATTGTTTTCTTTTGTTTTTAACCAAGAACTTAAAGTCGATTATATTCTGAACCTTAACGAAATATTAATAAATTCTTATAAGAAGAGGATGTTTTCAAAATTTACATCCACAATTTTTTCTAATCGTTAAGTGATACAGTTAAAAATCTAAACTTTGAATCAATAATATTATTAGTAGTAATAGTACCTGTAAATAAAAAAGGTTATCGGAGATGTATTAATGATAACGGTTGATATTAGTATTACGCTAATATTAGTCGTTTCCCTATTAGCAAACATTCGGCATTCATTGTACTAGTGCCCTTTGAAATTTATAAAATCTTTTTTTTAAAACTACTTTTCATGAAAATAAGTCTCTCAACTCTGTAGCTCTTTTATTTCATTCTATTACTGATGAGGTGTTCTTTACTAACCTTTTGTTTGAAATAGTGTGGAATATGATTATATTGATTTGCCATTATTTTCTCTTTGAGTTACATGTGATACCCATGTTGGATATTACTGCTTTTGAGAAACATCATATTTAGTTTCCGTTATTTGGTAGAATTCTTTGTTTAAGATTCTGTAGAGAATGTCCACAATGCTTTAAGAAGTGTGTTCTTCACGAAGACACATATGCTTCACTGGTTCAAATCTATTCCTAACCACTGGTCTTAGAAAACGGTTGTATACATCTGACAGTCAAGATATTTATGAATGTGTTTTGCATCCATCTGAATGTCTGGATCTGACGTGGCTATTTACGATCATAACTCAAATTTCTAGGTTATTCTTTTGGCTTCGTAGCAATATGCGGTGTTTGGCGAAAGTAAATCTAGCGCAAACTATTTCCTTCATCAATTCTTTACAATCATCAAAACAGGATAATTTTTCAATTTCTCTTAGAGTTTTAATTTCTTGTATGATAAACTGTTTCATGAACGACAGCATTTAGAGTTCAGGGATAACACACTGTTAAATACCGTTCCTATGAACACTAATGTCTATGTCCCAAACCTGATAAATACGTTGGACACTAATGTAAGTTGGGGTAATATGCTGCCTATGTAGCCCAACAATAGCAGTGGTTTACCTACTTCACGCCGCTGGCGAGTATTGTATTTTGTTGATGTTATAAAGATGACCATTCCATTTACAACCGCCAAACTTATTTTTCAAATTAAAAAATAATATCGTTAACATTCACTTTTTAACAAACGTTTCAGCATTGACAAGCCCCAGCGAAATTATCCCTGGGTGGGGGGACGCGAAAAGGCCATGAAAATGAGGTACAATTGAGTTTCATTTTTATGTAATGCATTTATATGCTCTATAATAAATATATTGAGCTGTCTTTTGTGGATCAGTTTTAATATTTATTATTATTAGGGTTTACTTGGATTATTTAGCCACAGATTTTCCTATATATATATATATATATATATATATATATATATATATATATATATATATATATATATATATATATATATATATATATATATATATATATATTGTGTATGTGACCTGCAATCCCTCTTTAATGCAAGTTTCGTTGAAAAGGACTGACAAGGTCTTTGGGTTTTTTTTTATATAACTTCCAATGAGTTCGTATAATCTTTTATTTTTTCATGACATAAATTATATAAAAATTATCAGTATGATTTCCAAGCGCTTTTTGTTATACTTTCAACCATTAGCTAGGGTGAATTATAGTAAGAAAATATGCATTGTTCTATGCATGAATCTAGACTTATAGAAATGTTTTATTATCTAAATTCTATCACCAAATTGTGGCTGTGATTATAGTTGATATTGTTGGATTTTCTTTTTACTAATAATGCTTCCTTTATTTTAACCTTTTTGTATATTTGGATGAAGCTATTATATTTGTATTAACAATGAGTATTTTACGTAGAGAGTTTGTTAGATCCCCATCTGCATTTTAAATGAGACCTAATTGCGCTATGGACGGAGAGATGTAACGTGACTCTTAAGGAATATGTAAAGTTTATTTATGATGTTTCTAACTGAAGATTCGCTTTTCTTATAGTTATTATGTTTTTGATTTTTGTAGAAAATGTTAATGTTATTGTTTGAGTTCTGTATGTTTTGTGTGGCTATTGGTTACCTTAAAATATTATGGTAATCAATAATATCGTTTGGAAAACCGTTATTAACAAGTGTTTGATACACATTATTAAATTCTTTAAAGAAAGCGGAGGTATCCTGTATTCTTGTGCGCTTGCATAACGACATTTTTAATAACAAATATTTTATATCTGAGAGGTGATTGACTATTAAAATTAAGATGGCAAGAGATTTTTTTTGTGGTTTTTTTATATAACGAAGTTATGTATATATTATTCCTAGACTCCACAAGAACATCCAAGAATGGGAGTTCATTTTGTTGGCTAGTTCATAAGTAAAGTTGAGGATGGAATTGTTTTCGAATGTAGTTTAGAGATTATCGATTTTATTTTTTATTCTTAGCTAAAATAAAATTATCGTCTAACCTGCGGCAGTATATTTTCTGGTTAGTAACCTTTTTAAAAAAAATACATTTTCTACGTGGGGCATGTAATAGTTGGACAATCACAGACCGAAAGGATTTCTCATACTTAATCTATTATTTTGAGTGTAAATTTTGCCATTATAATCATAGAGGGGACTTTATTAATGCATACATGTAATATTTTGTTAAATGTCAGGTTTTATGGATGGAGGTTGAATTGAATTATTGTTATATACGGAGCGAAGGATTATATCCAGTGTTTCGTCAACTGGTACATTTGTAAATAAATTTAAAGTGACGTTAGAATGACTTGATTTGGTTTTGTAGTTTGGAAGATTTTGAAGAATTCATCTGTCGATCTGATGCTATAGTTGGTAGGTATATATGGGGGAATAATATCATTAAGAAATTTAGAAAATTGCTATATGGGTGTCGGTATGTGTGACATGATAGTAATGGGTATACGGGATTGTGTCTTTTAAGATTTCCTTATAAATATTCTGGTTGGTAATCTCCAATAATGTTATTGATTATCAGAGATCCTACATCGAAATTGTTAAGTGTTATGAGTGTGTTGATATGTTTTTAAAATGTTAGAAGTGTTTTTTCTTAGTTTTGTAAATTCAGATCGGTCATCGATGAAGAGCTGTAATTTTCTGTAATAATCTAATTTGTCGAGAATTTCGTAAGTATTATCAGCTCTTCTTATGACGATATTAGGATCGATGTTAGCTCTTTTTCTGCGGCTTTGAGTTTTGTTGTTGGATTGTTATAATATGTATTGCGTTGATACGATCTTTTAGACCTTCTGACTTGAGATGATCTCTGAGGTTTGCATGGAATTTTATTAATTTGTCATTTTCCAGTAGGAATAATAACTTTTGTAAGATTTCAATTTCCGTCTTCATTGTGAAATTTAGGCTGGGGATGGCAACTTGGTCCTAGATTTAGAATTTTTTTCTGGTCATTTTTTATTCTATGACCGCAGAGGTTTATAGATTTTTCACTGTTGCTGGTAAGTAGAATATTTAATTAGTATAATTTGCAAAGCATTTTTGTAATTATTTATCTGTGTTTACGTTCATTATTTTTAATACTTAGGTTGATATGACACTGTGCTTTATTATATCAGGCTTCTGTCAAAGTGTTTTTAAGTATCACATTATGTTTTTTTTTAAATTCATTATTTAAATGTTGGATTTCATTTTTAGCTGTTATTATTTGTCGTAAAGCAAGTTTTTTAAAATAATTTCTGATCGATGTTGTGTTATTTTCCTTATTGTTTGGGGGTTCATGTAATTTGAAAAATGTTTATTTGGGCAGCCATCCCTCTTTATGCAAGTTTTATTTAAAACGACTGACAAGTTATGGTGGTTGAGTTCGCATATTTCTTTTTCGTTTTCAGGACATAGATTATATATAAATTGTCGAAATGTTTTCAAAGCGCTTTCGGATATACATTTAACCATTATCAATGATTCATTTTATTTGACTTTTAATTGAATATATGCACTATTTTATGTATATATTAAGAGTTATAGGAATATTTTATTGTAAACCACGGTCAGAATATTGTGGCCGAGTTTATAGTTGATATTATTGAATGTTGGATTTTTTTAAATTAGTAATGGAAACATTATATTTAGCCTGTTTGTACATGTGGATAATTCAATTATATTTGTATTATCAACGAGTATGTTACAGATAGAGGTTATGTTTATTTAAATGAAGCCTAATTGAAACTTGAATATATATATATATATATATATATATATATATATATATATATATATATATATATATAAGGAGAACATATAGATGTCAATTCCGACGTTTGTAACATTAAATTTAAAAGAGGACTCAATATACAAAAGCAGAGCGATATTCTTTATTTTAGGATATTACACCAAAAACATGTAAAAAACGCTACTCACATTAAATCACATTGTATTAACACATATCGTCTTTTACTAAAATTACTTACAGAATTAATACATCACTTTCAAAATATTTTTGGAGGTTGAAAGATGAAAATAAAACTCCTAAACAGAAATGGATAATTGTTAAACTGTCAAGAACGTGTAGATACTTATATTAACCCTGTTTTCTTGGTTTACATGGAAAAATAAAGATTATCAGGTTCTTGTAAAGGAATGCGTTATTAAATCAAAGATTTGAATTAACGGTTAATTGTAAGCATACTATGCCTTTGACTCTACAATCTTGCCAAATTTTGAAATTTGACAATTGCTTCTTCTTAGATTTTAGTTTAAACTTGTTGCATAGTATATGACTTATCTCTCTATCAGTAAGATAAAATTTGACGTAGTATAATTTTTACATTAACCTTCTAGTAGTGTTGGTAATATTTAGTATAGATGTATTGGCATAGGCCGACATTTTGACATTTTGCATTGATTGGTTTCATTAACACCCTATATAAAGAACCTCTAGTTATCAGTTGCATTCTGTTTTATTTTGTATGATTTTATTTAAATAATTTTGTTAAATCTATATGTATAGACTCATTAAAGGGATTTCTGTTATCCCTTGCTTTAAGGAAATAAAAACAAATACTTACAATTATTGATCGCACATTAGGAAGAGCTTTACCTATGTAAAATGTGTGTGCTTTTATTTTTTGCAAGAATGATAAGTGGAAAATGTCATGAAGCCGTTTCTACCTTAGGTCGCTGGTTAGGACCCGGGAGGAAGTATGTATACAATAATAATACAAGGAAATAATAATAATAATAATAATAATAATAATAATAATAATAATAATAATAATAATAACTTTTATTGGATAAGACCGAAGAAAATGGGGCTAACATCACACATATAGTGTTATGACAATAGCATACTATTAATTTTTATGGAACTTTACAACTTATACAGAATGATCACGGCTAAAGGACACGAAAATGGGATACAATTCATAAAAACAGAATGTAAATTACAATTAACATAGCTGTTCCTACCGTTTCTAATATAACTATGAATCCATTTCTGACCTTAATACTCTTGCTGAGAAATCAATGGAAATAATAATATCAGTAATAATAATTGTAATAATAATACTTTAAATCATACAGTGTTGCATCAGGTTTAGAAAATCCGACGTTGTCGTGTAAAACTGGGCAAAATTGAAATTAAAATATATTTCTTGAAATCAAAGAAAGGCGTGTAATTTATATGTAACTCTAGGATTAATATTTAATGAAGCACAGGAAATGATGTCAGTCTATCTGGCAAGAAAGTGAATACATCAGAGACACAATTATACATTCCAAGGGAAAGGGATGATTATAGGAAGGAGAATCTATTAAAAAAAGCACGGCACATTTGAGAAGGTCTATCATCACTTGAGCTCCAGCGAAAGCCCGAAGAAATTTCACGTGAGAACATAAAGATTATTAATAGAAATTCCCCGGAATGATAACAGACAAAAGTTCTGTTCATTGGTACAACATCCATCCTTCAGGCATTGCCGATTATCAAAGAAAGCAGAGCATGATTTTGATTTTATTTCGATTTTTATCTAAATCTTTCCCCATCGGCTCGTATCTTCGAGCTACGGCCGCTTCGCTGAAAGTATTCAGAATTATTTTAGAAATAGGAAAAGCATAATATAATTTTGCTGGCTGTTAATTCGCGAATATTTAGTGTGGCGTTCAAGATAAAATGAAGAACTGGTGATAGTTGATGAAGCTAATACAAGTGTAAAGCACCGCAAAACCTTTAATAGCACCGACAAGAATTACTTTTCAGCAGTCTGAGAATCTTATAGACATTGTCTGCGGGAATCACACGAGAGACAACATGGTGACCAAATATATTGAGCAAGTAAGAAAATTTGTTGTTGTTTTTATTAGAATACACAGAATGCAAGGATCGTGAGATACTCAAGTTAGAAGGTTACTGCTAAAGTAATGATATATGAGTTATACTATATGAATGAAAGTGGAGGTTGTATTAAGTTCCAAATCAGGTTAAAATATTTCGTGAAAGCAAGCGAGTGGGAGTTTTATTTTCTACAAAGTGGCAATTCGAGGCTTTCCGGTGAATGACATGCAAGTCGTCCAACAGATTCAGGAATATCTAAACTATGATCCATATAAAAATTCTATGACCAAAGATTTATCATGACTTCAAACAAATGAAACCTTTCGGTATTGGTTAAGACCGACTTTCTTCGAACCTCATTGACTAGCACTACATGATCACAAGGAACTGGGCGAAATAAAAAGAAAACGACATCACTTGCTGACTTTCAACAGCAGCAACAACTAAAATTGGATAGCACATATACGACGAAGAGAAAATAATGTCAGTGAAGATGATAATATTCCGCATTATTTTAAAAAGGTATGGGAAGGAATCAAACCCGAATATTGTAAAGAAAAATAACATGTAGTTTAATTCGTAAGACTTGTTTACGCGAAAAGATTCGTTTAAGAAAAACATTTTTTTTCATAAATTTCAACTGACCGTAACACTAAATGTTCGGTCAATGAATGCCGAATCTTTACATATAAGGGGACGTTTATATATCGATTTTTCATCTATGTGCCATGTATCTTCAATACGTAGTTGATGAAGTTTCTACACCACTTCTTGTCCTTTGTAGCTTACATTTCCTCTCCTAATACCTTTTCTGACAACCATTTACAAAATCTTATTAAGTTTCCACTGACCCTGTGGTCTTCAATATATCGGCTAAGTGTCAAATGTTTTAAGTCCTCCTCCCTCACAATGTCCCTTATAAAATTCAATTGTCTTTTTCTGAGTAAAGTTTAAGTACCATTTTTGTTTCAATTTTCCTAAAATTTCGTCGTTACATAGATATTCAATCCAAGGCATCCTTCTGTAGAACCACGTTACCGTTTTCAAGTTTTATTCTTTATCACCGAGGAGATTGTCCAACATTCGATGCCACATAAAAGGATCGATATTACATAACAGCTCAGTATACGTTACTTTGTTCCGAAACAGATTTTTATGTAACTTAATAAGTTGCTTAGATTTTGGAAGATATTTTGCTATTCCACTGCTTTCTTGAAGTTCAGTGTCGTAATTTCCGTCCTCTGTTAAGACAATTCTTAGATATATAATCTTTTGTACGTTCTTGATTTTATTGACTCCAATTCATTAATCGCATATTCATCTCTTCCTTGTGCTGACAAACATAAACACTGTCTTCTTATAATTAATGTTTAGTCGTTTCTTCTCGCTTTCCATTACTACCTTCTGTAGAAGTTCCTGCAGTTTAGTGTCTGTGTCTGCAATCATTTTAAAATATGAGACTAAATATAGTGTTTCTTATATTCGTAGATGAGAACAAAATAATCTCCTCTCTTGATTATCTTTAACATTTCGTAGCATCAGTGAACTATAATACTTTCACATGTAAAACAATACCCGAATTCAGTTTCAGGAAAATGGCATAAAACTTTAAAGACGACAAAATATGGAGTATAGATTAGAGAAATGATGGATTGCTGCTTCCAACACGTAAAAATGTTTATCAATTAAAATTGATAGATATTTTTTAATATAAACTACACTTTTAACAGTTTAAAATTAAAATATATATAAAAAATAATCATTAATAATAAACCATTGTAAATAAATCGCTTTGACTGATCACCAACATCGGGATATCAATTTTAATATCAAACACAAACGCAGGCACGCGCGTACACACACACACACACACACACACACACACACACACACACACACACATATATATAATTATGAATAAAGATAAAATAAAACAAAATGTTACCGTTTTTTATTCTTTTGTGGTATAGGAGTGCTCATGAATATTTATCATGCTAGCGGAAAAGAACAGGTAAGTTAATGGACGTGAGGTGAAAAGAAATTTGTAACACAAAATAACATTTCTGCTGTTGTATATAAATACTTGTCTCAAATTAATATCCTCACATTCGCATTCATACATCCCACAGAGAACTAAACGGTTAGGCTGAGATATGCTTTCCTTATGTCTTTTTTAATATTGTTCTTTTACAGATATACTCTATTTGAAATTGTACACACACACACACACACACACACAGACTCTCGCTCTCATACACAAACACGCACACACACACGCACACACACACATAAATATATATATATATATATTTATATATATTAATATAAATTCAACGCGCGTTAAGACAAATAGTTTAGTACATTAATAATTATTGCATTAAAAGTAATTCAAATAATTATATTTGGATCCGTTCTTGTTAGCATTAAGTTAAAATCAGAATACTTATACTTATCGGACATATTTCTGGGATGATAAAAGCTGTTCTCTTATATATATATATATATATATATATATATATATATATATGTGTGTGTGTGTGTGTGTGTGTGTGTGTGTGTGTGTCTCTCTCTCTCTCTATATATATATATTTTGTTATACCTATATATATATATATATATTTCGAAATGTTTAATGAAAAATATATATATATATATCTTTTCCGATGTCACGAATATATGCCTGTTGTAGGAGTTGAAATCTTGAATATATATATATTTGTGATACGTCCTTGATGTCTGAGGATTCAAGATTTCAACTCTTACAACAGGCATATATTCGTGCCATCGGAAAAGATGCTAGATGAATGCTTATTTCATTTAACTCTCTGGAAAATACATAATTCCTGTTGCCATTCTCTAACTTAACAAGGTTTCACAGATATCTTTCATATTGTTCCTCATAAAAATCACTTATTCCCACTTCCGCTTCCAATATAATCTCCGCTAGAAGGTCTTTCCTTTGGGTGTTCATTGAAACTTGTGTTAGGTGAACTCCCTGAAAAAAGAAAGAAAAGAGAATAGTCAGACTAAACTGGATATATGGTTCGATTATAAAGCGTGCATCTACAGCACTTTCCACAGGAAGAACATAATATAGAGCATTGGAGTGTACAATTTGGTAACCAAACCACCCGTCCCATCTTTGAATTTAGAGATATCCCTCTCAGGGAATGGATTAGAACCGGGGTCAAAGAGATTATTCTGTCCTAATATTTTACTAATAGCTGGTGGAAGAGAATATGTTTTATTTTTTATCTTTCTCACTGTTACTAACGGAAAGGAAAAAAATTCAAACTCGTCTGGTCTATTTATCATTCCCCGAGCAATTATTACACTGTTACCAAATATATATATATATATATATATATATATATATATATATATATATATATATATATATATATATATAGTTAAGGGGTCTCCCCTATTTCACACAAATGGACTCAACCGAGGTATACATATATTACTACCAGTGAATACCCGGAGTACGTTAAGACAGTCGAGGAGTCTGTATGAGAGTAGTATTAGAGGAGGGTAGCACAAGAGTCAGCGTCACGAGCTCCTAGACTCAATAAGGAGTCATATCGCGATACTTCAATACCAAGACTGTATATATATATTATTGCTACTAACCCGCATCCCCTGATCTACTAACCCGTATTACCAGTTTGTATTATTACGTTAATGCATTTATTTTCCTTATCTATTCCTGGCGTTTGTTATTTATTGATATCGGATTTTATCCCGGAATCCACAACATATATATATATATATATATATATATATATATATATATATATATATATATATATATATGAGAATATATAATTATTCTGGCAGATCGGAGTCAGACTAGAGCATGGATATTTTATTTAATTAGGACTAAAAAATACAGACAACCTCAGATGTTCATTGATTTTATTCTATTTCCACAGTAAAGTGATTTTTTCTAAACTCCTTCAAATCACATTTCCAAGGATAAAAATGTTTTTCAAATTTACATATTATTTTTATACAATTTGAGGGGTATAATTTGATGTAAGGTGATAGAGAGAGAGGAAGGCGGAGGACGACAGATATGGTCGAAATTAGAGAAGGAAATTAAATTAACATTCGCTCTGGTTTCACATTGAGTTCTCTGACTAACGTCCTCCTTTGGATTATCCATACGGATTACCAAACCTTTCATTACCTAACAATATATATATATATATGTATGTATATATATATATATATATATATATATAATATATATATATATATATATATATATATATATATATATATATATATATATATATATATATATGTATGTATATATATCATTATTTATCATTTTAATGTTTATAACATAATAAAATATACATCATTCTGTAATTAATCTTAATATGCATTATATACACGCTGATTGTTGACCCCAATGCTGTTGGTGTTAACACAACATATCGGACAATTTCATGACATATTAATCACAAGTTCAACTCCTCGGCCAGGCAGTGTGTACTGAAAGTGACGCTAATGACTGAACAGTATTAAACGATGTTTTCCTGGGCATGGGCAGCGGAACGTCTACACCTATAGATTAAGGAGATTAAATATACGGGTCAATTTGATGATCTCTGAAGTTTCTCCGGACCGAAAAGCTTGAAGTGTATTATAGCGATATAATTTTTTGGTGTGTCTTTAAAAAGAAAACCAATGAGTATGTCCTATGTTTTCATCATGTGCCTGGGAAACTGCTAAAACATGAAACTTTCATCTCAATGGTTTTTTCAAGCTGAGAATATTTCACACACACACGCACACTCACACACACAGAGATATATGTATGTATATATATATATATATATATATATATATATATATATATATATATATATATTAGCATCGGAAGCGTAATTCGATATACACAGTTATTTACTTATTTATGTAGATGGAAAACAAATAAGTTTGCCATACGACTCTGTAAGTAATATATCTTTCATGATTTATTACGAAATATATTTTTAAATGTTGTCAGTCCTCTGCCAATCTCAGTAAATATTGATAAAAAAACGACTTCAAATGATAACATTGAAAACTTGTGACAGAAATCGATAATTGCTTAACTTATCGTGATTTGATTTTCTCTGGGGAAATTGTGTTTTCCTTTGAAGAAATTAGACACAGTTATTATTCCGCCGAAAAGACAATCAGTTGTTCTCGCCTAAACAGAGAAGTCAGCGCGCCGTGTCACATAATTAAATCACTTATAATTAGACCTCGCTCATTGTAAACCTGCAAATACTTATCAACCTAACCGAATGCGATGTCTCTCTGGCGTCCAAAGTTTATTTATTCGAAAACAAGTTTCTGAAAAGATAACTAATGACGTGAATATAGTTGCAAGTGTGGAAACGACTCACAACATTTATCATTTCAAAAACTTCTGACATTGTTCCTCGATGTATAACTGAAACCCTCAACAAATAGTGAAAGTCATGGAAAATGACTAATGGTTATTATCCTTGCAAAACGATGCATAATACGAGCCAATGAGAAAGAGGCTTATAATTTAATATTATTTTTATAGATAAATACAACAGTTAAAAATCGGTCTAAAATGCAAAGTAACTTGAAAACATCATCTATAGAAGGATTGATTGAATGACTACTTTACGGCTATTCAACCGTTTGAAGGGTATTTAAAGACATGAAATATTTTTAGATTGCAAGAATTTCTTGGGAGATAATAATTATTTACTGATACAAATCCTAGTAATATAACCATAGCTGGGAGGGAGAAGTGATGGATTCATACCTTTTCTAACTGTATTTTTGCGTAACTGAATATAAAAACCCGATTGAAATTGGAAATCGGAGAACCGAGTTCCAATCCCGTTCCAATATCCATTGCATCACCTCCACGTAGAAGTTTCAAGCACCTGGCTTTCCAAAACGGTCCTCCATCTACATATTAACAAGGTCCGATGTTGCATAATTTCGGTGATCGTACGGGAATCGGTCTTTTAAAAGCGTTATGTCCGTAAGACAGCTAGGATAGGGGAAAGCCATAATAATTTTAGGGTATGTTGATTACTTAATTGACATTTCATTTGAACGTTGAGGATTCTCATTATATTTTCATAAACAACAAATGAGGTACACCTGCTACCCGCACATAAATAATGGCGTTATTTTTGGTGTATGATTTTGTTATTATTGTGTAAATCATATTGGTTTTGATTAGTATTTTTTTACTATGTTTAGATATTATTTTCTGCATGTTATACCTGCAGCTGTAACTCATTTTGTCTTTTAGGTGATAATTATTGATAATTTGCTGTTTTTAAGAAAGTGTTTGTCATATATTTTGAAATAAATATTTGGCCCATTTTTGTTTTTTGTTTTTTATATTGCCGCTTTATAATTTTTCTGATATTTTGTTTGAGTTATTTTCGTTTTTGTCTTTTATTTGGCTGAATATCCGCCGTTTCTTAAGGCTGATTCATATGATTTTTTTTTATTTTGATTAAATTAATTTAGGCTACTAGAATTTGTTGAAATTATTTTAGGGGCATTTATTTAAACACGTTCCGGGTCGTTAGAACATTTGTTAATATATATTGGTTTGTTGTTTTCTGTATGGTTTGTAGATTCCGTAGTTAAGGTTGAATATTATATCTAACTAGCAGCATGGCCCGGCGTTGCCCGTGCTTGATTCGAAAATCGTACGACTCATACAGCAATCGCTATCACTTGACTTAAAATATGTTTGCCCTTCCTTGTCTTTAAATGAGTGTCCTTTGCCATGCTGATGTTGCTACATGCCTTACTTCTTGCCTATCACACACTGCGAATTTTTCTAAGCTCTATACTAAACATTAATTCTGTTACGAAAAAAGAACTAAACAAAATGAACACAAAACGATCAGCTTTAAAATAGGAATCGTAAATAGAAAAAACGAATGAAAAAAGAATGTTAACAACAAATATTTTTTCACACCCAACCCAGTTCTGCGGAATCAGAATCAACGTTGAGTTTAAGCAAGCGAATGAGCCAATTGGAGTAAAGTGCCATGCAGATTTAAATTTTTCCCACTAATGACGGATGCAGTTATCGATTTTTTTGCATGCTAGCATGCTAGTTAACATTCGTGTCAGTAAGCTGTTGGTTCTCACGCTGGCAATTAGAATCTTCCTGCCCATTCGTGGCAGCCAGCTATAGGCTTTCACTTTGGCCAGTATAAAATGACCGCAAACTACATGAAAACTACCGTAGAAGTATGAAAAGATCAATTATATCCACTATCGATGGGAGTTGGGAAATGCAATTCGTTACACAAACACACACATCCCGCCTTTTATAGATAGAGATAAATTTACTACTTTTTATTTGATATTAAATCAATTGCAAATCCTAGAGTTTTTATTATTTCTTTTTTTATCTTTTCTGTAGTTCTGCCTGTACAGACAGACAGACAGACACACACACACACACACACACACACACACACACACACACATATATATATATACATATATATATATATATATATATATATATATATATATATATATATATATATATATAGTTAATTTATTGATTGTATATATATATGCTTATAACTTCGAATATATCTGCGCCACCATAGCTATCCATTATTAATATCTTTGTTATTATTATTATTATGACCCATTTTTGTCTATCGAATTTTATTGTTGCATAATATTGATTTTAGCTGTTTTTAATTATATGTATATTGTATATTAAGTTTAATGCGTTGTTTAATGTATGTTCATTAATAGATTGGTAAAAATCTTTTATGTCTAATTGTATAAAGGAACAGTTTTCTTTGTTACTAATGTTATTGGACCATCTGATTATTGCTTTAGCATTCTTTCATTGATTTATGTTTATTATTCTTCTTAGTTTTGAGCAATTCTTTTTTTCTAATACTTGTTTGCTTATTTTCTCAATATTACTTTTTTCCGGGGTTTAATAATCTGCAAGTTGGTTTGATCGTGAATCTATCCTTATGGTCTTTTAATTTAATAAATGGTTCTACTTTTGCTAATTGTTTTACCCTATTGTCTAATTTTAGTTCAGTGGCTATGCTCTTAGCTTTCTTTATATCACTTTCACCTGATCTTTGCTGGAAAGAATAGCGAGAATCGGTGAAGCACTGATAGCGGCCAAAGTCTGTCATTTTTATGAATCAAAAGTTTAAGTATTTTTTTTTGTTTTGGTTTAATTTTTATCTGACGTGACTGAGAAAGACTTGTATTTAGTCTAATACATAAAGCAATTTTGGTGATTAACTTCTTTCATTAAAATAACAATTTTAGGATTAGAAATAAACATTTTTGAGCGTGTTCAAATACTTTTAACTGGTATTGAATGCATATACATATATATCAATTTATTTTTATATATACATATATTTACGCAGATATACTATATATATATATATATATGTGTGTGTGTGTGTGTGTGTATATATATATATGTATGTATATATATATATATGTATATATATATATGTATGTATATATATATATATATATGTATATATATGTGTATATATATATATATATATATATATATATATATATATATATATATATATATATATATATATATATGTGTGTATGTGTATTTTCTTAATAGAATTATTTTTAATCTGGCGTTTTATTACGACGAACGTTATTTTTTGTCAATACCCGTATTTCAAACAGACGCTAAGTTCTATTTATTTGTTTATTTTAAACGGGGTATATCACGTTCGTCGGCCTGCGAACAAGTGAAATACTCAGCTTTATTAAGATTTTTCGATTGTGAATATCTATATATGCAATAAACACTGTTCAAAAGAAACAAGGCGCTCATTTCAAATACACGTATCCGCTAAAAATAACGTATGAAGTGATAACTTATATGTGTAGATGTCATTATATATCTGAGTTTAAAATTATGTATATCGTTCATCATCTTTTTTCTTTCTATCTGAATATCTATCAATCTAGTTATACGTCCTTTTGTTATTTTTGTCACCAAATTCTTCAGATAAACTTAGAAAATCCATCTCAATCTGATATGTATATATGTGTGTGTATGGGTTTGTCCTTTTGTAGATTACTGTCATCAAACTCTCTCTATGCACGTACAAGTTGTTTTTTTCTTCTCTGAGACACATCAAGAGCCGTTCTTTTTACTCTCCGAAATCTACATTATTGATGTCCACCAGGCCAGCCCCCGGACAAACGCAAGCGTCAAGAGAAACACACTAGAATGGAGACAATTACTGTTTTCTTCTATAAACAAAGCTAGGGCTTTAAGCAAATGGCTGAAGACAATCACAAATAGTGACACAATAATAATAATAATAATAATAATAATAATAATAATAATAATAATAATAATGATGATGATGATGATGATGATGGAAAAATAGAAGAAAATATGAAATCAATGAGACAGTCACTTGAAACATTTGCTTGTTTGCGAACGAATTATGAAAGTAAAAAAAAGATCATTTTTTGTAAACTAGTTGATCTACCCGGTATTACAAATGAATTTATGCATAAACAAATGTCACTCATTAAATCGTACACATATTTCAAAATAATAATGTCAGCAACAACTCGTTGCCACTTTTGTGACGTCTACGTAATGCTCAACGATATAGAGACTTTTTTTAATCGCAGATACAAGTATAGTAACGCCGTTGAACAATGCTGATGTCAAACGCCTTCGAATAGCACTCACGCCAATAGTACTTGCTCGATAATACGCACTCGAAAAGTCATCCTTATAGTAATCCAAATCGGGAAATAGTATAACAACAGAGGATAGACTAGAAAAACAGATCGTTGGATGCCACGCTACGTCCCATACACGTATTTCCTCTATGGTCACGTGGTCTACTGAATTCAATAACGGAATCGCCTCTGTTTGCTCACTGGCAAATTATGTTCAAGCTCAAATGTTGGCAGTGACACTTTATTCCCATATAACAAATGTCACTTGCGCCCGATTTGTTGTGAATTGTTCTAATTTTATAAATATCAATTATATTAAATATCTTGTCAAACAATAACACAATCTCTTGTATAAAATCTTATTTTTAATTTATTTTATCAGTTATTTCAAAATAATAAAACAAAAAGCAAATATGACCCCAGATACCCATAAGACAGAAAGTCACGTAAACAATGGATAAACACACTTCTTATTTCATTTATTTAAAAATATTACGTGCGGTAACTGTAATACACTGCTTGGGATCGTAACCGTTCTAAACTAATTGGCAGGCGAGCTTCACATCCGAAAAATAATGTGCGAATATTTCAACTGAGAAGTAAACATATTCGTTTCGGAAATTTTTTTGACTGTGTTTGCGCATGTCATTGCAAATGAGATTTTACGCACGTTAATCTATTTTATCTTCTGTGCTATTTTTGTGCATGTGAGTGCGCACACGTACGTCCAATTTTTATATAGGCATAAGTATCTCTATGCGAATTATATTTTCATCTATTTTGAAGATTGGATGTTCCAAAAAATAAGTTTGCATGAGCAATTATTTACAACATCTATTTTAACGGGCGCCGAAAATATGCAGTTGCCCACATCCAGATTAAACGTCAAGATGTTTCTATGTGGAATGTTATTGTTTATCCTACCGCTTAAATTCCACGAAATTTCTTCTTACATCGCTTACAGTTGTTTTGAGTTGCCTTAACAAGATATTAATTCTCATAATTTTAAACTCGGGTAAATATAACCGTAGTTTAAAATTATGACAATTAATATCTTGTTAAGGCAACTCAAAACAAGTATTTCTTTAAAAATCCTTTTAGATATATGCAACTAAAAATAAAATCATTAAAAATTGATTTCATGTGGGGTCTATTTCGAAGCTGCGTAGCCACAATAAAATCATTTACTAATCAATGTTCTGGGTTCATTAAAATTAACGACATTTATATAAATGTTTGATACAAAACTAGTTTAATATATAAGTGTACCTAGAAGCATACTACTAATGTTACAACTAATAATAATTAATTTCCATTCTTTTACAGGTTTATCCTTCAAACTTTCAGTTGATCCACTTTGCTTTGGGATTATATTTGAATACCGGAAATATTCTCCCCAATTTTTCTAATTCTTTAATAGATGATGGCTTTTCGACTTCTATTAGTGTTTCTCCAATTTCTCTATAAAACTTCATGAGTTGCGTTTTGTCGTTAGAACATAATAATAATAATAATGATGATGATGATGATGATGATAATAATAATAATAATAATAATAATAATAATAATAATAATAATAACAATAACACACTGACAGAACAATCAAAGCCAACCGCCCAGACATTGTTATTAAATACCACAAACAAAATAAGTGTCTCCTTATTGATATGGCAGTCCCTGCAGACTGCAATATATCTTTGAAGATATTCGAAAAACTGTCAAAATACCTTGAAATAGAAATCTCAAAAATGTGGCACATGGAAACATCAATAATTCCTGTTGTAGTTGGAGCCCTTGGACTGGTTGGAAAGGATTCCAGTAGGCTGATTGAAGGGATCCCTGGAAGTCCATGCCTCAAAGAGATACAAAAAATTGTTTTGACAAGTACAGCCCACACTTTACGACGGGCTTTATCTATGTAATTATTTTTTTATTTTTTTTTGCAGTGGAAAGTGTCATAATACCATTTCTAAGCTTAAGTCCCTGGGCGGGACCCAGAAAGAAATGTGTAAACGCCAGATATCAAAGGAAATAAAAATAATAATAATAATAAAAGAGGAAAAGTAACTAAAAGAAATATCTGAAAAGATTGATCATCAATGCTGTATATATTCCTACTAATATATATATATATATATATATATATATATATATATATATATATATATATATATATATATATATATATATACAGGGTGACCCAAAAAAACGGGGATTTTTTAAGTGCGTATTGCCAGACATAAGCAAGTGGCAACACTGCGAGACACTGACCATGAGCAAGTAAACATTTCGCAATTTTAGTAACGAGAATGAAATTCAGAGTATCCCAGCTGAGATTTTGCAGCAGTCAATGAGGAATCTAAACAGCAGATTTCAAGAATGCATTCGTACAGGAGGATGTCATCTGCAGAACGAAATTTAAAAAAAATGAAAATTCCATCATTGTTTCTTAAATGGCATGTTTTAAGGTTTCAATTACTATGAATTAAATATTTGTCTTCCATCACTCTTGGTTTTATTGGATTGTTAAATCGTTCCCGTGTTTAGGGTCACCCTGTATATATATATATATATATATATATATATATATATATATATATATATATATATATATATAATCAGGAACAGCCATGCAAACAAATGTTGCACGTACATATGCCAAAATGATTATGGGATACCATGAACTAAAAATCTATTACAGAACCTCATAAATCTTTGGGAATGACTTCAGTTGCAACATAAAAGAAAACTGAAAAATATATCTAGAGGACTGTTTCATTCTGTGAAATGGAAATCTGGATAAACTTTTCAACAAGTTCAAGCCCATAATTAATTCATTGCATGAATAGATTCTACCAAATTCCCCTTAACAGAAACGATATATATAGCCAGTTACTCCTCTTGATTTTCATTTTTTATAGATACAAAACATAAGCATCAAAATATGTAGACAGAAACTGCTAACAAAATTTTGAAATGCTAAGCGAAACCAGTTAAAGTCAAAAAGAAGTTTAAAGAAAGGAAAACAACAAATAATTTTTCTAATACGAAAACACTGAAAATCCAATTGTAAGTAACAAAGTTTTAATTCTTCTCTGTAAAAATTCATATATTATAAATAATTATTACTAGGTTCCTTTTTCCAATCCTCATTTTAGTCTAAACAACATGTTTATGTATGGAATCTTTTTAACAATTCTCTCTCTCTCTCTCTCTCTCTCTCTCTCTCTCTCTCTCTCTATATATATATATATATATATATATATATATATATATATATATATATATGTGTGTGTGTGTCTGTGTGTGTATATATATATACACATATGTATATATATATATGTATACATACATATGTATATATATATACATACATATGTATATATATACACACATACATTTATATATATATACATATATATATATATATATATATATACATAAGTGTATATATATACATACAAATGTATATATATATACATATATATATACATAAGTGTATATATATATATATATATACATACATATGTATATATATATATATACATATGTATATATATATATATATACATATATATATATATATACATATATATATATATACATATATATATAAATCGCAAACTATTTTAACAATTATAATTTTATAATATATTTTTAAATGCAATGTTTATAAATTAAATGTCAACAATCTATAGATCAGGGAACGAATACATTTCTCTTTTATGATGAAACCGATGTTCTGAATCTGGAGATTTTCTCCGAAATTACCATAAATATTTCTGTAGAATATAAACCTTTGTTATTTATGGACAGTATTTTCATGTTCTCCTTGCATTTGGGGTGTCATGTCTGCACACAACTGCCATCTAAGGTAAATATTTGCCTCTTCCTGTGGATTTCATATCTCACATACTGGTGAAGAAATGTATCACGTGACGCATTAAGAGATAAACACAAGTGATTTTTTCTTCTCAGAAAGTAACTATTTGGCAGTCATCCATAAACTCCATCTGGCCTAAATGGCATAGAGTATTTTCGTGTCATCATATACTTGCGTAGGATATATATTGACTTTGAGGTTTTCCTGTTACTGCACAATTTAATGTTGATTATTCTCGAAATATGGGAGGAAATGATCACAATACTCCTTTCCTTATTTAAAATTAGCCTAATTTCTTGAAGTTTCCCAGTAAAAATCACTAGAGATAAAGTTTTGGCACTTCTTTTCGCTGTTATTAACTAAACGTGGCCTAGTTTGAGACATGGTCATACGTATGAGACACCTACTGATAATCAAATTGCCTCCTCAGCAGCAATGTTTAACAGGTCTAGCACTCTAATACACCAATGATTTTCTGACAATGCTAATTTGACATTGTTTGCGAAAAAGTGTGGTTTTATTTCTAGAAGGCCTTTATGTTTTTCCACTGCTCATAAAGAAATGTTAATCTTCGAAATCGAAAATGCTGATTGTCATGGTAACACTAGGAACCGTGTTTCATAATATCTGAAGTGTGGTTACGCAGAGTAACTTAAAATATACAGGGCTGTGCCAGAATAGTAGCCACATGATTGCTGACATATTCTAAAATGTTCACTAGACTTACCATCACGTTTTAACATTACTAATGGCTAACAGAAGTCTTGGTGGATTATATTAATTATAATAATTATTCTAATAGATTTGTTTTATTTTCATTGAACCGCAAGCCGGAATTTTTAACAAGCAAACAAATTAAAAATGTAAGTTTTTTTATATAGATATGGAAATTTTTGGAATTATATATTTCAATCAGTTAATAACTGGCCCATACACGTTTTCGAGCACACCAATCAGTGAGAGCGGCTAGTGATCCTTATCACACACTCCTGCTCAACCGACAGAATCCAACTGTGGCTTATACTGTAAATAGGCTGAGTTTAATTAGTTACTGTTTCTGGTAGAGAGCGTATAGCCTGGCATGAGCAATCTTTTGGAACAAATCCACCACTATCAAAACTTTGGTCAGGATGACTGGGTGATTCCATGTTAACACAACCTCCGGCGGCTTCCAAAAGTTTACCTCTACCCAAATTCAATAACCATGCATAGGTTTACTTGTAGTATGGTTTACCATCACTTCTCCAAGGTTAACGCGCTGAGCTCACCTCCGCAGACTAATATTATCAAGAAGTCATTTCCCAGACAAATCGACCATGGGTCCCAAGAGCAGAAACCACTCAGCCATGCCACCATGTGATTATTCATATAATAATCCGTGTAAAACAGAGAAAAATGTAAAGAAACCGTAAAAATAAATTTAAAATAAATGTTATGATAGTGTAGACTTAAAAGTTCGTATGAAGGTATGTGCGAATGTTTCGACATGAATTACTATGTCATACTCAACAGGACTGCTAATAAAAACTAATTGGTTTGAGAAACGTCATAACAATTATTTTGATGACAATGATGAAGCTGCAACCGTAATTATTATAGTGTGTCTCTGGAGTTTTTAAATGAAGAGAGTCTGGTAATTTACACAGCAGAATAGGTTAAATCAATTAACTTTCTTCTTTCAAACTCTTTGCAAGTCTCTTTGTGATTGTTCCCCATACGTCTATGGTTAAAACTGTTAAATTTTTATTTTTAAAATTTCACTATTCTAAGACGCGAACATTTCATAGTATGTCAAATGTTCAAAAAAAATTATTTTTTCGTTGTAGTCTGCAGATAGTGAAACATTAAACATATGGCTAGTCTTCTCCTTGTTCATGTAAAATAAATAAAATAAATACAATTTGCTTGAATTCTTTGAGAAGATTACATCACCAAGTTACAAAAAAAATTTAAATATACATTCAGTCAAGAAACGGATTTGCACTGAAACCTTTTATTTTCTCAGTTAATCTTCTGTAACCCCCATGCCTTGATAAATCCACTATCTTTCTCCACATCCCCTCCTTTACTACTCCTATCTGCTCTTCCTCCAAACCTTCTGTAGCCCCTTGCGTACTAGTGGCTTCCAGCCTTGCTTGGGGTGATAAGCTTAAAAAAAAGTCCAAGTCACATGTGCAATTTCCAAATCATAATAGCTCTGAGAATTATGATTTGCTGTGTAAACTATCTAAACCGATTTGCTATATTCTCTCTTTCTATGGTTCATAATTTCCAAATACTCTCTTCACATTTTCGTTTAATTTAAAGATTAGTCGTAATATATGTGTAATTTAAGTTTTTTAATACATCAGAACATTCAACCCCCCTCTCTCTCTTCCTGTAAATCTTCAATGATGCTATGGAGTTTTTCCTCCAGAAGTGGCAGGTTGCTTCCTCCGACAGGAGGATTGAATGAGAGTAAACGTTTATGATAACCTGAACTGTTATTCTTATATTTGAAATTTCTCTGCAAATCGTCAGGTACATGGACGCCAGTAATACTAAACAGAAATTATTCTATGAAAAAAGGAGCTAATATAGTTGGATTTAATTAATGTGCATTATTGTAAATTCTATTGGAGAAAAATCGTTTTTATTTAGCAACTTTTCGTTTTCATTAAATTCCATTGCCTACTGGAATACCCACTCGGGTTATCAGAAAACATATTCTTCTTTGTTGTCCCAATCAAAACATTTGATTCTTAGGCCATGCGTTCAAATTGACAAGTGAAATAATATTTTATGTAATTCATTTAATAAGAATATTTGTATTGTGATTGATGTAATCTCAGCCGGTTGTCTAATTCCCATTGGTTTATATTTCATATCAACTCATACTTATTCTTGTCCATAATCACTTATAATTTACTGCATTATGATATTATATGATTAATAGCCAGGCAACTGTTACCGAATTCACTATTGATAATAATTTGCCGTGTCCAACATTGCCTTTAATATAAGTGAAACGTATATAATTATCATAGGCTAATATTAGCATGTATTCATTGTCTTTAGTCAAATGTTCATTTGGTGAAATTGTCTATTTCATATTATCTTTAATACTTTGTGCTATAGCTTGAAATATGTTCAGTTTCTTTTGCTCGAATGTTCTAGTCACCAGGTTTATTACGAATATAACCGTCATAATTATTATTTCATTATTTTGTTTTATTCTCAAGTTCTTCGTTTGCTGAATCGGCACAATTCGTAAAATTACATTGCGTGCCATTCCCCGTACAATGTTTTAACGGCATTTCCCTGTTTCATCTGAATTACTCACTACTTCCCCGGTCTAGTTCAGCGATTATTTCATAAAGAATGTTCATTTCTTGAAACAATGAGAAGATTTACAATACTTGTCAATATCTTTTTATATATTGAAGGTGAAAGCGACTATTTCAAAATCAAATATTATTATGTATTATTTATATTATTTGATTTTTCTAACGTAATTAACCTATAAATCACCGATTCTATTCTGAAATTGTGACGGTGTACTGGGGAAATCTTCACAATCCCAGTAAGTTATAGTGTATAAGAAACGACCAAGTATTTGGAAAGCCAAGTTCGAAGTCCTGTCGTGTACCATGTATTCGCCTATGCGAAAATAACACTGAAAAAGCTATGAATCCATTTCCACTCCCAGCTCTTGGTTGAATTGTCGTCGTATCTCAGGAACAATCATTGTTATACTTAAAAATGGTTAATGCAATATTCAATCGTATAAGAAAATTATTCTTACTATGCAAAACATGTTTAGTCTTTAAATAACCCAGAAAGGGGTTTTCGTTGGTTGGTTGGTTGGGGTTTTATGGCATATCAACCACTATGAGTTATTTAATGCCATAATGTATGTATATATATATATATATATATATATATATATATATATATATATATATATATATATATATATATATATATATATATATATATGTATGTATATATATGAAGAAATATACTATTAAGGTGTGCTATATTTATGGGATAAAGTGCTCAATATCAGATATAAAGCGTGTGTAAATATAAAAGTGAACATTGAAGTCAACACTTAGAGGCGACAGGATGTTTCATGCTAGGCGCCTCTAAGTGTTAACTTCAATGTTTACTTATATGTATATATATATATATATATATATATATATATATATATATATATATATATATATATATATGCACTTCACTCCCAGACAATAAAGCCAGGAAGAAAGAGTATGTGAAACAACATGCGATAAATTAAATGTTATGAAAAGCTAACAATAAGAGTACAAGATAGTAAGATCCCTGAGGATAATCCATAATTGTGAAGTGCGAGAGAAGAAACTGTTACCAGAGAACTTACGGTTCCATCTAACAATATCAACTCTAAAATTTTGAGTGGTAACTGTCAGTTGAGTACTGAGCTTCAATTCGTAAAGATGAGGAACCAAAGAGAAAAGCTCATCAGAAGAATTACCATGAAATTATTTGTAGTAATTGCACAGGGGAACTACGTTACAGCAATAGGAAAGTGACTGAACCTGAGATTCCAGCTCAGGACAAATAACATTGTACATTCTTTGGATTCCATCAAGACTGTAATTAAACAGCAGACGCACGAGAGAATATATAATGTGACGATCAGGTATATCCATAGAACAACTCTTCAGTTGTACACGTATATGAATCTGTTTGCACAATGCTCTGTGTATGCTATATGGACTAACATTTTACAATCAGAAAGATTGCGCCAATGGCTTTCCGAGTATGTTTCTCTGGTGTAAATTCTTAGTTTTGTCGAATGCTTAAACAAATAATTATAAAAAAAAGAAAAATATCAGCCATTATATATTGTACTGCAAATAATTTTCGATTCGCGAAGTGAATAGGGACTATATCGCAACGTTCGGCGCAAATAATGGCTGTCAATTGAAAGAAATTGCAAATTGTGTTCAACAAGGCAAATGCAAAAATGCGTCAACCGAGGAAATCGAACAATGTCATTCGGCATAAACTTATAGGCGTGCAAGAACTAGAATCAATGGGAAAGGTCACTTAGTTCAAAGATTCTTGATTTTTTTCCAGCAAAATATATACAACAAAGGGTCGTTTTTCTGGAAAATATTTCACAAGATGATGCATTGTTAGAGATCAACCCACTGACGGAAGCAATGTAAAGGTTCTGAGAATGTTCTTTCGAGAAATTACTTGACCAATAAATTAATAGAATTGTATTTTTTCGCGTAGTAGCCACCTCAATGTCATTAGTCTTACAAGATGTAATTCCACTAAAAACCTATATGATTTAATGGACTCAGAATTCACCTCTGCGGACATTTCAAATAACGTTTTACTGCAGTTAATAAAACTTCAGTTAACTTCCCGAGAGGAGTTAAAATAGGAAAATATTTAAGCATCTTACAGTGTTAATGTCAGTTCAAGTGAGATCTTATAAAAAGCATTTTAGCTCGCTATGATATATATATATATATATATATATATATATATATATATATATATATATATATATATATATATATATATATATATATAGTGGGATTGAGAATGAAAGCGTGGGATAATACAGTGAATTCTTAACAAAATAAGATTATATATATATATATACATACATATATATATATATATATATGCAGTGGGATTGAGAATGAAAGAGTGGGATAATGCGAGTGAGTTCTTAACAAACTAATTTATATATATATATATATATATATATATATATATATATATATATATATATATATATATATATATATATATATACTCATTCTACGCCTTTCTAATCATAGCTAAGTTAAATTCTATTTAATTATTCATGTACACCTATCTGGCACTATTCGTAATATATTTGTTGACAACACAAATATAATAGCATCATCTACATGCCAAAAATAAGGTTAAAATAATGCAAGCATTATTAAACAGAAACAAAACATAATAACATCAACAATGGACATGGACATATTAACATGTCCGTGTTTTTGAAAATGAAAACATTATATAAATACATAAATGCAACAAGCTATTTCTTATTTAACAGCTAAAATATTTCATACTTGAAAATAACTAAATATATAGCCGAAAGCGCTTGAAAAAAGAAGATTCGGCCAGTTTTTATATAATTTATCATCTGAAAAGAAGAAACAAATATTAGATCGCATGAGAAATTGTATAAAAAACTAATTCAAAATATCTCGTCTGTCACATTCAATGAAATGTGCATGACAGAAGGATTGCTATGTAAATACATATATATATATATATATATATGTATATATACATATATATATATATATATATATATATATATATATATATATATATATACATACATATACATATATATACATATATATATATATTTATATATATATATATATATATATATATATATATATATATATATATATATATATATATATATATAGTCATCATCCACAGACAGACGGTTTCGCTGTATCACAGCAAAATCAGTGTGACTAGACAACCGAACACCGAACCGAAGCCGGGAACGAAACGCGACCGATTTGGTATCAGTCGGAGATTGTAACCCTTAGATTCTGCACGAGGAAAGACATTATTTTAAAAAAAGAACAACAACAACAAAAAAACAAAAAACAAACAAATCAGCGCTCTAGCGAAAGTGTGAAGGCCCCAGTGAAGCCATCCAAAGTGAATGTTGCCTGGACCCTTTTCACATCTTAATTCAACTTCAAAATGTCTGCCTCGATGTTTCTCTTCGCATAGGTGAACAAACACAGATCACTGGTACCAAGGTCTGGACTGTAAGAAGTGAACGGTACGGTTTTGATGGCAAAGTCTATCAACAAAAGACGTTATTACATAGCGATATTCCAAAACAATTTCAAGTAAACATATTAATCAAGTTCAGTATTTGCTATCGATCTTTGCAGTATTGAGTGACTTTTCCTTCCTAACCTTTTATTTGAAGTAGTGTCAACATCTTTATTATATCATTTTTTTCTCTTTGAGGTACAAGTATTATATACATATATAAATCTATATATCTATAAATGTTAAGGTAAGATAGAACATCATTAAGTTAAGCTTCCGCAAATCAAGATTTCCCATCAGTTTCTCTGTTTACCTTTTTAAAAAATTATTATATGTATTATAAACTAGAACCATGCTTTACAATTTTGGCCCATATTTGAATATATGTTATACTTTCAAGTTAGAAAGTCAACGATTTTAAAATTTACACATTAAGTTATGACAGAAATATATTCCCTACATTTCTGAGCATATATTTTACAAAATTTATTTTGAAAAATATCTTACTAAATATAATTAACATTCCATTCTTACTATAGTTTACATGATACCATCAAGAGTCATCATCAATTATACATATGAACCTTGCTGACTTTCAAAATTTATATTCAGAGAGAAGCAATTTCACTTCTATCTATCTATCTATCTATCTATCTATCTATCTATCTATGACCATGTATGGAATGAAGAAAACATGGCGACAGCGCGAATAATATTCTCGGCATTATGAATCGGCATATATAGAGGTTGACAATTCATCGGCTCTGAAATAACTCTTTGAAATATGAATGCTTTATTATACATGATTTCCCCCTATATCTCTCGCGCCTCATATATATATATATATATATATATATATATATATATCATCTAACCCATATCATTTAGATTCTTTTTCCTTCCATCACATTTGTTATTACACATTCCACACTGTAAATCTGAAAAGGTATGGCAAAACGTTGTAAAAGCCAGGCTGTAAAATTACTGTGGATGACATTGCGATCATGGGACTCTCTAAGCATTTTCATCTTAGTGAATTGTTTTCTCCTTTGATTTGAGTGTTCTCCCTCAATTCGGTGAGCAACTAATGCATTTGATATATTGTTTTGTTTTCATAAAGTCTTATCGGAGTTAGCTCCTCTTCAGGTCCTTAATCCTTCAACAGTGGTCTCTCTCCCCTGGCTATAAATACTGGCTGACTCTTCCCTCTCTCTCTCTCTCTCTCTCTTTCGACTCAAGCCTTGGACCGCTACCTCGCGCGGAAGTGAGAGTCCGCTACATATGGTGAGTTCCCGACGTGATAAAATTTTCAACTCCTGCTAACACACACAAGACGATATATATGCACAAGCAAATTCTTATACAGATCTTCCAAATGAGAGCCAGTCAAAACAACATAATATTGGAAACTTCTTTTCTATCCTACGCACGCCGTACTCTATTAACGAAAGAACTTTTAATCACTACAACATGTCTACAAAACAACTTTCGCCTGCACGGCAAAAGGAATTTCTCCTACAACACGTGGAAACTGCAATTACTACTATGAGCGAGCCTTACAACTCTATCTCCGCTCTGGTCTATATTTGCTTGACCTTTTCTTTCTCTCAGCGACGTTTGACCTTAATTTCACCCGGCTTACCAAACGGAGAACGCAACGCCATTTTTAACTAAATTCAACTCTCTTCTTCTGGACTGAAATAGATAAAGTGTGAACCACATCTCAAACAAAGGCGACTCGCCGTCTTACTATGCAATGATGCAACTCGAATTATCTAAGAATTTGCGAGAACGATATTCTACCGTCAATAACAGCAAATTCTCTCACATGCATTCGACACTTGGTAGAAATTCTACATCACCTCAACTTGGCCCCGGGGTAGAGGGACACGCTTCCCCCTCTCCCATTCACTTGGCCGACCATCGTCGCTGACCCAAGAAACAGCCAAGCCTAACAGCAGCAACCACCAACTTCGCCACAACGCTGCTACCATTAAACATGGTACGCCAAATTTATACACGCATCCCAAACAACCTCATCTTTCAAGAAAAACTACGACCAGGCCAGCAAACAGGTTGACGGGACGAGAAACCCAACTCTACGCGGAGCATTGGAAAAAAGAGCAAAAGCTGAACACTACCGACGTTTCTTCCAGGACGTGCCACGATTCTGACCCACTAGAGAAGCACAGCATCCTGACGACAACAAGCCCATTTCGTCGAATCACGCAGGGCAAACACAGACACATTTTCTTTTCAGTTCACAAGAATAATTTTCAAAACCTTTTACATAATAAAAGTTTGCTTTCTACAACTTTTATTCTGAGAGGAGGGATATCGGAGTTAGCTCCTCCTCAGTTCCTTAATCCTTCAACAGGGGTCTCTCTCCCCTCGCTATAAATACTGGCTGACCCTTCTCTCTCTCTCTCTCTTTCGACTCAGGCCTTGGGCCGCTATCTCGCGCGGAGGTGAGGTAAAATATCCCTCTTTTTCACTTAGGCCAATATGTGACCTCTCATAGATACAGCGTTTCCCAAATTCTGGGAACGCGCTAAGAACAATACACGTACGTAGGAACACTCACAACACACGCACATAATTTCTTCATAAAAACTCTACGTAACTGTTCATGTCTTTGTGTAACTCGTTATTAATATATATTGGTTTACCCATGTATATCGGTCTTGTTTGTCTTCTTTGGACTTAATGTCCGACATTCTCATGTAGCTGGACCGGCCAGCAGGAAAGTTTAACCTTCTGACATCTTCACCCCCAGGGTCCGCTACAGTCTTTTATTTACAGTCCTGAGGTTCCTCCAGTGTACGTTTGACATTTATTACAGGCAATTGAGTAAATTACTCCTTCAAGTTTTAGTTCATTTTTTAGTTTAGTATTGAATAATCTTTTATTGTTTTAGATGAAGTAATAACACATTTTATGTTGGGTTTGGATTACTTTTTTCCTGTTGTCGTTGTATAAGAGTTTATTGGTAGGACTATATATTTTTTGATACATTGGGTTTATCATGTGGGACCGTTTTTACATTTAAGAATATTTGTCTTTTGTTGGTTAGATTAGGTATATTAAGTAATTAAATTAAAATTTTACAAATATCCCTCGGATTTTGATATTAATTAATAGCCAGAAACCGAATTCACATAAATAAGAAGGAGAAAATACTAATTTTATAGTATTACTTCTTGCACATACATATGTTTTTTATGCCGTGACAATATTTCGCGGCAAACTTAAAATGATCGCGCGGCACGCTACTGGGCCGCCGCATGGCGGTACAGAATTACTGCTCTGAATGTTATTCAAAACAGCTTTACAAGTTTGATTAGACGACCCGTATTTTTAAATGATTGTGAATTAATTTTACTGGCTTGCGAATTATAAAAAGTGAGGTAAATGAAAGAAACATTTGTAAGTATACACATATACATTAACAAGATTGTTTTTAATTAATAGTGATAGAGAATAATAAGTAATTATATAGCATAGCGTTTAAGTACGGCTAACCTTCGACGACCCTAGGAATTCACATGATGACCATTTTTTAAGCGTGTTTTTGTTTTATTGCACCTGACTTTTCTGATGCAAATTAGTCATTGACGCCTGTGACTTTCTTCTAATAATTTCGCTGATGATCTTTTGAAGATTCCGTGTTGGAGCAGATTTGATTTTGCAAGAACCATTCTATATCCTCGATAATTTCATATTTCAAGTATTGTCTGAATTACTTTTTTGAGTATGATATTTTACTGCCAGAAGATGCCCCAACGATAGCGGATGCTCTCAAATTATAGGCAATATAATGAAGATTTAATCGGCTGAGTGAATCAGCAAAAACGCCAGTGGAACATCCACAAAACATTAGTCTTTGGATTTCGTATTTAACACACTGCTGGCATTATTAGGAAGGTGAAGATCCTCTGATCATTCTGCAGACTGAAATACGCACTGCTGTCAATTTCAATCATAATAAACTTTTACCCAGTTAGATAATTACGTTTTTACTAATTAGTCTTTTGCCAAGTTTGTTAACGTATACTGATGCATGCGATTAAAGGCATTGTCTATAGTTGATGTCAATTCATTCGATGGTTGCGGGGATTAGACAATAAATTTAAGAAAGGAAATATTGACAGTCCGTGTGTGCCCGTGTAACAATGAAAAAAATAGCATGTGTTTTATTTTAGCCAGAACATTGTGCGGATATACTTAGGGAGCGTAAGTAGCAAGATACACTTATATATACCAGCAACCAAGCACATATACACGCGATTCATTGCAATAATCTTCTAAATTGGCATTGGAACGGTTGTGCATGAAAATTACCTTTACCATATATTTGTTATGGACGGTATAGTTTGACAGTCATGTAGATTTCACTCTGTTACCCTATTCAGTAAACATCTCATATCACAATCCTATTCATGTACTTGACTACGTAACTTGATGCATTTAATTATCTCCCTTTAAAATCTGCAGATAAGATTACAAAGGAAACCTTTTAATGTGTGTTGAATCCAATACTGATCTTGTAAGAATACTTTTGATATTATATGGAAGGCAAGTAATATGAATTATGACTTCATAATGGATTGAATCACTTCCAAGTATCAGTATATGTGTATAGATATATTTTGGGGATAGGATGTTGCGTTTATTAATCCAACACATTTTAAGTTATTGCTAAAATGTTATTTTTAATGGATACCAATTTTGAATACATGCTTTGGCTTTATTTATTTTTAAATCAGTATATCCATTTCCATTTACAGTTTAGAATATTGTTGTTAGAAAAATATGCGCCCTTTTTATGAATGGATTATTCAAATATTTACCCGAGATGTTTTAAGTTGTTGCTTAAACGTTATTTATATGATAACCATTAAAACGGGGAAAAACAATCAAAACGAATAAAGTCACTATAAATCTAGTAGAAAATATTCTAAACTCATTAAAATAGTATTCGTTTTTTTTTTAAATAAACATCATGTTAAATATAATTCATGACTAATAAAAGGAACATAATGTCACTATGTGTCACTACACATAAAATAAACTAATAGCTACCTTCAATCTATGTTTGGCATTGGAAAATCACAAAATATCGCAATAGGTACACAAACCCGGTTTTCTGACCTCAAATCTGATCATTTATCTCATATATTTACGATAGTAAGACGACAAACTACATCCGGGAGCAAGGCCTTTGATTAGGAAGTTTTGAGGTGTGTGGAACCACCTTTTAATTCCTGATTTTCCCAGGCGCAACCTGACCCACGGTGGTAGCACCTGTTAGGGTCCCAGCTATTATCAAATAGAAGAAAAAAAACTTGGGTCAAAACATGAAAATATAAAAATACATTAGAAGAAAACATTTTTAAGCTAAAAAAATTACTTTTCAACAATACATTTTTGGAAAAAATATCAAATTAAGTAATCTCACAAGGAAATAGAAATTCGGTATTAAATGACCCATAAAGTGTTGATATGTCGTTAAGCAACCAAACCTATCCAAACTAAATCTTATAAATATCTATAAAGAATCGTAACACGTTCATTGTTATCCGAACATTGAATTACAAACGCCTATTTAATGTCACGTGGTATTCAAATATACGTTTATAGCTAAGAAACGTATATTTCACAGATTTATATTCTGGCAATAATACATTATATTAAAATGTACATATATTTACTGGCGTGTATCAGCGGATTCGTTTTTACCTATATATTATTCATTATTATATCTAATGCATAATGAAAAATTATATCACCTTTCTCTCTGTGGATATTTGTTAAAGCATCTTTGGAAAGTTTTAAATTGTTAGAAAAATATAGCAATAATTTCTCTAGAAAAAACATTCCGTGAAAGCATCGACAACGAACTTGTATGTATTTTTAAACATCATAATAAGAAACTTCGCATTTTTTTCCTGATGATCGAATTATTTACCAGGCCGTAAAATTATATTCGTAGTTTCTAAGAAGGTAATTGGTGTTCATTAAGGCAGAAACACTATCGTAGCATGAAAACAAGGTGTTTTTTTTTCTTCTTTTCACTGTTCTCCTTTTGTTTCTTAGAAAATAACAAATAAGAAAATGTCGCTTGTTGACTTTCCAGGCAATAACGAATGTATTTTAAGTTGTGTTATTAAATGTAAAATCAAGCTCATTTTTTAAATTTTAAATATAATATATATATATATATATATATATATATATATATATATATATAAATATATATATATGTTAACATCTATATATATATATATATATAATATATATATTTGTATATATATACATATATATAACCGATTTATTAATTTAAATGTTTCGACATGTATATATATATATATATATATATATATATATATATATATATATATATATGAATTTATGTATGTACACATCTATCTTTCTCTCTCTCTCGTCTTATATATATATATATATATATATATATATATTATACTATATATATTTGTATATATATACATATATATATAACCGATTTATTAATTTAAATGTTTAGACATGTATATATATATATATATATATATATATATATATATATATATATATATATATATATATATATATGAACTTATGTATGTACACATCTATCTTTCTCTCTCTCCATATATATATATATATATATATATATATATATATATATATATTTAACATCACACTACTTTCCGAATCTTATTCGTAATTATTCTCAATCATACGCATGCACATTCATATATATATATATTTTTATTTTCAACTGATTTAACTTTCATATTTGTACAGTATTTATCACAATTTAATACAAAATTTCAAACATATTTGAAGACGACTGGTTTCTTCCTGGTTTTTAAATTGTATCAATGCGTTCATCCAATTTATTTTCCACTATAATATTTTAACGATGTTTACTTTTGCTATTTCTAGTTTAAAATGGCTTAGACGAAGGAATGCTTTTTACATAGTGACAATTTATTCTTCACTAGACTGATCTATTATCACCAAATAGAGAACTTATTAATTATTCGTCTTACTATACCTTCATTTTCCAGTCGATGCTACGTTCCTAACATGATGCTTAGTTTTATATCTATGTTAGCCTGGCTCAAAACCAGCCGACGGTGTAGAACTTGCATCTTTTTCCTAACATGATTTGTGTTTTGATGTGCCATGTCATTTCCCATATTGGGCGAACATTGGTATTCACTTTCTCTTATCTTTTGTTGTTCCTATCACAACACCCCCTGCACTGGACATTACCTGTTCCCCACTGGCTCGCCTGCCTGTTCTATGTACTATTGTGAGAGTTAAGTTTTCCAAACCATCCTTCTTCATCAATCACAGTTGTAATTTCAACTGTTCCTTTCGAATTATTAATGTAAATGTATTTCGAGTCTCTCTTTATCATTATATATTCCTTGTTGCTCGCATATTCCGTCTATATTATTACCAAAACCCTTCTGCAGAAGCACATCGTTGTTGCTTCATATTTTATTTTAATTTCTGTGGAAATTGTCCAGCATTCACTGATACGTGGGTGAATCGCTATTATATTGCATTATGCACTTTTTGCTTTGGTTTCTAACGAAATTTTCAACACTTAACATTTCATCCTTCTCCATTCAAATATAACTTAGGATTTCTCTGTTAGATATTCCATCGTTTGATATGTCACTACGCTGATAGTTATATTTATGTGCCAGTTGATGTTGACGTCTTCAATTCGAATTTCACGGCTTGCTCCTCTTCTTCATGATCTCACGGTTTGCTCCTCTTCTTCATGATCTCACGGCTTGCTCCTCTCCTCCATGATCTCACGGCTTGCTCCTCTTCTTCATGATCTCACGGCTTGCTCCTCTTCTACATGATCTCACGGCTTGCTCCTCTTCTTCATGATCTCACGGCTCGCTCCTCTTCTTCATGATCTCACGGCTTGCTCCTCTTCTCCATGATCTCACGGCTTGGCCCTCTTATTCCTAATCTCACGGCTTGCCCCTCTTGTTCTTGATCACATAGCCTGAACTTCTTGTTGATTATCTCACAGCTTGTCCTGTTACATAAAAGTCGCATCACGTGAATTGAATGTTTTCTCTGTGTTATTATTAAGTGTGGGTTCATTAATGATTTTTTAATACTGTTCTACTAAGACAGTCGTGAACATTGCAACTTGTATCGAATTCTGTATTAACGTTTTCCGGGAAATTAATATAGACAGTTATGAATATCCCTTGAGTCTTCAATACACAAGACAATTCTGATCAACCTCTCTCATACCGTTGAAATAACATTCCTTCATGATGGCCGATCTAGAGCTAGCGTTTTCCCAGTTATTTTCCACGATGTTAGCCTACTTCAGTGTGTTATTGATGCAATATACATCTATTTTGTTCAGCCAATTCCCAAATAGAAACTTCTTTTTCATACCATCTTCCTTTATCCCGACCGCGTGTTTACCCAGTTAGAATCAGCGTGGAATTAACAAAGGCTATATATTATTATACGGGATACGCAATACACAACGGAGACATTGTAGTTGAAACTAGTTCAACCTTTTTCAATGCGTCTCCAGTAAGTGTTTGATGCCTCACATACATACAAAAATGAAGACAATATGCAAGTATTGTAAATTTTAAATATAGTCTCAAACCATATTCCATGTTTAGACTATAGACGTCTGTCTAGTTTTCCGAAAGTATTACCGACCTTTTTCATTTGAATAGAAGTTACCTTATCCAGGATATTGTCTTATTTGGTTTCAATACAAATACATTTCCAAAACATGGAAACTCTGCCCATGCGCGTAATTGATTTAATTAAGGTAAACTTTAACTGGACCAGGTTAGTTTATTAAAACGGTCATTTTCAAGATAATCATTAGTCTCAAAGCACTGCATGGCTTTGAGAAAGAATCAATAAATACTTACATGTTAGTTTAAGTGAAAACAGGTGCCCTTTTTTAATGTACTGGAAATCAAATGTCCTAAAAATATAGAAAAAGACAAAAATTGTCCAAAATTCGAATATTTTTTATTACGTAGGTCCTAATCTATGAAGCAACATTTCTTAGAAAAACATGTCTATGTACCTAATATTAGACAGATATTAGTTGATAACACAATAAATCTCACAAATACACACAGTAAAAAGTAGCTTCAGATATTGGAGGCCATTTACATTTAAAAAAAGCAAGCCACACTCAACAAAATTACATTTCAAACTTGTCGAAACACAATTACCTTGCATCTAGACATTGTTTCTGTTGTAAAACTTCGGTCTATCGCGTGGTATGACGTCATAGAACCGCATCTTTCCCTTACGATATGCGTCTGCTATTCCGCGACCGTTTACGTTACATAGCAGTCTTCTCCTTTAAAATAAAAAATATCATCTTTGACGGTGGATATCTTTATTTCATGTCCGTAAGATGGCTCATGTGAGAGGACGGCTTAGGAATAACTTAATAACAAATATCCAAATGTTGGACAACTTCGTCTTTACTTTCACCAGAAATTAAAACAAACATTCGAACATTAAAACGGCTCATGATCAGACATAACAAACATTCATTGTCTGTTATATTTAATAATATATCTTTAAATATTTAACTCTTGAAAATATATTTCAATTGAACACTCTTCAGTGATAAGCTAATTCTATGAATAACAGCCACTGAATGGAGCACTGTGGCTGATTGCCATTTGTTTACATTCGTGAAAACAATACGCAATCGAGTGAAGGTAGATCAGTGGTAGAAGCTCTAACTGACAGTAAATCAGATTTGGTTTCGATCCTGGATTGAGGCATTCGGATGTCTAGTCACATTGTCTTACAGCAAAACAGTATTGTCTGCAAATTTTTTATATTTATTTTTTTTTTTATATATATATATATATATATATATATATATATATATATATATATATATATATATATATATATATATATATATATATATATATATATATATATATATATATATATATATATATATATATATATATATATACACACACACACGGACGATTAAAAAAAAAACATTTCCAAACCACATCATGCGGAACTGATTTCTTATTACTTACAATTGGAATTTCATATCAAATTGCTAAAATCGAATCATTGGTCATTTAGTGAAAGTTCGAAAAGCTTGGATCAGAGCTTGTTATAATAAAGCGACAACGATGTTTTGCTCCTGAACTGTACTTCAAATTATTCTGGAAATGTGACTAATTTGAAGTATATGACTAAGAAATTTTTTTTTTAAGCTTATCACCTTATGCAAGGCTGGAAGCCACTAGCACGCAAGGGGTTACAGAAGGTTTGGAGGAAGAGCAGATAGGAGTGGTAAAGGAGAGGATGTGGAGAAAGATAGTGGATCGATCAAGGCAAGGGGGTTACAGAAGTTTTGGAGCGAGAGCAGATGGGAATGAAAGGTGAAAGAATGTGGAGAAGGGAAGTGGATAGGTCAAGGCAACTGGAGATGTTGATTGACGTTACACTTAAATAGTTGGAGATCGTATTTGTCAGGGAAACAGGAATAAGGAAGGGAGTTCCACAGGCGAGATGTGCGAGACATGAAGCTATTGGAGTAGAAGAGACGTCTACATCTAACAGTTTCAACGGTGAAGGGGTGGGAACGGGATGCCAGCCTCGTAGGACGTTTAAATTCATGAGGCTTAGGAACCAGCGAAAGCAGCTCCTCGGAGCAATTACCGTGAAAGTATTTGTAAAAAAGACAGAGCGAGGCAACGTCGCGTCTGTGAGAGAGCGACTGCAGACGAAATGACAGATCAGGGCCAATTACATTGCATATCCGTCTCTGGATCTTATCAAGTACCCTGAGGCAAACAGCATGTTTACAGTCTATGGTTACTATAAAAAATATGTTATCCTCATTACCATTTTTAGTCACAAATATGAGCGATAATTTTTTATTTTCATTATTTGCCTACAGGAGAAAGAATATAGTTTCTGTTTGATTAAAGTACAATGAAATTCTTCTATCAAATTCAGAAAATATAGGAATCATTCTAATAGCTTCATGTTTACAATTTAATATAAAGTTGAAAATATAATCTGACTCTATACACTCGCAAATCCGATATTTTAATGTTAAAGATGAATCTTCTTCGCGAAGTAACCTGTACATCTCTGGATCAAAAAACAAATTTCACGTTACAATAATCCTGTCCAAATAAGCATATGAAATTTCAAAACAATTCATGTAATCCTTTTTCCGTGGAATGAGAAAAAAACAATTATTCCCAATTTATATATATATATATATATATATATATATATATATATATATATATATATAGTGTAACCCGGATATAAGAGAGTTGTCGGGACCGGAGAAGAAGTATCTTATATCCGGGTTTCTCTTATACCCGTGTTTGGTCTTTTTTGTTTTATTAACACAGGCTCTAATTTGGGACCAGAGAAAATCTATCTTATATCCAGGTTTCTCTTATATCCGGGTTTCTTATATCCAGGTTACACTGTATATATATATATATATATATATATATATATATATATATATATATATATATATATCTTGTACATTTTCAAACATTAAAATTACAAACACACTGGGTTGAATATTAACTAGTTTCGGCCTGCATGGCCATCATCAGGTGAAAAATTTCTACTTGTTAGTAGCAGTGAACTACAAGGGTGAATAACTGTCTCTGAAGATAGAGAAATTTCCGCGTAGTTTTCATTTGATTTTGGCCAGTCCTTGTATTGGTCAAAAAGCCTCTTTCCAGTTCTTTTTAGGAGAGACTGGGAGATTCATGCGTCTCAGCTTTATCTTCTTAGTCATTCTGACAGCTTTATAGGTTGCTGGCAAGGGTTTATGTGTGTTATGGCTATGTTATCTTATAGTATTTTGCGGGGGGGGGGGGTCCGTGATGTGTTTATATAGTTGTGTGTGTGCGTGTATATTTGAGACCTCACTACCTCTGCAAAGAAGTCTATCTAATGTGGTTGAGAAATATGGGTGTGGTGTTATGGGATTATATATTAATCCAATCTGTTCTGTTTAGTACGTTGTTAAGTCTGTCAGAGTACGATGGAAAAGTTGACGTCCAGTTTACACAAAAATGAAAATTGTTGTTCATTTTACGCAAAAACGAAAATAACATTGACATCTCATTTTAACAAATACATTTACCAAAATTACACAAAAAATAACTTGAAATACTTAAGAATAAATGTATTCAATAAAATCGCCATTCGCTTCAACCACGACCTCAGACGACTTCCGAATATCCTGCATATCTTCTGAACCATCTCCTTTTTTTTAATTTGGTGAATGTTGTCATAAGGCTTGCCTCCCGTTCATCTTTGGTGTTAACACATTTTTGTTGGTCTCTCGCTAATGGTCGTCACACAAATAATAATCAAGGACTTTCCAGTCTAGGCGGTTGCGCTGGCATCGGTTCGAGCACCGATCCCTTTCTCTTGTGCAATTAGGGGACGCGGCTACGGGCAGCTGTTCCCAGATCCGGCACCTCTCAGTATAATTTTCCTCAGTTGCGACTCTGTCTCTTTTCCACCGCTTGGATCAACTTAGGTGGTCCAATGGGGGGGAGATATGCCCCCCCACTTTTCTCCCCTCAAGAATAAATAGCTAATGACATTTATGCCTATTGTCAATTTTCTAAATTTAATGAAATTCGGTGAAGTAGTTTTTCTTTCTATAGATGTTCATTTATGTTTAAGGGGGTGTTCTGTCGCTTTTGATCACTCAGAAATCATTCAAACATAGTTCATTACACTCCTTTTATGTCTAATATCTATGTTAAAAAATTAATGAAGTTCGGTGAAGTAGTTTTGCTTCTTACAGGTGTACAGGCAGACAGATACGCATACATGCACACAGACGTTTATCTTTTATTAATATAGATATAACGATTATGATTTTAGTATTATTTTTAAAAAGTATTTTACAATATTTACATTGTCATTTGATTTTGCAAAAATGTATTAATAATGGATGTGTATGATTATGAGATGATTAACGAACATTTTGCCTTTTAAAAATATTTCTTACCTTTGGCTTCCAGAATTATTTTAAATATTTATTTATTTTTTCCTGGAAATAATACGCATAGATATTAGATGGATGAAATTAATATACATTATACGCTTAGTAATAGATGCGTAAAAAGTAGTTCAATTTATCCCTTTATTAATATTTAATTTTTATTAAACTTGCATTCGATGTCATCGTCTATAATCTATAAATACATATAATTTATGCATAAATATGTAAGATGATGCTTTGAGACTTATACACACAGTTTTAAAACCATTATCATACACATTGGATTATGTTTTTGTTCTATGTCGTCTCGGCATCCCCGCGATAATAATAAAAACGGTATCAGCGAAAAAGGTTCATTTACTTTTGGTATTCGTTTTATTCAGAGTGGCAGTTTGAATTCTAATAGGACGTAGGAGGAATGACATGACAGGAACTCATGTCGCACTTTGGATAAGCGTCCTTCCGCACAGCAAGGTGTGGGAGGCATATCGACGCTTCAGAATTCTTGTGAACCTCTGTGGAATTCGTACCGTTTTGGACATATATTCAAAACTCAGACAAAGGCAATCCATCATTACCAGAATGCCTCGACCACCATTCACTCTTGCTAGTCGTTGAACATTCTGACCTTCGCCTTCGCATTGTGTAACATCATCAATTGGTGCAACTGAAATGTTCACCGAAATAGAAGTGTCACTTTGTTTTGGGAAAAAACAAACTCAAAGATAGTTAAGGCAATCGTATATCGGAACGGTATCAGAAAATAAGAAACAAGTATGATTTAAATGAACAGGTAAAACGAAAACAAAACTGAAATGAATATATTCCATGGCAACGAATATCAAATTGAAACTTAAGGAACTGTTTTATTTTGTCCCAAAATATATATGAAAACTTTATGGTTTGACTGCAACACTTATAAAAACAAAATAAAACTACATTGTATAATTTTACACAACGCGAGAGACGAGGACTTAGTAAACGTTGAGTGAGAATCTAAATTTGTCTGAGAATAAACGATTTATCAAAATCACATCTCAACTGAAGCACCACAAATATATTTTCGAATCAATTTTACACGTAACCTACACATCACACCTGGATGCTTAAGGCCGATGACGATCTGTGTTGGTACTGATTGTAAGCAGTCGTAGTCAATCAAGTGTACTGCAAACCTCTTCATTTGGAGTGTCACTCTGGGCAAATTCTGTATATAGAAATTTGCAAACACTGGTCTCAGTTCAACAAATTATGATATATATATATATATATATATATATATATATATATATATATATATATATATAAGTGAACATAGAAGTCAACACTTAGAGGCGACAGTCTGTTTCATGCAAGATGCAATCGTCAGGCCACGAGTGCTGTTATTTTTCTCGGCTATTTATAGGTACGCGTCAGTAGTGCATTGTGGGTAGTCTATTTTGGCGGTTATTTTACGGGAAGTCGTTTATTTGTTCATTTATTTATTTGTGTCAAATTATTTTGCTTGTTTTTATTTAATTTTATTTTTATTTTTTATCTTATATATATTTTTTTTTATCGGTGTTTTTATTAGCGTAGTAAAAATGTGTTTATATAGCTCATTGTGGGTAGTCTATTTGGGCGGTTATTTTACTGGAAGTCGTTTATTTGTTTATTTATTTGGGTCAAATTATTTTGCTTGTTTTCATTTATTTTTATTTTTTATCTTATATATTAATTTATTTTTTATTTTCATTTTGATCGGTGTTTTTATTAACGTAATAAAAATTGTTTATATAGCTTTTTGTTTTTGTTTGGGAAGATAATTAAAGCTATTTGGTGAATGTTGGGGTTAATTGTCGTGGTTTGTTTTCACTATTATTTTGGCGGGAACAGTTTTTAATTTATTTATTTGATGTGATTATCTTTATTTTTTTCTAAACGACTAGTTTATCGGTATCGGTTGTTAGTTTATTTATATATTTGGATGTATTTAGATCAATTTATTATACTTGTTATTTATTTGTTACACTGTATATTTTCTCTTTTTGGTTTTCGATTTTTAAGTAACGCAGTATATTATTTTTTGTTCATTTTTTTATTGTTATATAAGTGTTATAGCAATTTTTCGTCCGATTTTTCTGTTTTTATTTTTTATAGTCTAATATTTTGGTCATAATAGTTTGCTAATTTTTTTATTATTTACTTTATTTATTGATTTTGTTCCTTATTTTTATTCTATTTCGTCTATTCTAATATGTGTGATTTGGTAATTTGTTTGGATTAATTTATTTTGCTTATTTTATTGTCATTTTGTTTGTTTATGTATTTATTTATTTTTTCCGTTTTCGATTTTTAAGCTACGTAGTAAAAATTTGTTTTCATGTCTGCATTTTGAGATTAGCTCGGATCTTTTATTTAATAATTTATTTTGGTCTGGGCAGGTAACGATAGCTACTTTTTCCTCCAAGTAAAGTTTGCAAGTTTTTGATAGGTTGTTGTAGGCTGAGGATTTTTTTCATTATTTTCCAAGATATTTCTGGTGTGGTGTGCGTTTTGTTTTTTATTTCTCAGATATACTTAGAAAGCATTGTGCTGTTCGCATATTTACTATTTGTGAAAGACGTTTTGTTTAAATAATTTCTTTGTTTCCAGAGTCCTTCAGTTACTCCCATTTATAATTTTTCTTCATTATCTGGTGATTTTATCGTGGCTTGGTAGATTACGTTGTTTTGTAAACAATTACCGTTTAAGGGACATTCGTTTTTATTCTGCAGTTGCACGTGGGTTTAATTTGTTCGTGTGGTTTGTTAATAATTTTCGTTCAAAGAACCCACATGTTGTTTATACTACAACACTGCTGAGCGGATTTTCGTTACTATTTTGAGAGGGAGTTAAAATTTACTATACAATGATCAGACCACCAGTACGCTCAAAACCTCAGACATGAGGACTTATGTCTTCGTAATAGTGCAAACATCGGCTGAAACAATTATGTCTACGAATTAAACTCATAAAGCTTTGGACAAACTGTTTCATACACTTTTCAGTTGTGCCGCTCGCTGGGGTCTCCTCCCGAATCCCATAACATGAAAAAGGGAAGAAGCCAGCTTCTTCAGTAATCGAAAATGGGGAGATCCAAAACTGTAGCACATGCCCAGATTGAAATCATTCATATATATATATATATATATATATATATATATATATATATATATATAGAGAGAGAGAGAGAGAGAGAGAGAGAGAGAGAGAGTGATTACATCAAAACAAGAACACGAACGTGTTGAGTGCAATAGCAATTATCATGACATTTATGTTAACATTTGGAGGTCAAATTAGCTAGAAATAATTACTTTTGGAGGCAGGAACCCTTTTATTTTTGCATAAGACATTATTACTCTCCAAGCCTCGATGTTGTAGCTCACAAGCAAAGTATTGCAACCAGACGACTTAGACAAAACGTCACAGGAATGTTCTTCATCATCTTGGTATTTCACTATGTATAAGGATTCTCCATTCGGACAGCGTTTTACTTAAAACCTAGATTCCGATGGGATACTTTAAGCAACAACATCATTCTATAAACATTGAGTGTCTCTTTGGTCTTGTATTGTGTGAACATTAGTAAAAAATGCTTTTGACACAGATTAACTTCATTAAATATGTTTTTATCATAATAATATTTTGATTCCTTTTTTTTTTCATAATAATTTTTATTAGAACTACAAAATTTAATCAATGCTACACGAACTGGTACATCAGTGTGGAGAAATTTGACAAAAGATAAAACAGTTATCTTAAATGGCAATAACATAAGTTATGATAAACTAATTAAGGATATATATCCTATTTATATAAGGTTACCGTTGACTGGACAGGTTGGTATATCATATAGTCAAGTCTCTGGTAACTTAGGGAATTGTTTTTTACAGTCAATTTACGAATCAGATTCTCATCAGTGCTATTTTTAAATCATTTCATAAAGATGGCCTACCTATATCGCAAAGAAGTTTCGTTATTTGTCAATTTAACTGTCAGTGCAATGCCGATTATATAGGTATGAACAACATCTATAAAAGAAGGGAATTGCTCAAACCATTCCCACAAATATTAGGAAAAGAAATCATTGACAATTGCCATAAATGTTCCATTCCACCCGTGTCTGCAATATCAGAATATTTCGTAAAAATTGTCAATGTATATAGACCCCTCCCTGATCAGGATATGGTTTCTATGTTTAGCTGATTATATTCTGACTTTCTACAGGAAGTTTCTTCAGGCAATTATATTAAATCAAAATAGCCTACTTTAAAATAAAGGAAAGTTTTTTTCTATTTCTCAGTGTAATATATTCGTGTCCGTGTATTAGATACTAGCAGTAAATCCCGGCGTTGCCCGGGAGTAATCTTACTCTGAATGGAAGGTCATAACCGCCATACTCATTTTGCAGACGCATGTAAGTCTGAAGTCTAGTAGACCTGATGGCCGCCCACGTAAAAAACTTAATGTACACAAGTTGTCGGTATTCATCAGCACAACGGAAGAAAAAAATGTAAGGCTTAAAAGGAAGCAATGGACAGCCATGGTAGCATCAGCCGTTTGCCGTTTGCCATTACTAAGACACCTCCAATTAAAAGTTGTCAAGTTCAATACGAACACGGGCCTTAGGAAGTTTTTGGTGTCTTGTGGCAGATGGTTTTGTATTCCGATGGGATGGTTTTATTATCTCTGAGTGCAAGATATTACATGAAGCCCTGTGTCAGTTGCAAAGTAGTAAAACGCAATAGCTTGAAAGGTAGACGCGTCTACTGCCTAAAAGACGGCGCTGCCACTACCGCTAACAGAACCACATAACAGAAGTATGGGAAGGTGCTGGAGCGAGTACTTGTAAGTGGCACAATTTTTTTAAATAGCCATTTGAAGCGAGCATGAAGCGCACGTAGCGTTGCCTAAAGCAGCGCTTATGTTAAGGAGAGAAACACACCAACGGTGTATGTCAGAGAATGCATATTATAACTCTGCATTCTGCTATTCTTTTATTACTTCTCTTTTGCTGAGGCCTGAAGTGCGTGGACGCACTCGATTTCTCTGACAATTAAACGAATCCACCTTCCCACGTACTGGATTTGTGTTGCAACTGAATATAGTTACGTGGTCGACATATAAGTGCGAATGCAGTTATGGTGGGGTTTAATTGATAAGGCAGCATCTGGTGAGCAAAACAAGCTTTGATGAATTTTTTTAGTAATGACGAATTTAAATAAACCGGGTTAAAAAATGAAGGAACCTACGATGCAGCTGACTTAAAGATGTGTACATTGCGTTTAAACGTGACCGACCATGGGCTATAAGACTTCTGCTAAGTTAATGTTTAGCTTTGTTTGTTGGAGATTAAACGGAAACGTTATCCTTACTCCCGACTCGGTAGAAGCGTACGTAAAGCTGTCCATGTGCGAAAAAATCTGTTCACCTAAATGCAGACCCGCGACGATGAGCTTCTGTCCTTGCCATTTGGTCTTTGTTGATGAGCCGTGCTCGCTGTACCACAGGGCTTACTCATGCTCTGGCAGACGCAGTAGACTTGGCATTTCTTAAACGACGAATAGAGGTTTGTTGAGGTTGTTCCAGGAAGATGCTGTAGCTCTAGCATTTCTAAGACGACGCGAAGTGTTTTGTTCAGGGCTATCTAAAGCTCTAGAAGATGCTCTAGCGCTCGCATTCCTTAAACGCCGAAGGATTGTCTGTGTCGGGGACTCGGAAGCCCTGGCTCTAGAAACGCGTATTGCGTTCTGAGAATTCTGTACTAAACGCTCTTCAGTTGAAAGTCTAGCACGTCGTGATGTCATAACTGATTCTACTGATACCAGCCTTTCCCTCTGTTCAGCGGTATTTTCTGTGGAGGTGCAGACAGCAGAGCGTATGTGTTATGACAACTTACCTATAACGACAGAATGAACTCTTCCTGACACTATAAAGACTGCGCCTCTCAAGAGAGACGTAAGAACGAGTCGAGACGGAATCGAGTCGAGCCAATAGTAGTTCACTCCAAATCAGACTGACAGTCATACTAACACCTTTCACATCTTGTATTACTATTCTGTGTAATATATCTTTGTTATTTCTACTCTTGTGTTCATGTTGTTCTTCATTGGTCCTAACCTTGGACCATAACAGTGGCGACGTGGATATTGGACCATAACAGTGAGACCATCTGAGAAAGGCGCAACGAAGTTTGCTCTGTGGTTTCACTTGCCCTTGCTGCTCTTGTAGCGGAGGCAGCAGCCGTGCGTCATCCAAAACGTTTTCTTCCATTAGTCGGCATTTTAACCAATTTTAAAAAGGTAAACGTAATAAGAGGTATGCAGTTTTTTTGATTGCAAAAAATACGTGTAGTCTAAACGTAGGCAGGTTAGAGGGATCCCCAAAATATATGTAACTGTACCAAAAGGGGATCGAAGACAAAAAAGTGAAATTTAAAAAATTCATCTAAAGTTAAAACGGTAGTAGGTAATTTGGGAAGTAAATTCGATAAACGCGGAAACGGATGTAGTTATAAGAATTAAAAAAACAGTTTGAATACGTAAATCAACAACTTGCTGTTTCCGTAAGAAGCGAATGAAGTGAGCCAAGTGCGGGACAGTAATCGCAGAAGTGTGAACACGCGTGCGAGTTATCGTATAAAGACTCGGTTGACCGGTTGACTTTGAGCGCACATAAGGTGACGTACGTACGCACGTGCAGACGCGTGCGTAAGAGAATTGCTCACGCGTTTGTTTGGATGGGTCTATGGTTAAACGCTTGCAACCGTGCCAACAAGCTCGCAGCAATCTTAAACAGTTGACGCGATTGGTTAACCTCCAGCTGAGTTATTCAAAGCAGTGTACAGTTGCGGATGACATTTCAAAATCGTATCTGACGACTTTATTGTATCGCCTTTTTTTATTGATAAATATGAAAGCTATTTAGTTCCTTATCCCAAAATAGGCATTGTCTTTTTGATTTACGTCTTCACCGATGTAACGCAGTCTCTCAAAGTCAGCCAATGTGAAAATGGGATTTTCAAGCTTCATTTTTCTTAGAAAATTTTGAGCAGCCAGGAAATATGAGGTAGTTTTATTGATCAAAAGTTGAAAATACAAGCGTTCTTACACTTTTTACAAACGAAATTTGAAGCAATGTTAATTTCGTTTACTGATGGATGATGAAGACATTTAAGTAGCACGAATTTAGATGAAAACGCGCGAGAACTTTTCTTCGGAAGCGATGCGCAGTAGTAAAATTATAGCGAGTAGGTGCCTTTTGCTACACGTAAACGACATGAAAAGACATAACAGTCCCCCGGTGTCATATCGAATGAAAAAATGCAATCAAATGTGAAAAATTGGACAATTGGTGGGGAGCTAATTCTGTCCACTTGGCTTAAAAGTGGTGGCGTGAAGTGGCATGAAATGAGTTAGTTATTGCTCATTGAATTTAATCCTATGCTTTAGTAGGCTAAATGGGCTACAAACACCTAAAAAGCGTCAGTTTCACCTTCTTTTTACAGATTTTTCTTGTGAAATTTGACATGTAGCTCTGTAAATCCATTTTAAAATGGCCTTGACGTTTACTTTACTGTGCAAATGCGGAAAACATGGAAAGTAATGCATGCCTACATTGAAACATTAAAAAGATCATTTTTAAAATCATAGTATGAGTGTTAAATCCTGAAATAAAAGTAGGCTACCTGAAACCTCTAACCCATTTGGGATGATTGATGAGCGCACGCGTGACACCCCCCGTTCACACATGATCTCGCATGAGCCCGGAGCGTGAATGTGCCAATCAGCAGCAAGCATTACGCATCGCGCGAGCCACATGTGACTAATAACACTAATCAGATTGGCTTTTGGAGCGCAAAGTTCGGCTGTGACAGAAATCCTTCATTGTGATAACTTTTGCATCCTAAACCAAAATATGGCCATTCTTGTCCTTTCTTTTTCACATATAAGCACTTAAATTCGACTTTTTTTTCTAATTATGCTACCGCTATTAATTCTGACATGAAAAGTGCTTATATCTGCTTGTGTGCAGTGAACGCATATAATTATACATCGCGCCCGATCAAAAATGAAAACTCGATAATATTGATTTAAATATTGACTTAAAATGTAGGAGATCCGATCAAATATATAAACACACACACACACATTCTGCCTTTTATCATATGTATATGATTATTCTTCTCTATGCGGTCCTTCTTCAGAGCGTGTTCGTTTTTGATTCTACAGTCCGATGTAGTTCTTAACAATTCACAGTCCTATATAGTTCTTAATAATTTTTTCAGTTTGTTAACTTTCCTAAACCTTGTTTCACTACTCATTTACACAAGTTCGCTATTTAGGTTATGCGTTGTTTTCTTCTATATTGTCATCAATCTTTCATGAGAATATACAATTTCCCAAGCCGTCTTTCCTCATTATATGCCCTAAAAATTTCAATTCTCCTACTAATGTTAAATATAACTATCCTTTTTTATTTCCATTTTCTCTAAAACTTGATATTCTTTCTCCTGGAATTTTTTTCTGGCAATTATATTAAATCAAAACAGCCTACTTTAAAATAAAGGACTGTTTCTTTTGTATATCTCAATGTAATATATTCGTTTCCGTATATTAGATATTATCCCCCTCTCTGTGGTATTTCTTCAGGGTGTGTTCGATCATGGTTCTACACAATTCCCAGTCCTATGTAGTTCTTAATAATTTTTTTAATTTTGTTATCTTTCCTAAACATTGTTCCGCTATTCATTTCGCTATTTAGGTTATGTTGCCATCGATCTTTCATGAGAGTATACTATTTCCCAAGCCGTCTTTCCTCATTATATGCCCTAAACATTTCAACTCTTTTACTGATGTTAAATATAAGTATCCTTTTTATTTCCATTTTCTCTAAAATGTTTGGAACATGGAATCTCAGGACACTTCTGTAGAACAATATTTCTGTTACTTCAAGTCTCTCCTTCATCTGTGAGGAGATTCTCCAACACTCAGTGCCATATAGGAGATACGATATTACGCAACTACTCTTTTCTTTGTTTCTAATGAAAGTTTTATGTTTCTTAATACTTTGCTTAGCTTTTGGTAGTCATATTCTGCCATCCCAATGCGCCTTGACATTTCAGCGTCACATTTCCGTCCTATTTTGAAACACTTCCAATATATTTAAATTGTTATACTTGTTAAATTTTGTTATCTACAATTCGTAATCTGCTTGTTAGATGGTACCTTTTGCTAATAACTACGCATTCCGTCTTCTTGGAATTGATATTTCGTCTTTTCCATTGGCTTTCCTCCAGTACCTTCCATAGGAGTTGTTTTAGTTTTCTTTCTATGTCTGCTATCAATAGAGTTTCATCTGTATTTCTAATGTCGTTTAGATTATTTCTCATGTTTATTTCACACACCATTCTCTTAGGAAATTTTAAAAAATCCCCCACACAACTCTAATGACAACTCTAATGACAGAGGAAAAAAACTCGTCAATTGTTTCTAAAAATATTTTTCGTATTCTTATGCATGAGCACGTATTTTTTGAATGTGACGCTTTCTATAAAATCAAATAATTGTATATTCATTATTATTTGTATTTTCACAATTATTATTCGATTAATTTATATTTTTGTTGGATCCATATAAATATTTACTTCTTACGCATTAAAAACACTCATAATTTGCTATGCATTGAATTATGTCAACAAATACTTATAAATTACCAAGTTTAAAGCATTTAATTTTTAAAATCAATAACGTTTTATTCCTTTCTTGTCGTAATACCTCAGAAATTCCTATTACTTTGAACCAATATGTGTGCCTTGCGTAGCTGCAGCTAGTTAAAGGATTAAAAAGTTATCCACTTTTAAAATATGGACATCGATAACCGCAAGACCACACGTTATTCCGGGGGAACACCAGCTATTACAAGGTAATGTATACAAAGATCTCGTCGATAATAGTACGCACTCGCATTGCCAAGATATAAAAAGCCCCAAACACGGCTCCAGTTTAAGTGTAATACACACAATTACCGAATATAAAAGAAACAATAATGTTAAGATATAGGATGTGACGCCTCCGTAGAATGGTATTAAATGCTCCCGGGAAATTATCTGCCCAAGGCTCACAATATTATTACTATTCCGCATGATAGAGGTATGCTATAAACCGGATGCCATAAGACGTTATGACGCTAAAGAAACAGGGCAGCAACAAATGTTAGCGTTTAAAGGCAGACAGTTTTACTCTTCTTGTACGAGACACTCTACTGACACCTGTTAATTTAAATATTGATCGATATATAAGGAACTTGATAAGTATGGCACAAGGCCAAACTTAGTGTAATATATGGACAATTTTTTGTCTCAACCTCACTGTTTACCTGCTTTACTCTCTTTAAAATACAGCATTAAGACTTGACTAACCATTGCTGATAATCGTCACATTTATTATTTTATTTGTCTGAATGTTTTAACATTGCTTTTTGTATTCGCAGTATATAGGTGGATGAAAAATAAGGTTCCCTTGATGTTTATTGGTATTCAGTAAAATTGCGACAGATTGAGAAATAGACAGAGAAACATAAAGAAAGAATTATAGCTGCAATAATATTAATATAAGATAAAAAAAAAAAATCTATTAAAATAATGATGAAAATTTATTAGAATGAAAATCCATTTGAATGAAAAAGGCTTATCCCAAATTCTGTTTAGTAAAACACATATAAATTGTATGCTGAGGCTTTAAATCTGTTTAGATAATTTCATATGGCTCTAACATCGACTGCTGAGAATAATATAGAGCGACATTATGAGAAAGGAATTTTAATGAAAATAGGAAGTAAAGAATTCCGATTTACTCAATGAGAGAGATACATAATGAGGGAAAAAAGTTTAAATTGTTTAACAATCGCAAACATAGTGATGTTAAGTGCAGCAGTATGAAGCAACAAACAAATTTGTTAATGAGCTTATGCGAGTGTATGGCAAATCAATGAGTAATATATATGATATAAGCCCAAATTTCTTACACTAATGTTACTAATACCAATAAGGTGTCATAGAGTAGTGAGGAATATTTTAAGATTTCAATAAACAGGATGGTATTAATAAAAGAATCATTAATAAAAGAATCATTAATAAAAGAATCATTAATAAAATCTCGCGTTGCAGAAAAGTTTCTCACAATATATGTTCCTTCCTTATATTAGTCACCTTAGAGTAGTACAATTAGGAAGTTATATTATTACGCATATTCTTAAAGAACTTGGCGTATAAAAGGTGAAAGTTTTACATGGTGTTTTTTGTGCCTATATTATTAGATGAAGAAGAGAATTCAAACAACTTAGCAGTGGTTCTACTGACCAGTACTTCGAATGAAAACTGGTGCATTCATTCTTAAAGAGGCAGATTAATTTTGTGCTTCATTAAAATAGAGGATTCTAAGTATTTAACACTACTGGGGTATATGTATAATAGTTAAATCATAGGCAAATAGCGAGTAAAACAGTTACCGATTTCGATTAGTAAGTGCAAAAATGGGCTGGAAAATTGGAAGTATAATGACCGTCAATGCATTAAAGGACATGAAAAGTACAAGAAGTTTCAAATTTCTTTAACAAGAATATCATCATTATTATTATTATATTGCATATGAAGTGAGTTTGAAGACGGAGTAAAATAATGTGATGAAGTAGATAAGGAAGTAATGTTAAATTTCTTTAACAGGAGTATTATTATTGTTATTATTGTTATTATTATTATTACTATTATGTTGCAAATAAAGTGAGTTTGAAAATGGTGAAAAAGAATGTGATGAAGATAAGGAAGTAATCTTAATTTTTTTTAACAACGGTATTATTATTATTATTATTATTATTATTATTATTATTATTATTATTATTATTATATTGCATATGAAGTGAGCTTGAAGACGATGACAATGTAATGAAGCGGATAAGGAAGTAATCTTAAATTACTTTAACAAGAGTATTATTATTTTTCTGCATATAAAGTAAGTTTGAAGAAAAAAAAGAAGAATGAAGAAGAGAAAGTTTCAAATTTCTTTTAGAAGTGCATTACTATTTTCCTGCCTTATAAATTGAGTTTGAAGAAAAGAAGCAGAAGAATGAAGAAGTGAATGAAG